>OY759273.1:7707233-8307233 GCA_963662155.1 Lamellibrachia columna
ATACAATAATATTCTATGGTGCTGTACAGTACAATTAATAGCATAGTAGAAAGTTAAAACAAAATAACCATTCAGCGTAGTATAAATATTGATATAAAATGGTAAAACTATAAAATGAGTGAAATTAAAAGTATTTAAGTAAAAGTAAGTAAAAAGTATTTACATAAGTAAAATGAATAAGTTTGTATGCAATTCTAAAATAGTGGGTCTTCAGTTTGCGCTTAAAAATTGTTTAAGAGTTTAAGATCATTCTGGGATATTCGACCGTAATGGATGCTTCTAGGAGTCAGCATCTCCGACATATATTCTGGTCCATGGTCGTGTAATGGGTATGCTGATATTTATGTAGAAAGGCAGGCACGTACGTACTTTTATGGAAATTGCCAATGGGAAATAATAGGATTGCCAAGGGGAAATAAAAGGATTGCCAAGGGGAAATAAAAGGATTGCCAAGGGGAAATAAAAGGATTGCCAAGGGGAAATAAAAGGATTGCCAAGGGGAAATAAAAGGATTGCCAAGGGGAAATAAAAGGATTGCCAAGGGGAAATAAAAGGATTGCCAAGGGGAAATATGCGAAGAAGTGAAGAGAAAAGCAGAAGTATCAGAAAGAACAGAGAGGCACAATGCATCAGGGAATCTGCTGCAGGACAGACAGTTCAAATGAATCTGATAAAAAGCATATTACCGATGCAGGTGTTGCCGTTTGCATCTAATCTGTAGCCTTTCTCGCAGACACGTTCATAGCTGCCGGGCGTATTCGCGCATCGTTCGCCATCTTTGCAGTTGAAGTTGCCGCTGCACTCGTCAATATCTGCATCACATCAGCATACACAAACGCAATCAAAAAGTTAAAAGTGAACAGTCATTGTACGGAAACTATCTAGAAATGAACAGGTCATGCGTATCAACTGTAATTTGTATTTTCAAGAAATGTCATATTTGATTTATTTATATTGATTCATGATGTCAGATGATACGATACAAGGTTCACAAACCTCCCTAATTAAAAACAAATTAAAGCAACTCATATAACAACAACTAAATTGATGGGGCAATATCATGTTTTAACTAATATACTCCAACATGTTCCGTTCCACTATTTTGGTGTGACTTTGAGCGTGCGTACGCACACACGCACACACGTACGCACGCAAATACACACACACATACACACACACACACACACATATATATATATATATATATATATATATATATATATATATATATATATATATATATATATATATATATATATATATATATATATATATATATATATATATATATATATATATATATATATATATATATATATATATATATACATACACAGATTCCATCATTTTCAGTGTAGCCTTCTGGACACTGGCTGCAAGTGAAAGCCTTGTTCTGGGCTATCTGCTCGACAGGCGTCAGATCGGTACAATTGGTGTCGACTATGCAGGGATGGTCAGCACAACCATCTAAGTCGTCGTTGCAGTTGGTTCCTGCAAATGTATTCCGTTATAGCTGCCCATTCGTTAACTGCATAAGGGTCTCGCTGAACACTTATATTTAAATGACGAGACAATGGACTCCGCATAATATAATCAATTTAGGCCAGAAAAGTTGCTTATATTAAGCATCTCATTCACTTCAGCGAATTTCTGAAACAATGACTCAGAATGATGTGGAACTGAATGTAAGTCAAACGATATATGGTACCCGAAATGCTAATTATTATAATCCATCGTGAGTATGTATGTTTGCATGTTATGATATTCCTCCTAAACGCTTTGCAAATCGGTCGTCAAATATTCAGGGGTTCATGTACGATCAGACGACCGGGTTGTCTGTTTTATTTTTTTAGTCACCCGCTATTACCCTTTGTACGAACAATCGAATTATCCGCTGTGTGCGAATAACTGCGTACAATTGTTGACAACGTCATGCGTCTTTTTTCTTCGAGTGTCCAAAGTTACGTTGTGCAAAGCAAGGCGTCGCTATACGTTATTATAACTGCCAGTTTACGTCGCTAATTCGGGAGATATTGACTGGGAGCACCAATGCAGTACTAATGTTTAGATGGATATTTCTGTGTTAAAATGTTTTAAAATATTATTATTATATTGAGGGTATTTATTTTTATAGTATTGTTAATCGCCAGATAGCGAATACGTCGAATGTGGACAGCATGTTATGTTCCATCATATATATGTGGTTCATGTTTCTTTTGATGTTTTAGAAGTTATGACAATATTAATTGTCATCATGCTATAGAACAAGGTCGCCAGTTAAGTTTACATGTTGTGCTATATCTATCTATGAATGGCTGACATCTATAATATCAATTAGTATGTGATTCTGTACGTCTGTATGTTCCCTCATATCTACGACAGTTCGCACGTATGCAGCTGAAACTTTGTAGGCGTGCCCGAGAGCCCTTGGGGATGGTTCGTACCTTTAGCACAAATTCAAAATCCCTCGTAGGTGGGTATATTACGTATGATGTAAATTACGCATCTCGGAACTATAATAGTTCGCAGTTACGTACAATTGTCAGCAACGCTATGCGTGTTTCTATGATTGTTGCGGTATTCAAACGTCCACCGAACGCTTCGTGAAACCAGCAGTTGTACATGATTTTTGGGGCGCGTAGCCACTGGCATTGCCTAACAAAATTTGACCTGGTAGTGCAAGGAATCATGAACTCTTGCGGTGGCTGCTTTTTTTCCCCGTGCAACGCCGGGCAACTCGGCTAGTAATGCCAAGCAAATAAGCGTGTACCGGAACGTTCTGGTTTTGTTGAATATAATGACGACAGTACTGAGCAGCGGAAGATGACTGGTAAGTGAACGCATCACGTAGATTATAAAGCGTCATGTTATTGTATTGGGCACCTACTTCCATATCCGACGTTGCACTTGCATGCAACAATCCTGAAGGTATCTGCTCGTTTCTGGCCTTTGGCCAGTTCGCTAAAGACACATTCACCGTGGCCGGAACAGTCGCAGATATTAATCGCGACGACGATGGTGGGAGAGACAACACCCTTGCCATCACTCGCGCTGAAACAGTCGAGTGGGGCAGTATGAACAAAACGGTTGAATTGGTCATTATAGAAGCATTTGAATGCATAATAAGAAGGACTAAATGTAGTGCAAATAAAAGGGCTGGGACTATATACAATTCCCATGTTACGACACTGTCACAATATAACTGGTGCTACAATTAGTGTGTTGTTATATATGCAATCACAAATACATACTAAACAACGTCAAACGTCGACGTTCGTACGACGGGGTGGGGGGGTGGGGGGGGGGTTGATTGACGTTGCATATAATACGTTGTCCGACGTCGCGACCTTATCTCTACCTATTTTAGACGTCGAAACGACGTTGGTGTGCCTGCTAAGATTACATATTTCCTAACATACTTTACATCGTATCGTTTTTTACTATTCGAGTGAGTGTGGGATTCAACGTCCGCGACGCTGTTCGAACAATTAGGGGAAGGCAGTGTTAGTTGAGCCACTGGGTTAGTTGAGCCACCATGTTTCCCAAGAAACTACAGCAGCGACAGTTACATGGTACTACCCAGTGATTGAACATGTTATTAGAACACGATTGACGTACAATAAGTGCGATATGTCACAACGGTAAAAAAAATGTGAGTTAGAAGTATGTTTTATTTCAAAACGTTTTGTGATAGTGATTAATGTCTGCTGGTGAGTAAACTATCAACGCATGTGACCAGACTTTATATTATGTGCACTTACAATGGTTTAACTATTCACATGGAAGAAGATTATTTACATCACTTCGCGCATTAGTGAGAAGTTAATTAAAAAAGCTTAGTTATCGAAACGGGACTAGTTGAGCCACCCAAGGCCCAAGGGAGGGTTAGTTGATCAGCGATTACAGAACGAAAACGAGTGTTCGTTACCCAAAAACACATCAAGGAATTAATTTTTCCGAGCAAATTGGGACATCGGATAGCTACAAACCAACATATTAGGAGTTAGTTACACAAGTAACGATTGGCCTATAAGTCTATATTAATTAAGTGTGTCGACTTATTAATTAAGCGTGTAGACTTGTCAGAGACGTGTTGTACCCATTGGGTAGATGTGTTGGCTGAGTTGTTGTTAAATTTTAGTACAAGGCCTACGTAAATTATACAAATAAAGCATTTACCTAACTTACGCTACACTGTGGCTCAACTTACCCAACACCAAGTGTTAGTTGAGCCACCTTACCAACCCTATTTGAATCGGCTGCATATGATTATCTGTGCATACTAGATATATTATCTTGGTATGAAATGATCTACTAATAACCATAGTTTATATGAGTAAAAATTAGTTTTAGTTAAGAATATAATCATGCCCTAGATATCAAAAAGAACGAAAAATGGCTCAACTAACACTGCTTTCCCCTACGTATGATTGTTGACAAAAATAACCCAGATCATTATAATACGGTGTGTAATAAATAGCGCAGTATGATTGTATTGAAGCATTGAACATTCTACATTGAAACTAATGAACGACAAAAAAAACGTGAACATTTTAATATACGTTGTTGGCACGATAAAATGAACTCGTCGAACTTCTGTTACCTCGCAAATAGCTAGACGTGGAGTCTTGATTAAGTCGAAAAACCTCGTGCAAGGCTACGCACGATTCAGTCAGGTATGTCGGGGTCTGCGTGGGTTTGTGCTATCGTGCACGTGCGAGCGCTGCAGGTGAAATGTTAATGGGTGAACATGAACTCGATCAACACGAATAAAAGGAAACCCCAACACAAGTAATTCTGCTGTGCCGCCGACTTGCCGATAAACCGTCAAAACAGGTGTCCAGCAAGAGGGCCCGTCCTGACTCCGCAACACCGGCTGTCACGACTGTAATGGGCCCAACAGCTGACGTCAGAGACAATAGCGTATGATCGCGAAGAAAAAAGAAACCCGATTTTGCATTGACAACCGGGACGAACGTAGCTACAATCTGGCATAGAGTCAGCAAAAGATAATATAATGCTGATGGACGCCTGGTGGAGAGGAACGAGTTGGGTTGCCCACGCGTATTGATTTTGGAGGATTTGACATCAATCAGCGTGTGGGACCCGTCATCTTTCAAAAGTATGCCTAAGGTCAAGCAAATGGCGTTGCGGCGCAGCGGTACATTGACCAAGTGCTCAAACACCTAAATCGTCAAAAAAAATAATCGCCAAGGAAACACAATTCTGTAGCAAGATAATGCCCGCCCACATACTGCCATTGACGTGTATGACGTCATCCTGCGCCACAACATCCACACCGTGCGCTGGCCGCTTCTCAGCCCAGATCACAATCCCATTGAGCATGTTTAGGATGAGCTGTAGAGGCGGTTCAACAACGTGCTCCTCCGACCAGGCACATCCTCAGATATCCGCCAGGCGATCCTCCATGCTTGGGCCAACATCTATACTTACTTACTTACTCACTCCCTGCGCCGTGAGGCACACAAGGCAGAGAGCAATCAGCGCCATCCATTTCAATGTAGAGACATTTTGTCTAGGTCATGTGTCATCCCTAATACAAACCGCTAAAGGTCTCTCCTCAATTCTCTTAAAGGTCCCTCCTCAATTAATTTGTTTTCGCTAGTCTCATTTCAAATAAATTTGGCTAAAAACCAAACCTACCTAGTATCCTCGGCAACAATGCTAGGTTCATTTGTGCAACTTTTTGTGTGAAATAATCAGACAAACTATTAAATTAATGTTTGTTCAAGCATTATGTGAAGTGAAAATCGAACTGCTGAAAAATCATGTTTACCCTTGGTGAAATTTCGTAACTTTGTCATGTGATCGGCGAGAGGTTTGAAGTCAACTCCCATGATCGGCATTGACTCGCACAGTGTTTACCATTTTGGATATCCACTATTTCGATCCTTACCAGATCTAACGACTGAAGTCAATCCTAGTCACACATCTGGATATAAATGAACCGGATTCGCAATGGGCTTAACCATTTGAGGAAGCAGTTTTAACCGCCTGCTTCACTCCGTGCTGCAGAGATGCAGGACCGTCATCAATTCTAATTAATTGGAGGACACGCATAATACTGACTATATTAAAGTAGGTCAAGCAACTAAACTGCCCTAATGCTGCTTAAATGGTAACTATGCTTTGACAAATTGAAAAACCACACAACGTAATCGGACACAGATGGGATATTTTCAAATTAAGTGAAATACATACAGGTGGAGTAGATTTGAATTACAACTCACGTTTATTTAGTTGTTCGGTAGTTACCTTACTAACGCAACTGAACAGTTGCAATGATGATGCCAACCAATCAAAAACTTCGACAGCCGTCCATTTTAATTTATAATCAAGTTGAACAGTGGCGTATTTATGGGGGTATTGGACTATATCCCCTCTTTGGCTGAATTTGTTCTGATTGTTTCCCGTATGTATGCGCGCGCCTGTATCCTTGCTATCGAGTGTGCAACAGACGGTGGCCCCATGTCGCGTATCCTGGTAACCGAGGCTACCACACATTACCACCTAGCGGGTTGTGTAGATACACAATAGTACCGCCCTCTGGAGGCGTGCGGTGATAGCGCGATCTGGATAATTGAAGTGACGTAATATCATGGCGGCTTCGGGTTGGAAGATAACTCAACAATATGCAGGACTTCTCGAGTATATAATTGATTGCATGACATTTCGTTTTGATAACAAGTATTTACAGAAACAGAGTCATGTACCGGTATGGTCCATTTTGATCTGACACCGACAGTGACATTCGATTCGACTTGTCATTAGTTGATACTTCAGTTGTGAGTTAATTCAATACATGTGTTCTTGTGCAAATTCATCCATGTCCATTGATGATCATGATAATATTGACGTAGCTTAGACTAAGTATCGCAATCAAAATTAAGGACAGGACTAGCCAGTTTGATAGGTCCGCGCCCTAATCCCAACCCTAACCCTGGTAGGCTATAATAATTTCTCCTCAAATTGCCTACTCAAATTGCAGCAACGGATCTGGAGGTCATTGCCAGGGGCATTGCCGTTGGTGACAATTAAGTACCTTGGAGTAGCCATCGACAAAAAACTAACCAGCAGCTGCCCCAAGCCATCAAAGCATTATGTTACCAGACTTTCTTGAAATGTATAGACACAAAAACATTATAGTGGAGTAGGTGTCAATAGTATGGGATCCATCCACTGAAAAGAATGTTCAGTGACAAGCAACAATGTGGCAACCATGCTAGAAAGTCTGCAATGGAAGACACTGGAGAGAAGATGGGCTAATGCCATGTTCTACCACATCAAAAACAACCTGGTTGGCATGACAATGAACTCAGTCACCGCTGCACCGAAGGCAGCACTAATCGCTACTACCAGACCGACACCCGCATCGACCCATACAAGCATTCATTCTTTTCTAGCACTGTCAGATTTGGAACAAATGCACACTATGCTGCCCAACAATCCATCGAAACATTTAGAAAGTGCCTTCTCTCCCTGTAACCTGATAAACTTTGCAAATGCAATATATTCTAACCACCTGACCCAGCGCTACCCCACCCACTGTCGTGTACCAGTACCCCAGCTCGACAGTACTCTAAGTTACATTTTATATGCAACTAATACAAAATCATGAGCTGTGGAAGAAAAAAACATTTAATTATCAGTGGGGATAACCAAGAAACTGCAACAGCCATGTTTTTAACATGAGAGCTGTTCCACTTCTGCTTGGCTATGGAACAACTTCGTGAAATGAATGTACAACCAGGCTAATGTAATCCAGCAATTTCATTGCATAGTTTGTAAGAAGTTTGTACTTGAAGCCATGTATTTTAAAGCGAAACAAGTTTTTTTTTTTTGGCCTGTGCATCTATATGAGTTACT
The DNA here is from genome assembly GCA_963662155.1 of Lamellibrachia columna. Taxonomy (NCBI): domain Eukaryota; kingdom Metazoa; phylum Annelida; class Polychaeta; order Sabellida; family Siboglinidae; genus Lamellibrachia; species Lamellibrachia columna. The sequence goes on from OY759273.1 coordinate 7,715,121, forward strand.
AAAACCATTTGTAACTACAATTAAGAATATCATGCCAGCAGTTTACTAGGAAAACCTTATTGAACACACATCTTAATTTCATGGGCCGTGCCATACTGTTAGATTACACTACGTCACGAGTGCAGTATTCTGGCAAAATTCACTCTCCAAATGAAAATATGTTCACATGCACCTATTCCTATTCTTGCCAATAGGATATGCATATATATATATATATATATATATATATATATATATATATATATATATATATATATATATATATATAGCCATATTATTTAGTACATTAAGAGCCCATTGTATTGGGGACTGCATAATCAGCTGGATAGAAACATGGCTGACTGACAGAAGACAATCAGATGTGTTGTTGTATGTGGAGAGCTTAAATTGTTGGACTCTCAATAAGCCAATGGCTTCCTTGTCCACTTGCCATCTGGTTGTTTTGTCTTGGATGGAAATCTTGTTAAACTGCATTTGACAGCTTTATTGCATGTGTGCCTGTATGGTCATACCCAAGTATGCTGTGTGCAGTTATGATGTCAAGACCATGTGTGCCTGTATGGTCATACCCAAGTATGCTGTGTGCAGTTATGATGTCAAGACCATGTTATATGAGGCTTGTTTTGATTGATTGGTCATTGACATTCAGCTCTACTCCAAATTAGATCTTTGATTCAACAGTGTTACCATATCTAGCCTCACCTGTAATTAGTGTTTGCTGTAATTTGACAGGAAATATGCTGTTAATGGTAGTAAAAACATTAATTAATGTAATATAATGTTATAGTCCTACCAAATAAATGGTATGAGTAAGGTTGCCTAATATTCAGTACCCAATTGTTTATTCAGTAACACGATTTAACAAGATTTCATCCGAGGCAAAGGCCCAGATGACAAGGAAGCCATTGGCTTATCGAGAGTCCCACATTCTTCATCTATGTGCAACCCGTCCTCCTGAGATATGTATCAACCTTGTTTTTTTTAAACATATAACACTGCTAGCTACACAATCTGTAGATAATTTGTTCCATTCATTGATTGTCCTATGTGAGAACTAATGCTTCCTGATATCCAGTATACACTGATCCTTTATTAATGTTACCTCATGTTCTCTGGTTCTATTATCTTTTGTGAGCGAGAAAAAAAATATTTCTATCAATATTTTCGTACCCATTCAATATCTTAAAAACTTCAGTTTGATCTCCTCTTAACCGCCTTGTCTCTAGAGTTGTTAAATCACATTCTTTCAGTCATTCTTCATAACCAAGGTCTCAGTTCTGGAATAATTTTAGTTGCTCTCCTCTGTATTCTTTCAAGCGTATCTATATCCTTCTTACGATATGGTCTCCAAGCTTGTATACAGATGTACAGTACTCTAAATGAGGCCTAACTATTGCTTTATACAGACTCTGAGAGGTGTAATTAGATTTTTTCCTTGTATGTTATATCTCTCATAATCACCCCAAGAATGTTATTACCCTTTGCCGTCATTTTTTATGTTACATGCTATTTTTTCATAGCTTCTTTTAGATTGTCTAATTTCAGTCGTAGCTTAATTAAGTGCCTCTTTGTAATTTGTGTAATCTTCGTCCTTTTTGTTACGCCTATAAACCATCCACAGTTTGGTTGTATGCTATTTTTCTTTTGACAGGTGTTTCTTTCTAGACCATTTCCTTGTTTTTTCAAAGGAACAGATTGATCAATGATTCTCTCAATTTCATATTTTGGAATGATCAAACGTTCAATTGCTGTCTTATTCCTCGGCATGTTATTGCAATCTAGCTTTGCTAAGTATTTTCTCATATCTTTATATTTACCTTTGTGGAAGTTTCTCCTGTATTTTTTTCCTCTCTGATTTTACTTTGATGTCAAAATGTAGTTGAATATGATCACTTTTATCCAATGGTTCATATATTTTGACATTGTCCACTAATTCATTTTGTGAAGACAAAACTGTATTTAACACATTCTCTCCCCTAATTGGTTCTAGCACGTGTTGAGTAAGGAAGCTATCCTGCATTAAAAATATAAACTGTTGGTCCTCACCCCCTGTACTCTAAGAGATTTCTATTGTATGTGTCCGTGGTTAAAATCTCCCATTATGATACATTCTCCTTTACTCACTTCCTTTATAGCATTTTGTATTTCTGTCCTCTTCGTTTATGTTTGGACTTCGGTAAACTAATCCAATAGTTAATGTTGAATTTCCTGTAACTACATTACACCAAACAGCTCCATCACAACTGCTTCCCTTTCTAATTTTATTTCGTAATCCTGAATAGGTTTTTTAATGTAACCCCCCCATTACTATTCGATCTCTACTAAACATTACGTATCCTGTCAATCCTAATTCAGATTCTGCTATGTCTTTGTTGGCCCATGATTCGGTTATAGGTCAATATCTTCTACCATAATGTTTAATTCATTATTCTTATTTACTATGCTCCTTGCATTAAAACACACGCACATTAATGACCAGCTTCAGAAATGTTTTGCAGACATTTTGTTACTGGTTTGTGTGTATTAGTGGCCTCTTGTCCAGTTTGAGGCACCTCTAAGTAACCCCCTGCGCCTCTTGTTTAAACAATGTTTGCTACCAAAAATATTGTTGATGCTACCCATGCTGCTGCCGAGACTTCATCCGCAAACACTGCTGCACCCTTTCCACTTAGATGAAGCCTATCCCTCATGAACATATCAGCTCTCCCAACAAAATGTCCCCACAAATCCAACTTCAACAAATCCTCTTCCCTACATAGCTGCTAAACTAACGTGTTAATTGCCATCCTCCAGCAATTTCGATAACCAAGACCCCTCCTTCCCATTACTGGTAAAATCCCTGACAGAATTATCTGCTCAACCTGTGTCTGCCTAAGGGTTCTCTGACTAACTGCTCAACCTGTGTCTGCCTAAGGGTTCTCTGACTAACTGCTCAACCTGTGTCTGCCTAAGTGTTCTCTGACTAACTGCTCAACCTGTGTCTGCCTAAGTGTTCTCTGACTAACTGCTCAACCTGTGTCTGCCTAAGTGTTCTCTGACTAACTGCTCAACCTGTGTCTGCCTAAGTGTTCTCTGACTAACTGCTCAACCTGTGTCTGCCTAAGTGTTCTCTGACTAACTGCTCAACCTGTGTCTGCCTAAGTGTTCTCTGACTAACTGCTCAACCTGTGTCTGCCTAAGTGTTCTCTGACTAACTGCTCAACCTGTGTCTGCCTAAGGGTTCTCTGACTAACTGCTCAACCTGTGTCTGCCTAAGTGTTCTCTGACTAACTGCTCAACCTGTGTCTGCCTAAGTGTTCTCTGACTAACTGCTCAACCTGTGTCTGCCTAAGTGTTCTCTGACTAACTGCTCAACCTGTGTCTGCCTAAGGGTTCTCTGACTAACTGCTCAACCTGTGTCTGCCTAAGTGTTCTCTGACTAACTGCTCAACCTGTGTCTGCCTAAGGGTTCTCTGACTAACTGCTCAACCTGTGTCTGCCTAAGGGTTCTCTGACTAACTGCTCAACCTGTGTCTGCCTAAGGGTTCTCTGACTAACTGCTCAACCTGTGTCTGCCTAAGGGTTCTCTGACTAACTGCTCAACCTGTGTCTGCCTAAGGGTTCTCTGACTAACTGCTCAACCTGTGTCTGCCTAAGTGTTCTCTGACTAACTGCTCAACCTGTGTCTGCCTAAGTGTTCTCTGACTAACTGCTCAACCTGTGTCTGCCTAAGGGTTCTCTGACTAACTGCTCAACCTGTGTCTGCCTAAGTGTTCTCTGACTAACTGCTCAACCTGTGTCTGCCTAAGGGTTCTCTGACTAACTGCTCAACCTGTGTCTGCCTAAGGGTTCTCTGACTAACTGCTCAACCTGTGTCTGCCTAAGGGTTCTCTGACTAACTGTAGTTTCTAACTGTTGTACTCTCCCTCTCTGTGTTATTAGTACCTACATGTATTAAAATAGACCCTCCCTTGCAATAATGATTTTTTCTACCCGCTCTGTGACAGCCAGCATTTTTGCCCCTAGAAAGCAAATCACCACGTCGTCCCCCTTGTTTAGCGCTCTATCTGTCTTCCTATCGAGTCCCCACAAACACCTTCGCTCTCTTCTTCACCCCCTCTATCACTTCCTTAGTGTAACTCTTGCATCAAGTTGCGTCGGATCCCTTCCGTTGCATTCTGTCCTGCAGTCATGTCACCTGGCAGCCTGTTGTCCATCTCGTTCTCGTCCATCAACATGTCTCCTTTCCCTCCCGTCTCCTTGCTATCTTGTGCACATGTTGCCTTAACTCCTGACACCTTCGCTTCCGTCTTAGTCATCCCGTCCCGTCTTCTTACGTACTGTCACATTACCTCCTCCCAGGCTGAGGTGAGCTCTCCCTAGCAACTCTCTCATCGCCTCCCCCCACTTTATCATCCACTGTCCCTCCCTACCGGAACCACTGGCACAACCCACCTTGCCTCAGCCGTTCGATCTCCATTTCTAGTCCTTTTATTTTCAAACATCCCCTACACTCAAAACTAATACTATCTGCCTGAACCTCAGTCCAGGACTTCTAACACCCGGACTTGACGAAGTCCATGCACCCAGTTGCAACAAATTCACAGCTTTTCAGGTTCTGGAATGGCAGCTTCTAGTTGTGAGGTGATTATATATTGGTATGTATTTGAAATGTTCTTGTTTGATTTCAGAAATTAATTTATTATTTGTTTTTTCAGGTTGTGAAACCTCATGTCCAGATGATAAAATTTCGGCAACAAGCTGCCACAAACGTTGGGGCAGCCACTGCCAACAAAGTTGCGGCCACCAGCACTGCAATGCCACATGGAGACATCAACCACAAATCAGTACCAGTAACTTCGATACATCATGAAAGCGATATTCCACCAAGATACCGACGATTACCTATAAGTGAAGAAGAGATGGAATATATAACGGTGTGTCTCCTTTTCACATTCATTTGAGTTACAACGGGATAAATGTGTCACAGGTCATAACTTTTCAAATCATGTTTTATACATATTTTATATATATATATATATATATTGGAACAATTATAACTTCTTGAAAAAAATTTCCAATACAGCAGAATACATATAACGTGAAAAATAACATAGCATGATGAAAAATGTTATGGTAACCTACCACTATTGCTGGTTGGAATTTGTGACTGTATACCGGTTATATTGAAAATCTCTCATGATATTTGTTTCTTTTAACATATCCAAAAGGTTTTTACCTCAGTAGAAGTTTTCACCATCTTCTCAAGACAGCTTCGTCCGAAGAATGGTAGAATGAAATTTTTTGGATATGTTAAAGAAATATTTAACATGATTTATATACTGGATTATTCTCTGAGTGGGTGATTGAAAACCAATTATTAACAAAATATAATAAACTTTCTACAACAAACATGCTGGGATTGCTAGCTTATTGATTTATTCTCGAATTAAAATATGATTCTACCCATTTGCTATTACACAATTAACAACTTTTGTAGTAATATGTTGTAATGGATTAAAACAACTTTTCTTTTTGATGTTTTTCAGCGAGGCGGACCAGAATAGTACAAATTAGCATGACAGATGAAGAGATCTCATGAATGTGTCGTGACTGCTAGCCAATAGAACGGCGCAATGCACAGACGATGGTACACAGCTGTTTGGTTTTGTTTTATTGTCTTGTCACAGTGACTTTCTCACAACAGTTTTGCATAAAATGCTTGAATGAGTTTCAACAGGAAACAGATCTGTTGTTGAACACTGCTGGATTGTGATGCCGTTTCTAAATCATATTACCTCAGCAAAATAATTTCACCACTATTGTGGTTCTACTAACATAGACAAGCTCCATGTAGGCGCTGGAGTACCATACACAGGCTCTAGGTGCTTCCCTTAGATTTCACCATATTTTATTTATTTACAATTGCGTTAATATGATGGCGGAGAATTTGTTACAATGTATGTACATTTTATTAAATTATTAAACGTTTGCTTGTTAAATACATCTGCTGTAAAATTTTATGCGTTCAGACTGTACTGTGTTTGCTCGTGTGTGTGTGTGTGTGCGCGCGTGCGTGTGTGTGCACATTAAATATATTAGATATGTTGAGAACAAATTTCACATGAATTTTGAGTCAGTTGAGTGTGGGTGTGCCTAGATATACATTTTTTATTAACGGTATGTCGTTTTACCCGTCCTTATTTTCCTAGAAGAATAAAACATGGCTAACATGTTCACGGTGTAGCAACCAGTGCTATTTACTGACACACCTCGTGATTCGCACATGACCCACACATTATTCTATATGAACACATTGTTGAAGTGATGGATAATAAACATTTTACAAAACTATACATTACATGCAATGTCCTGGCAGGAACGTTCACAAACACGTGTCACAAAACTTCACTTATTCCAAGTTGGCATAAGCAAACAGTGGAAGATCTTTCCCATATGGGACCTCGCTGGCGAAAGATTTTTTAAGTCTTAAAAAAATTTTGGCACCACCTGCCACGTCACACCCGATTTACACAAGACCTTTGAGATGGCTGGCTGTGAAAAAAGAGAACATATGTAGGGTAAAGCAATTTTCAGATCTTTGGCTTCATTAAGTTTATTCACACCTATAACTTATTAAAATATAACTGTACAATTGTGAATATGTTGACCAAGTTGGTAAATAATATATGATTCATATGTTGTACAATCGTATGTAAATTAATTAACTTCAGCCAAAAACACTTCAAAATCGATTTGTCAAATCAGATACAACAAAACGGGAGAATTCTTTTGGAAATCGGGAGGGTGCTCAAGCATGACTGAAAAGCAGGGAAATCTCCCTCCATATCCGGAGATTTAAAAGGTCAGACACAACAGCTGGTGTCTGTACGCAACAGAGACACGCTGGAGGCATAGACTGGGTTTGTTGCAAACACACGGATGGGAAGATCCCACACCATGGTCTCGACCTCCAGCTGTGGGGGTCCCTGTAGACACGCAGGCTTCGACGGGTTGTCTGACACGCTCATTTGTGGCAGCGGCGTCTTGCACGTGACAAACTCAAAGTGCAGGTGCCAGCGCAGACACACTACAAAGAAAACAGGCGTGACTCGATGGCCAAGTTACCCTGCCCTACACGAGGAGAAAAGCAGTCGCCAACTCCTTACAAACGTTTTCCAAATTCTAAATAGTTTACACTGTACTACACAATACAATTAAACCATATGTGTGCTGTTGTGCTAATTATCCGTAGAATTTCACTGAATACAATAACTTGTCACTATCGAAAATTCAACGTCGCATTGAATGCACAACAATGTGAGCATATCATTTTTATTAATTGATTACAGTAGCTTCACATTCAACCCCCCACGTCGGTCATAAGGACCCCTGGATGGGCCAACAGATGCAACCGTGTATAGGTAGCAACAGGCAGGCACTTTGCTTTATAGATTAATAAACTCAAGGTGCAGATGACAATGCATGTGCTACAACAAGAATAGAGATGACGTATAGTATAAATGTAAAACTACGAATGTTGAAGCAGGAAACAGTTGTTATGACTTGGTACAAGTGTAAACTAGTAGACATACCAGCACAGACGTACTACAAATACATTGTGACTGGGCAATTAAGACATTTACACTATATAACATAATTTTATGATAAAAACGATCATACGTTGTCCCTTAAAGTTGTCCAGTTATTTTTAATTAAAATTTGGTATATTTGTACACTGCCTTTTGGGTGCTGAGATATGTTGTTGGAGCTCTCACCTATGTCTGTGATGAATGCCGGTGTAGCAGTGAGAGGGATAGTGATGTTGATGTGTGTTTTTGACGTGTGAATACACAGCTCCTGTGTCTTGCTATATGACGTCACCGTGGAACTTTGACCTGGCTTGCATTGGCAATCTTCAGCGACCTGTTCCTCACTTTGTAGTGTTACAGAGAACTACAAGACACAGGAACACGACACATGCTTGTCATATAGTACCAATTTCCTGTATGCAATATGGATTTGTGAGAGGTTCAGTCGTATCCTGTTTTTATAAGGATTTGTTTCAAATGGAAATATTGTGATAAAGTACATAAAATTCTTGTGACAAATATAAACTTATAGCAAACTTAACTCGAAGCACAAATACTTTTGACGCTAGGCAGATTTCTGGCGAAACCTAGTAGATTCTTTATTGAAATTGGAAATATTGATTGGTTTCAAGGTGAAATTGTAATCCATTCTAGATATTTATGTCAATTCAGTTGCTTAATTCTGCTTCATTCTATTTATGTGCACATAAATGCACATTTGAATTATAACTTGAAAATACAAGTATTCATATTAGGAATTCCAGCATCATTAGCGTATCTGTTTTAAATGCTTTGATGTCTACCACAATATACAGATAGGTGAGTTGATATTATGCAAAGGAAAACACTACTAACTTGAGCACAAGGAATTGTGGCTTCAGTAAAGTCGCATGTGCCTACGATATCATCCCCTATCCTGTAGGCTTGCTTGAATAGACAGAATCTGGCCACTCGTCCATGGGAATTGGTTATGTTGTAGAAACCTACAAAAGATGTGTCAGTAGCATACATTAATACAGCTGGACATAGGATGAAGGCTCCTCTAACTATACATTACATTTGCAAAATACACAGAAATCATGTATGTGTAATACACAAACGTATATTATCAATATTATATGCATTTTATGTTGTGTATTAATACATTTTTTCAACAATGTTATCAGAATTATTAGGTCAGATTGTTTGAGATATTAACATGAACAGAGACTTTGCAGGTAACAAATCCTTTAGCAAAAGTTGTGGTTATACTCCACATAAAAAAAGGTTACCATTAATATAACGCTGCCAGACATCGTTGTGTTACAAAAAATAATAACAGCAACTGTATTTATATCGAAACACCAACATTTTATTGATTGAAATGTGACAAACGAAAAGCACTAAGTGTTATTACTATTTGTATGACAGTAATAAGTCACAGTAATTTTACAAAGTAACATAATCTATGGGATGAGCTTCAGAGGCGTGTGGGTTGAAGTCTTCCGAGACCAATCAACAGGCAGGAACTTATCCAAGCACTGCTAGAGGAGTGCGACGGAATCCTCCAGCAGACCATACAGCGCCTGATGCAAAGCATGCGACACGTGCTGCCTGTATCACAGACAGTGCTGGCCAGTGCCCACACACATTACTAAAGTGTGACTGCAAATCACCTTCCGTGACTTATAGATCTATAGATCAAGGACCACTCACTTGGTCCTTTCCTGCAGGTCATGGTCTGGAGGACCTCGAGGGCAATGTCTAGCAGTGAATTCTCTGTCTGTGGACTCGTCTGGAAGGGGTTGCTTGGCTTCAACTCTCCTGGTTCACTGTAGACTGTCAGGTCATTCAAGCCTGCAAACAAAAGACGAGTGTCTATAACATACATCTTTATGAAGTCCTGCTCATACTTATACCAGTAAATAACTTCACAAACCCTATCTATAATGGACACATTCCATCAGTCGTAACTTTACCCACAATAACAGTTGCCAGATGATACACTGGTAGAAAACAGTTTCTCTTGTATATCTCATGCGAGGTAGTTGGGAGAATTATCTAAGCTAACCCCTTGGTGGGTTAGATATAGAAAACATCACTCCTTCAGCCTACAGCACCCTTATGAAAATATACCATGGAATTACATGGTATATTATGGTATTACGTGGTATTACATGGTATACCATGATATTACATGATAAACTGTGGTAGACATATATATATATATATATTGTGTATTGTATATCGTGATTTCCCTGTTTCAAAACACCATGGTATTTTACCATGGTGGTATATTTTTATAAGCGCAGGTAACAGTTACCACTCCTACTGTGTATACTTCCACAGGCATAGTCGGCAGGCAGAAGAGACCTGTGCCCTGTGGCTTTCAGGGTCATATCCTAAACAAATACTTCAAACATCCCATTTACAAGGTGCAAGATGAGCTAGTTGTACACAATGTTATGAACCGGAGACTTGGAGTATTAACCCAGTACCTACTGCTGACAAGTTGAGCCAAAACTACTGTGCAAGTACACAATAGTTACACAAGTAGCCAACTTTCAATGATTCTATGGCCTAACCAGAAGTGAGACTGGTCTTGTGGGTACAATATAAAACACCCAGAATGGCACTCAATAACTTTGTGGCTGAACTAAGCCTAACCTGGCAATCCAAACACCCAGAATGCACTCAATAACTTTGTGGCTGAACTAAGCCTAACCTGGCAATCCAAACACCCAGAATGGCACTCAATAACTTTGTGGCTGAACCAAGCCTAACCTGGCAATCCAAACACCCAGAATGGCACTCAATAACTTTGTGGCTGAACCAAGCCTAACCTGGCAATCCAAACACCCAGAATGGCACTCAATAACTTTGTGGCTGAACCAAGCCTAACCTGGCAATCCAAACACCCAGAATGGCACTCAATAAATTTGTGGCTGAACCAAGCCTAACCTGGCAATCCAAACACCCAGAATGGCACTCAATAACTTTGTGGCTGAACCAAGCCTAACCTGGCAATCCAAACACCCAGAATGGCACTCAATAACTTTGTGGCTGAACCAAGCCTAACCTGACAATCCAAACACCCAGAATGGCACTCAGTAACTTAGTAACTTTGTGGCTGAACTAAGCCTAACCTTGCAATACAAGCACACGGAACGGCACTCACAGTAACTTTGTGGCTGAACTAAGACTAACCTGGCAATACAAACATCCGGAATGGCATTCGCAGTAACTCTGTGGCTGAACTAAGACTAACCTGGCAATACAAACACCCGGAATGGCACTCGCAGTAACTCTGTGGCTGAACTAAGACTAACCTGGCAATACAAACACCCGGAATGGCACTCGCAGTAACTCTGTGGCTGAACTAAGACTAACCTGGCAATACAAACACCCGGAATGGCACTCGCAGTAACTCTGTGGCTGAACTAAGACTAACCTGGCAATACAAACATCCGGAATGGCACTCGCAGTAACTCTGTGGCTGAACTAAGACTAACCTGGCAATACAAACACCCGGAATGGCACTCGCAGTAACTCTGTGGCTGAACTAAGACTAACCTGGCAATACAAACATCCGGAATGGCACTCGCAGTAACTCTGTGGCTGAACTAAGACTAACCTGGCAATACAAACACCCGGAATGGCACTCGCAGTAACTCTGTGGCTGAACTAAGACTAACCTGGCAATACAAACACCCGGAATGGCACTCGCAGTAACTTTGTGGCACAACTGAATCTCTGGGTGCCAATGGTCAGTTTGTACGAGTATTTGACTGCCGTGCCACGGAATGACGGTGGAGCATCCAAAGGAAGACTCTCCTGGTAAACACCTGGCAAACAAATAATATACGAATGGAACAAATTATCTACCGACTGTATTAATGCAAGCAGAGTGAATATTTTTTTAATAAAATTGTACCAAAAAATTCAATTGTTGTTGTTCAATTGCACAAAACTTAAATGTATGATGAGGGTATATACACAGATGAAATTTTTTTTACTCATGATAGATCAATGGCTTTCTTGTCCACGTGCCGTCTGGAACTTGTTGCTTTGGGGGATAATCTTGTTAAAACATCTATAACAAGATATTTAACAAGACGGTCAGCCAAAGCTATGAACTCCAGATGGCAAGTGGACAAGGAAGCGGTTGAATGACACAAAATGATAATTAAAATGCAGGTGAATCTATGTAATCATCATTTTGTATGTTGGTGTCTATTGCATCTATTGCAATGAAATGTTAGGTTATGTTTGTTTCCTGGGGCAGATCAGGGGGATTATAGAGCGATCTCTCGGATAAATGGATAATGTCATATCACTAGTCTCTATTCAGTCTATTGCAAATTTTTGCAATACTCTTAAAAGTATTGTGCCCATCGCTTGTTAGCAATACCACACTGTGCTGCTTTAAATGTAAACTAACCACTGCAAAGAACAAGTCACTTACATGTGTGTGATTCCCCAGGTGCCAGTGTCAAGTCACAGAAGAGAATACTTGGTCGTGTTGAGAGCACGGTGGAGCCCCTTTCACCTACATCCACCAGAACACAGATATTGTATTCGACCTATTAAGCGTACACACCTTTTTTAATCAGCAGGATCCATAATTATTGTAATTTGACTGGTGTGGAACTGAAAAGTGTCGCCATCTGGTGTTAAACAGTTGGCACCATTTTAAAGTTGTTCTATGCTAGTCACCAATAACACCACTAGTGTTACACAGTTTATAAGAACAGATTACGCTTATAAGAACAGATTCGTTGACATTTTTCCATGGCCCAATTTTTTTTCAAGTGTATTGTCTGCTTGTTAGATCAAATACAGTATTTGTAACAATACACAGCATATCAAATTGCAACACACATTGTGTTGATTCCATAATTTGGAGAGGTGTACGTCTTTTTACTTATTTTTCTCTGAATCAATGTTTGTATATGATACAATTGCAAACTAAACAAAGAATTTGAAAGAAGCAACAGGAGATACTGAGAAATAAACAGGTAAATAACTCCAGAGCTAAGTAAGGTACCTCTTAGTGAAACACAGTGGTACCTCTGGGTGAAACAATGTGGTACTTCTAAGTGAAATAACACGGTACCTCTGAGTGAAACAACATGGTACCTCTGAATGGAACAAATGCTGTCTCGTTGCCAGACGTAGTGACTTCAGCCGTCGTTAGCTGTTTCGGAGGGGGCAGGGCAACACGCCCTTCTGTCACTGTACACTGACAGTGGATCTGTGCACTCGCCCATGCGAGGGTTGCTGGCCGTGCCCTACAACATATATGTCAGTCCAGTCATAATTTATCCATGTGACCTTGTCACTATATACGGTTTTTGCAGTGCTTACTACCAGTACATACTGTCATTTTTACAATATTTGATAACTTTAAATTCTAGAGTTCTGATTCAATCAACAATTTCTCTTCCCATAGTAACTAGATCTTTACTCTTACATAATAAAATAATAATAACAATTGCATTAGAATTACCATCAAATAAATCTAGGTATGTAGTATAATACAACAACAAGTTATTGTACCAGATAGATATCTTTCAATATAATTGGTAGAACAAACAAGCACAACCTTTACTACAAAAGGTATGTTCTACCATACATAATGTAAGTCTAAAATACCTTTTGGTACAATTGAGCACCAGCTGATAAGCAATAACTAACCCAAGCACCAGACATCAACATGGACATCCCAGAACTGCCAATTAGTTAATGTTAGTAACAGAAGTAGTGCTGCTGAATGGACTGCTCACTTCATGACTTAACAGTAGGAGAGAAAAATGTGTCACTTACTTTGTAGGACTTGTCTGTTTGTTGGATTGACACACATTTGTGAATGTGATCTGACATTTGACAGTCTCGCCAGCCAGGAAGACAGAGCGTCCCAGTAGGCTGGCAGTCACCTCAATCATTATGCCTCAACATGCAGTGTTGTCATTACTAAAATTGAAACACAGAATTTACCAGCAACAAATACTTGGGTATATGACCCAGTGAAATATGTTGTAGAAGTTATGTACTGTATAAGTTATACATGTACTCTCGAGTGCCAAATAAACGTGTAGGCCAAATAACAGTATAGGGTGACAAATCGGTCAAATTTAATAATAGTATAGTGCCGAATAGAAGTATATGGGGATAAATTGTTCAAAACAAATAATAGTAGTGCGAAAAAGTCACTTGTCTTTTTTCAACGCCGAAGCGATGTTTTTACCCGACATGAAGCCAAGGGCAAGGTGTCCCTAGAAAACAATGCGGATTGCCGTGTATTTTGTTTTTCTGCCGAATATGCATAGACTTTGTGCGTATTCGTGTCACCGCAGATATAGTAACAGCATTTTATATGTGCGTAAAGCCGGGGAATTTTCCGTTTTTAAATGGACATTAAAGTTTTATTAAATTGAATATGCAAGCCCGTTTCAAAGGAAACCGCCGCCAGCCGGTTACAACCGGTTTGAGGCGTTGCGCACGACGGCCATTTACAATTGGTTTACGCGGTGATAATTGCGTTTTAATTAATAATATATCATAATCGAGCTCCCGAGAACTAAGGATTCACCTAATCATGGAAATCTAACGGTCTAACGCTTCGGGATCAAAATCTAGGATCCTCAGAAGCACAGGATCCCGCTAAATTCATGACTGTCGTTCAAAAGGATGAAAACTGAGGGAGCCACATGCAGCTCTAATTGGAGCAAGTGATTTTAGCACAAGCGGTAAACCGCTCCATGGATGATTGGTTAACGCTACCAATCGGGAGCGAGAGCGATTGCTCTCCTAAAAATAATACCCTGCATAATTTGCCACGATTATCGGAGAATATAGGCTGGCACAAATGTTTAAATTTAATAATAGTATAGTGCCAAATAAGGTGCGTATAGAGTGGCATTTTTCATCAAATAAATATGCGTATAGGGACGCTTATTCGGCACTCAAGAGTAAAGCCTTTCTGCAAAAAATGTGAGAGTTACCGTTATCTCTGCCCATCTCTTTCTGGCATTTTTACGAAGTACCAGAAAGTCTTAAGATTGGTTTCTGCGATGACTTTATTTATGTAGTTATTGAAAGGCTTTCTTAGAGTTCCTGCTGTCATGAAGCTAGCCCAGTGTTTGCTTTGCTCTCAGGTCGTCAGGGATAATCCAAGATAATTGTAATTTTGAGTTGGCTGTGAATATATTTTCTGTTATTCATAATATTTTGGTGAAAATGCAACATGTGTCAATATCATGATAATCACGTTTGTGTTCCAAATATTGTTTGGCAAGTTTATGTTAAGAGTCAGTTCAGAAAGTTTCCCATTTGGTTGACTTGAAACTGTAAATTTGGTGATGTGGTTTGTTGTTACAACTAAGCTTGACCTTTAGCCAAGCAATGTTCCTAAACAGTAGCTTTTCATTCGTGCCAATCCTGACTTGAGCTTTGATGAAGTCACAACGAGTGCAGCACCTGTCGATCATGGCAGTCGCTGATTGGCTGCAGTGTCAAACTGTTGGTCGACCTTACTGAACCCAGCCCAATTAGTTCACTTAGTTGTTGCCATTACTAACAGTAATACTGGTAGAGAGTGATTAGGTTGAGACTGAGTGTGACTCTAAACTTTACTTAAAGCATAATTACAGCATCATTCATGCTTTTCACAAAATAAGTCAGATAATAATAATAAGCCATATCAAAATGCATTTTTGCAAAAAAACATCATTAGACGGAACCCACTGATCTCAGCCCACCCATTTATTTGTTAATAGCTGTTTATGTGAAATGTTTAATGTACTATATTGTAGTGATGAGCTAACAATATATATATATATATATATATATATATATATATATATATATATATATATATATATATATATATATATATAGGCAATAAATAGATATGTTACATAGATGTTTCAATAACGGCCCACCAATTTAAGATTAGCTGTTAGCACTGCTACTATGAGCCTATGTCTATGCTATTTGTTGTGTGTGTGTGTGTGTGCGTGCGTGCGTGCGTGCGTGCGTGCGTGCGTGCGTATATATAGTGGGACCATGCTAATTTTTTTGTAATGCCAATGCAATGGAAAAATATTTTATTGAAACCTCTTAATTGTCGATTTGTTTTATAAATTATATGTCAACCAACAATATAGAGCCTATATATTTTTGACAATGGTAGAATTTGAAGAAAAAATACGTGCATGGTCATTGTTATAATCAGACAAAACGTTAACATAAACATGGGCCATGGCCACCAATGCAATTCTCTACTTAGTCTTAGACTTAGTACTGTGTCTGTGGTCTGCTCGTTACAACCTCCTGCCCCTGCCCCTGGCCTATAAAAAAGACCGCTACAATGGTTACAACAGCTTAGCAGCATTACTACAGTTATGCATGTGATATGTATAACTGACGTGGCCCGAGATCGACGTGGTTCCATTAGACAGGCCACAACTTTTTACCGAACACCAAAGATTCTGAGTACCTGTAGGTGACGTCGAAAGTCCACGAACACAAACATTGAGTGAAAACAGAGCACCTTCCGGTGTCGCACTATTAATATTGGACGGTATTAATACACGGAATGTTGACACATTTTGTAAAATCGTCTATGTCACCTTATATTTTCACATATTCTTCACTGATATTTTTATTAGTGCATGGCTGACGTATATGTACTTTTTATAAGTCAAATATTGTAAGAATGATAAGCACAAGACCAAATATTGGATGCCGGCCGGCATTGCATAGTAGACGGATTGCCCTCAACAGGTTGGGAGGGATGCCATAGTGTTGTGTCTATGGTATGATTTATTAATTGTTTGATTGTGCGTTCACAATTATTTTGGACAGCAGATATGTGGCAATTTGGGTAACTAAATGGCGTTACGTTTTACCGAGAACCTAGCTAGTGCGGTGTGAGAACGCTGAACTTTCAGCGAAGTTGCAAATAATAACAATTCCACCAGATGGCGACACATGGCCTCATTGCATATAACAAGGGAAGTGGTATGATTGAGGAAAGCCGTGCGTGTCTTTATTTAATTCATGTTGTGAAATGTTCCACCGAAATATGCTCTGTTTAGAAGCAGAACAAGTGCGAGCGAAGGGATGACTTAGATTAATTGTTTGTCACTTAAATGCATTGGAAATTAATATCTGCTCTGAAGATTCAACGATGCGCGCCCGTAGTTATCGCTCTAGTTAGTTGACCGTAGCGTTGGTAAATGACAGATCGCCTTCTGGATTGGCCACTACGAAGTTGCATTAACCTTGAATGAGATGTCGCAGAGTTAGGGCTCGGTCCGTTGCGGCTGCTGGATAACGGATCGCAATGAATCGACACCAAGTATTGACTGGTGCAGCCAACTCAGGCGACCAGTGTTTTGCGTCTGGCAATGTGGAAGGCATTAACTTCACCGTGAGTATTTCAGAACATTATGATGTCACGCCCATTTTCAATTTTGCAATTGATGTCAACAGTCGAGGCGTTATGACAATGTCAATAATTTGACATATTGATGTTGCCATTGTTGGTTTGACATGCAGATGAATCAGCTGACATTGTATTGTTTCTTTTTGTCTTATGTGTAAACGCAGTATGTTATGCTTTGCCTTAATTTAAACACAACCCTAAAGCAGTACGTAAGTTTTAATATAATTTAATAATTTTAAAGCCAAATCAGCATCATTGCACTGTGTAAACTGACCAGACAACTAGCAGCTAGACTAATGGGGTAGGTCAAAAAATAAAAACTATCCACTAAATAACATACATGCTTGCCACACTGATTAATAACTTGGTTGATAGTTCCAAGTACCATTATACTCCAGGCTGCCAGAGTCCAGGACCAACTGCAACATACATCTCAACTACTCATTCTCTTCCATTATACTTCTCTGAAACTCTATTCCATCTGATGCACCAGCTGCAGCCTCTCTTGATACATTCAAATGCAAACTGGGAGACTGGGCAAAGAGCCTATCATCGCATGTGCAGCCAGTCTGTCATATATTAGTTTTTTATTACCCAGAAATCTGCTTCTCCACAATGTTGTTGAAGAATGTAGCTAGATGCGCAATTCCTTTTTAAAACTGCCAAGGTGATATCTTCATGCATAATTGCCTAAATGAATTTATAAAGTATTATCTAGATGTAAACCCTCATATATTTTTGTTGATTTTTCATACATAAATTTGACTTTGATTGATACTAACAGACACTGAAAATGTAAGTACCGGTACATTAAAGTTTAATCAAACATAACATTGCATTTTTATTACATTGGTAGTTTAACCACATACAGAAATTAGCGTAATCATTTTCAAACATTTTAAAGGGACTAATATTATGTGTAATCAAGACAATCGAACCCTTGTTGCAGGCCTATGCTGCAGGGTGTGACATTGTCATCCTTGCTAGTGACTTCCAGAGAGTGCAGATCATTGCTGGAGTCCTTCATGATAATCTACAGGTGACCTGCATCGACTGCTGCACAGATGTCGGCAAGGTAACTACTATTACTGGAAGTATTAATTCAAAGTAAAGTTTAGTTGGCCAACTAGTTCTATTACCAGAAGTACTTCGTCGTAACTGTGTTAAACAGATTGTATCATGTAGGTAATCCAAAATGCATTTCCACCATAAATCTTGGTGGTCCCTAGTTCTGATAATGACGTTTGCGTGTCCCTGTTCACGATTATGTGTAATGATTCTGTTTGTTGCATCTCTGAGCTCAGGTTCCTGAGGATGTAGGTGCTATGGAAGTTCATTATTATTAAAACCAGTCTAGCATCACTAAGATGAATATGTATAGTGTAGCAATACAGTGGTTATTGCGTTGGAGGTATGGAGGTTCTAAATAGTTTAACTTTGTTGGAAACCAACGGACAAGGGAAACTTTTCATAAATTTATCATGATGTAAGTCACTGTATGTTTGAGCAGCAATTTAAAGACAAATAACATATTGTATTTTCCATGACTCCACAGACATGTTGTACTGGTAATGGTAACAAATGGAAAAACTTAGGTCTATTTGCTTGATGTTATAGAGGACATAAAACATGACGAATGTGAAGTTTGCATGTGTGTCTTTTTTGTGTGTGATTCATATATGGGTGTACAAGCTTTGATATAAATACTGTATGTATGTGTGTGTGTGTATAGATATATATATATATATATATATATATATATATATACATACATATCTGGAAGTCACTATATATATATATATATATATATATATATATATATATATATACTAAACTTGTAATGTATCTTTCAGATTGCCGTAGCATATGGGAGTAGAGTTTGTATATTTGAGCCAACCCCTCTACTTCACCATGACAGTACACATGTGAGTTATTTACTGTTAGTAGTGAAAATATCGGTTTTTGTATTTGCAAGCCTTTGCAGGCTTTTGTTTAGCAAAAGCAATAATGAAATAAGTCTACCAGGCAAGCTTCATTCCATGTGAAATCAAACAAGATTTCACCAAAATGTTCCCAGCCTACTCCAAATTGTTTTTAATTTGGTGCACATATTTGTTAAAATTTCACACTTGGTATAGTTTGTGAGGTATTGTGTACTTGATGCTTGATGAGATCTCCCTTTACAGTTGATCACAGCTAAACTGGGAGATAGTATAGTGAGTTTAGACATCGAGATCACCAGCTCTAGGAGGCACACTTAGTCCACAACAGGTTTTTCCCATTTCCCTGTGTGGGATCTTTTACTTCCCCTGGCATAGACACCATATAGATACTGTATCTAAGATCAGCGAAATCACAATATGTTCAATTATTGCTTTACCTCTTTAGCGTGTCAGTTGATTTTTTTTTTTTTCATAACATGCTACGATATACTGAACTAAACATCAATACCACAAAAAATCACCCGGCACTAACGTCATATTTTGCCAATCCATCCTAAAAAAATGCAGTCCTTTTGAAAATCCCCTTGAGTTCGCAGAAAAGCGACACTGTCTCCATAGTAACTACCGCATGCGCTACGATGTTCGAACTTCGTCGTGAAAGTGGACCACATTGTCTGGTTATTGTAATGTTAATACACATCAGTATTATATCTATGTAACTAAATCATGTACTTAAATCAGCAAATACCAGCGTTTAGTGAGCGTTAACATAGTTTATCGTGCCTTTAACACGAACGGAAATGCCGATATGTATGTGGCCATATGTGACCTGGTGACCCCGCAGGATAACATGCCAATCAAAATGACCGTATACACACCCTGCCACATGTTTGAAGGTAGAGTAACCTGATACCATAGACGACAACATGTTACAAGTACAGATTCAAGGGCTATTGTGGCGGCAAATTAAGGTGACATGTCAAAATTACAAATGGCCATTATGTTTTGTCAACAATACATAAAACGCCAGTGAAAAACTTTAAATTTCAACACAAAAACAATCATTTGTTGAGATTGTGTTTTCATTAATAATCAGGAAATTACAACACTCACTATGTTGCAATTTTGCGTATGAAAGCGTCTTACGTGCACGCAACGTAATACAGCAGTAAATTACGATTGGTGAAGGGTTTGTTTAAAAAATACACTGCCACTTTACGCTGTCATTCAACTTTTGCTTAATTCATTCACAGTGGTGTAGCAGACATAATTGGTTTATGTTAACCAAAATCTGCCGTAAAGTTATCAGTTACACTGTCATGCTTGTAAGTGTGTCATTTATTTCTTTGGAGATTGTGTCAAAACGATTAAACTTCGCTTTTAGTGGCTATTTTTTCACTTTACAAAAATGTTTTAAAAACCTTGTAACATAACCAATTAAATGAAAAACTAAATTTTTTTAATCTGCTATATTATATAGTATTTCTACTACAATCTGTTTTTGAAAAAATTGTTAATTTATCTTTAAAATTTCTACTGAAACTAATCAATTCAAGACAAGCATATAATAGCCACCCCAGCTACCTTAACATTTATGCAGACATAACATTTGCCCTTTTTATACATCTATGTCTGGTTGATTTGGAGTTACAAGGCGAACTTGTGCAGTAAAGGGATTTTGCAGTGTAATACTATTTCCACTGATACTTTTGAACAAACAGAAAAGTTTCATGTTGCTGAGAATTGTGTTTATGTATTTGAAGTACTGATGTACAATACACACATTTTATTACAGAAACTGGACTACAAATGGTACCACACAGGAACCATTGAAACAGGCTGTGACATTTTTACTTTGTCATGGAATCTGGAAGGTTAGTTGCACTGTTTGTGTTCACTCCGTTCGCACAAACCCAGTAGTATCCTGCCATAAATCTGGAAGGTTAGTTGCACTGTTTGTGTTCACTCCGTTCGCACAAACCCAGTAGTATCCTGCCATAAATCTGGAAGGTTAGTTGCACTGTTTGTGTTCACTCCGTTCGCACAAACCCAGTAGTATCCTGCCATAAATCTGGAAGGTTAGTTGCACTGTTTGTGTTCACTCCGTTCGCACAAACCCAGTAGTATCCTGCCATAAATCTGGAAGGCTAGTTGCACTGTTTGTGTTCACTCCGTTCGCACAAACCCAGTAGTATCCTGCCATAAATCTGGAAGGTTAGTTGCACTGTTTGTGTTCACTCCGTTCGCACAAACCCAGTAGTATCCTGCCATAAATCTGGAAGGCTAGTTGCACTGTTTGTGTTCACTCCGTTCGCACAAACCCAGTAGTATCCTGCCATAAATCTGCAACATCAAGTCTGTAGACCTTTGAGTAAAGACTAGTTGTGGTTCTGGATAAGTCTAACTTTCAATTCTTGGAATTACCAAATGCATGTCAGCACCTGAAACAGAAACAGAAACCATTTCTTATTCTTCCTCAAGAAAGTTATCCCACTGTATGAATGGAAAGTTACACAATCATTCTGATATTCACTGTGGCCAAGGTCTACAATAGATCCTAAGCATGACAATGGAACACACACACACAAAATACAGGGAAAGGATTTTTGCGGTAGAAACAATAGGAAAATCCTGGAAATGTTGCATTTTAGTTAAGTTGCATCTTTGAGGCACAGAATTCAGTGAAGCAAAAAAGCATGCAAAAACCATTGATCCGTCATTAAAATATCGCCCTAAGTCCTAACTACATTAGATGGATGTACGCATATATGTGGTTTACAAAATGGAATTGAAAATGTAAAAGAAATATCAAATTGAAAATGTGAAATAACTTGCTCAACAAATTCCATCATCTTGTTGTGGTGTCAAAGGAAAGTGAAAAAAGACGTCCACGGTTGGAAAACGAAAACAATGGATCTTGATGAGCTTGCCAGATTGAATTTGACTTGCATTGTTCAGGTTCACGACTTTTGACCGGGGGCCAACTCGTACAGATGTGGCACTGTCCGGAGATTGACAGCAGTGTCGAGTTCTTCCTGCACGATGACAGGATGACGTCCAGTGCCGAGGATGGGTTGCCTCAGTGGGTCCAGCTGTGGCACTGCAAGCCAGCCACACCTGTACAACAAGTGACCTTCTCCCCTGATGGACTCCTCTTTGGCACCGTCGGCAAGGTTCGTCATCTTCTCACCAGATTACAAAGGTTCTTCGCGATTCGTCATCGGTGCCATCTCCCCTTGGAAGGTCGGCCGTCATGGGTCGCCACTGGTGCTTGTGCTGTGCCATTCTTGTCAGATCTTCAAATTTAATTTTCCATGCCCGTGCCTTCCATTCCTTCCTGTCTGATAATGGCAGTTTACGTTTCTGTGTCTTGTTGAAGAGTTGCATTTTATTCTGGCCTGATTTAGTACTTCTATGTTCGTGACATGTTCGGTCCAACTTATACGTTGAATTCTGTAGTGATTAATTCATGTATGTTTTATATTTTACTACCAAAAGTTGGGCAAAGATGTTTGTTTCCTGTATAAATTCACCACTGTATGTAGCTTCTTTCGACAGTGAACCACAATTTGTTTATATAATTTGTCCATTATTATGTTTATGAATATCAACCTTGCCATTCTGTGAGCTAAATCTATTATTATTATTATCTAGAACTATATTTTGTTTGTTGTTTATCATAGCAAATGTATAAACGAATTGTTCAATAAATTTACTTTCTGCATTTGATTGTTAACACAGAATGACAGACTTCTGAAGATTTGGTATGAAAATAGAAAGGGTAAGTATAAATTCACATAATTATAAGTCTTGTAGTCATTTTTTGGTGAAAAATGATCTATTAAACATCGTCCTAATCTACATTGGTTTGTGTCAGTCAGCCACAATTCCTTGCTTGCTTGATTCATGTACCAGATGTCACAAAGTTATTTTGTTTTTATAAAATACATTTTAAAATGTATTGAAATGTTTGTTACCCCTTACTGTATGTCAGTAATTTCTCATGGTTGTAATATAGTACATATGATGTTGTTCAGTATATAGCCATATTCGTTAAAAAAATGTCGGACTGCCAACCTAGAGGAATGTGGTTCGAATCTTCTGTGATCTTAACATGAGCAATGTTTTTTTTTGGGGAATATGTTGATGTGCAGTACTAAATGAAAGCGCAGCTAACCCCCCCAACCTTTTTGTAGATCGAGACCATAGACTCTATGAGCAGTTTATTTTACATCCCTTGTCGTAGATAACATTTAGAAACACTTTTAATGTCTCTTCTGAATGAAAGACAAAGGCAATGTGGGGTGAACGAAATTGCCCAAGTTTCGAAATGACTGAAGTGGACTCGAACCCCTGTCCTTTTGACTAACAGTCCAACATTCACTATGTATACAACTCTTAATGGCAGACTTGTATACATAGAAGTTAATGCTGTTCACCCATAAAGTCGTTACCTTTCAGTACAACTTCCCATGACACGATCTGACAGCATTAGTCCGAAGAAAGAGGATTTGAACTACTCGTTTGTCTACATCGCTCATCCGAGGGCCGTGAGGGGGTTCTCATGGAGGAAGACCAGCAAGTACATGCCAAGGTGAGTGACAGGTGTCAATCACTTGTTTAGCTATATTGCTCATCCAAGGGCCATGAGAGGATTATCATGGAGCAAATACATGCCAAGGTAAGTGACAGGTGTCAATCACTCGTTTATCTACATCGCTCATCCGAGGGCTATGAGGGAATTCTCATGGAGGAAGGCCAACAAATACATGCCAAGGTGAGTGACAGCTGTCAATCACTTGTTTATCTACATCGCTCATCCAAAGGCCATGAGATGGTTCTCATTGAGGAAGACCAAATATACATGCTAAGGTGAGTGACAGCTGTCAATCACAACAAACTGTTATGCACTTGAGTGATAAATGTGATGTCCTTTCGAGTTGTACGACTTCTAGTGATGTCCACAGTGAGCTGTCTCCAGCTAATGCTGTTTATTGTTGCTTCTCTCAACTCATCCATCACCAACTTTGTAATATCATTGACCTCATCCATCTCATATGTCATCTTCCTCTCTTCCGCTTGCTTTCACTCAGTCCGATCATTATCAGCTTCTCCGACCTGTCACCTTCTACATGCACGATGTGCCGAAAGTACAACAGCTTCTATTGAGATTAATGCTTGTATTGAGAGGACCTGATTGATTTCTTCCAGGACAAACATGTTTTTTCTTTTGCCTGGCCACAGGATTCGTAGCATCCTCTAGCACCACATTTCGAAGCTTCAGTGACTAGTCACAGCAAAATTATTTGTCACAAAGCCTGGTCTCTGCTTACTGTCTCTAACTGTGAAACAGTGACCACAAAACTAGGTTTATGATGCAGATTATCACATCAAACAATATCAGTAATCATGTGGCATGTAAGAATATATATATAAAGAATATAATATTATATATAATTTCTGCTGCTAGCATCAGTATCTAAAGCTCAACACAGTTACAAACTATGTATACCAAGCCATCTTCATATAATTTCATGTAATCCTGGGTGGTAACCTTTTACATAGTAACCTTGCATCATATGATGTGGTTGTTATAATTTTTTAACTGTTATAATTTTACAGCAGTTTAATGGCAGCATTAATGCTGCCAGAATTTCCTTAATATACATTGTACAATTTTACAGGGTTCAATTTTATTTGAAATATAAATTATTTCATCTCTGTGGGGTCTAAATAAACTTTGTGTTCTTGCCTGTCTATCTCTATATTGTGCTATGTGTGTTTTTAGGGGGTCTGTTGCCAACATGTTGATCACGTCATGCAAGGACAACATCTCGCGGCTGTGGTGTGAGACGATCCTGCCAGAGGATGGTTTGGTTGATGTGCTCCAACTCAACCCTGATGCAACACAGAACCCCATGTTCAACACACGCAGGCACAAGCGACGCTTCATGCAGAGACTGCACCACTTCAGGTAGTGCTGTCTGGTGTCACAGATGTGTCTGGCATTATGTAGTAAGGGTGTGTGTACATTCGTTCGTGCATGCGTGTGGGGGTGTGGTGTCATTTATGATGTGCACCTTGTTTCACCTTTCACCCAGGCCTTGTCCATCCACTGCAGAATGTAGCCCTCCGCTAGACCTTTCACCTAGGCCTTTTTGATCCACAGCAGGATCGCTAGACCTTTCACCTAGACCTTGTCCAACCGCTGCTGGATGTAGACCTTTCACCTAGGCCTTGTCCATCCACTGCTGGATGTAGCCCTCTGCTAGACCTTTCACCCAGGCCTTGTCCATCCACTGCTGGATGTAGCCGTGTGCTAGACCTTTCACCCAGGCCTTGTCCATCCACTGCTGGATGTAGCCCTCTGCTAGACCTTTCACCCAAGCCTTGTCCATCCACTGCTGGATGTAGCCGTGTGCTAGACCTTTCACCCAGGCCTTGTCCATCCACTGCTGGATGTAGCCCTCTGCTAGACCTTTCACCCAGGCCTTGTCCATCCACTGCAGGATGTAGCCCTCTGCTAGACCTTTCACCCAGGCCTTGTCCATCCACTGCTGGATGTAGCCCTCTGCTAGACCTTTCACCCAGGCCTTGTCCATCCACTGCTGGATGTAGCCCTCTGCTAGACCTTTCACCCAGGCCTTGTCCATCCACTGCTGGATGTAGCCCTCTGCTAGACCTTTCACCCAGGCCTTGTCCATCCACTGCTGGATGTAGCCCTCTGCTAGACCTTTCACCCAAGCCTTGTCCATCCACTGCTGGATGTAGCCCTCTGCTAGACCTTTCACCCAGGCCTTGTCCATCCACTGCTGGATGTAGCCCTCTGCTAGACCTTTCACCCAGGCCTTGTCCATACAATGCTGGATGTAGCCCTCTGCTAGACCTTTCACCTAGGCCTTGTCCATACAATGCTGGATGTAGCCCTCTGCTAGACCTTTCACCCAGGCCTTGTCCATACAATGCTGGATGTAGCCCTCTGCTAGACCTTTCACCTAGGCCTTGTCCATACAATGCTGGATGTAGCCCTCTGCTAGACCTTTCACCCAGGCCTTGTCCATACAATGCTGGATGTAGCCCTCTGCTAGACCTTTCACCTAGGCCTTGTCCATACAATGTTGGATGTAGCCCTCTGCTAGACCTTTCACCCAGGCCTTGTCCATACAATGCTGGATGTAGCCCTCTGCTAGACCTTTCACCTAGGCCTTGTCCATACAATGCTGGATGTAGCCCTCTGCTAGACCTTTCACCCAGGCCTTGTCCATATAATGCTGGATGTAGCCCTCTGCTAGACCTTTCACCTAGGCCTTGTCCATACAATGCTGGATGTAGCCCTCTGCTAGACCTTTCACCCAGGCCTTGTCCATCCACTGCAGGATGTAGCCCTCTGCTAGACCTTTCATCCAGGCCTTGTCCATCCACTGCTGGATGTAGCCCTCTGCTAGACCTTTCACCCAGGCCTTGTCCATACAATGCTGGATGTAGCCCTCTGCTAGACCTTTCACCTAGGCCTTGTCCATACAATGCTGGATGTAGCCCTCTGCTAGACCTTTCACCCAGGCCTTGTCCATACAATGCTGGATGTAGCCCTCTGCTAGACCTTTCACCTAGGCCTTGTCCATACAATGCTGGATGTAGCCCTCTGCTAGACCTTTCACCCAGGCCTTGTCCATACAATGCTGGATGTAACCCTCTGCTAGACCTTTCACCCAGGCCTTGTCCATCCACTGCAGGATGTAGCCCTCTGCTAGACCTTTCATCCAGGCCTTGTCCATCCACTGCTGGATGTAGCCCTCTGCTAGACCTTTCACCCAGGCCTTGTCCATCCACTGCTGGATGTAGCCCTCTGCTAGACCTTTCACCCAGGCCTTGTCCATACAATGCTGGATGTAGCCCTCTGCTAGACCTTTCACCTAGGCCTTGTCCATCCACTGCTGGGTGTAGCCCTCTGCTAGACCTTTCACCCAGGCCTTGTCCATCCACTGCTGGATGTAGCCCTCTGCTAGACCTTTCACCCAGGCCTTGTCCATCCACTGCAGGATGTAGCCCTCTGCTAGACCTTTCACCCAGGCCTTGTCCATCCACTGCTGGATGTAGCCCTCTGCTAGACCTTTCACCCAGGCCTTGTCCATCCACTGCTGGATGTAGCCCTCTGCTAGACCTTTCACCCAGGCCTTGTCCATCCACTGCTGGATGTAGCCCTCTGCTAGACCTTTCACCCAGGCCTTGTCCATCCACTGCTGGATGTAGCCCTCTGCTAGACCTTTCACCCAGGCCTTGTCCATCCACTGCTGGATGTAGCCCTCTGCTAGACCTTTCACCCAGGCCTTGTCCATACAATGCTGGATGTAGCCCTCTGCTAGACCTTTCACCTAGGCCTTGTCCATACAATGCTGGATGTAGCCCTCTGCTAGACCTTTCACCCAGGCCTTGTCCATCCACTGCTGGATGTAGCCCTCTGCTAGACCTTTCACCCAGGCCTTGTCCATCCACTGCTGGATGTAGCCCTCTGCTAGACCTTTCATCCAGGCCTTGTCCATCCACTGCTGGATGTAGCCCTCTGCTAGACCTTTCACCCAGGCCTTGTCCATCCACTGCTGGATGTAGCCCTCTGCTAGACCTTTCACCCAGGCCTTGTCCATCCACTGCAGGATGTAGCCCTCTGCTAGACCTTTCACCCAGGCCTTGTCCATCCACTGCTGGATGTAGCCCTCTGCTAGACCTTTTACCTAGGCCTTGTCCATACAATGCTGGATGTAGCCCTCTGCTAGACCTTTCACCCAGGCCTTGTTCATCCACTGCTGGGTGTGGCCCACCGCTACCATTTCACCTTTGTCTTTGTACCATATGGTTTAAGAGGAATGTGTATTGAAGTTTAACAAATTAAATAGGAGATTTAACAGCCAAAGCAGCAAGGTCCAGGTAGCAAGTGGACAAGGAAACCATAGATTTATTGAGAGTTCAACAATTTTTTTATCTGTGTGACCCGCCTTTATCAGATGTTTGTCAATTAAATTTTTTTTTACATATTCACACTGCTAGAAGTAACACAATTAGTACATAATTTTTTTATTAATTTATTGTTCTCTGTTTGAATGAAGACTTTCTGATATCTCCTCTTCAGTTCTGTTATGCTAATGCATCCTACTTTGTGCCCTCTAGTTCTACTTTCTTTCAGTTTGAAGAAAAAAAACATTTCTATCAATATCTTCCTAACCATTCAATATTTAAAAAAACTTCTGTTTGTTTCTATTAATCCTCTGGGGGGAAATCCTTCATAAAATAAAATTGCAATTTATATCCGCAGACAGACCGGAGAGGACAAATAGAATAGACCCGATGTCTTAAGACTTCTATGTTGTATGTGCTGTGTTGCTTGCAGACACGTGGTGCACCAGAGGAAGGGTAACGCCCACCAATTGCCTATTACGCCCATGCCAAGCAGTAAAAGTGTGCATGACTTTCACAAGTTTGGCATCCACCCCACCAACACCGCCCCCGGCTTCCACTTTCACCTGGCTGGCTGCATCAACCCTGACACAGGTAAGCGTTGTCATGGATACATAATTGTTCTAACTATCTAATTTAAAGTACAAAATTATGTGTCATACTTCCATCAACAATTTCTCACGACATCACTTTTATATTAGTGTTATATTATGCACTCACAAGAGGCGCGCCAAGGGTTATTTTGGATAGTGTCTATTACAATTACATGACACCACAAAAACAACTCAGTTACAAATACAACACTTATACAAAATTTATTACAATTATGTTGTTTCAAAACAATAATTTAGAGTGCTTCAAAAAATCAGTTACAGTGTTATATAAATATTCGATTGCAGTAGTTCATAGATTGAATGCTATTACATGGTTTCATAAAGGAAGATTGCATGTGTACTTACTGCTCATTTTAGAGAAGGTTTAAGTGAATTCATGCAATCTTGCAGCCATGGTTGGATCAGTTGTAATGGTTAGTTACAATGGTCATTTACAGTTACACAGCCTCATAAAAACTCAATTACAGTCGCAACCCGTTATTACGCGGATTCGGATATAACGCGGTCGGTCATGGACCCCGATTTTCTGCCGCCAGGGGTGAAATGGTTGGGCTGCCATCAATCGTGTTTCGCTGGCATTGGCTTCGTCCGGGTGACTTGTTAATTGCAATGGTGATTCACACAAATGCGTTGCATGTGAATAAAATGTTCCCACATTCAGTGGTAATTTAGACATCAGAAACACACCAGCCAATTCGTTCCTGCACCTTTCAACTGATTAAAAACTTTCAAGTTGAACCCGTTTATTCTACATAATAAGCCGCAAGAGCGAGTCGATTTCAGGCGGCAAGATCAAACAATTCTTACTGATTGCCGATACATGAAAATAACTCATAGTGCATTGAAATAAAAGTAGAGTAAATCATGTTAAACGTAATTGAGCAGGCAACAGCAATATAAATCTCTGGTGAAACAACAACGAAGTATAATTAGCCTTCCGTTCTGTTACACACATCACAAATATCGTTCTCGAATCTTCACTATACCAAAACGCAAGGCATACACGGTACGCGAAAAGTTAGATTTGGTCATCCGAATACGTAAGGGTGAATCACAATGCAAAGTGTCTCGGGAGATCGCGTTCCCGAATCAACGCTTCGGGGATGGTTAAAGGATGAAGTGAAGCTACGAGAATTTTTAATCAACGTTTGTGCTGCAAGCGTAAACTCATACGCACATGTTCCGCTGCTCGTCTCCAGGTTATTGTTTTCAATGAGCATTACTCATAGTGACGCGTCATACAGTCAGCCCATCGTAACGTTACAGATTATTGTCTGTTTGTATTCCACAATTCACACGTGTAATTTATTCAATTCAACATTTTAAAATCGATACAGCATATATTGATGTTAATATTCTACTCTAAATAAGCTTTATATACCGTGTGGCACAACAGTGCTTCCTCACAGTGCCAGTGGCGGCGATCAGTCAGTCCATCGTAACAGATTATTTGTATTCCATATTCCACACACATGTATTCTATTCAGTTCGATAAAGTATGACATTTTAAAATTGATACAACACACATTAACGTTAATATTCTACTCTAAATAAGCTTTATAAACTGGGGGACAACAGGGCTTCATCATAGTGGCAGCGATCAGTGGCAGCGTGGCATGTTAATTGCTGTTCGTGGTACCCCTGGTGGCAGATACAGGAACACCTAACGCGCCTCGTAATAATATCATGGACCCCGACCACCACGTTATAACGAGGCGCGACTGTACAATTACATTGTTCTTAAAAATTACATTGTAATTGTGATTAATTACAAATTATGCAATTACAGTTGATTCCACCCAGGTGGCTGGCGCACATATTTCTATCTGTGTATCAAAGTTCCTTTACTTGCTCACAAGAGATGATGGATTGTTCTTCGTGACGGTTTCCTCACATTTTCAAGAAACTTATTTTGTGTAACTGACACAGTCTTACTGTAATGCAGCAAGTGTTTGTATATATATACTCCTCCTAAATGGTTTGCATCTCGGACGACAAACTTTCAGGGGTTCATTTACGACCATACAGTTTGGTTGTCAGTGTTATTTTTTCCGAAATTCACCCTGCTATTACCCTGTGAACAATCGAATTACCCTTTGTGGTTATTACGTACAAATTGTCCGCAACGTTATGTGAACAGTTACATACTATTGTTCACAACATAACAATCTACGACATGCCTTTGCGCCATTGACGCAATATTTTAAAGATTGGTGCAACTCAATCGGATGAGCAGCATTTGGCACACAAAGATTTAGTCGATGCACCCTAACAAAAGCAATCCTACACAAATTGACAAGAAACATCTCTTCACTTGTTCAAAAAGTGTGGGCCTATTCTGCAATTCTTAAAATAATGTAATGCTTAATAAATGTCGATGGCGGAATGCAAGCAGTTTCTAGTAACACTGTGAAAAATGGCAAGGGAAATAATTGTTGTCTTGTTCCCATCATCATGATGTTGTCTAAAACTTCCTTAAACATATTGTATTGTTGTACTTCTGAAGGATAATGATATTGTGTCACTTCTTTCTACTGGAATCAGAAACAATTTGAAATAATTCCAAACCATGCGTATTTTAAAGCCAGTACTCTTCGTGCAATTTGTTGGTCATCGTCCTGGCCTTGCTACACTCCAGTGAATGTCAGTTTGTTGGTCATCATGCTGGCCTTGCTACACTACAGTGAATGTCAGTTTGTTGGTCATCATCCTGGCCTTGCTACACTCCAGTGAATGTCAGTTTGTTGGTCATCACCTGGCCTTGCTACACTACAGTGAATGTCAGTTTGTTGGTCATCATCCTGGCCTTGCTACACTACAGTGAATGTCAGTTTGTTGGTCATCACCTGGCCTTGCTACACTACAGTGAATGTCAGTTTGTTGGTCATCATCCTGGCCTTGCTACACTACAGTGAATGTCAGTTTGTTGGTCATCACCTGGCCTTGCTACACTACAGTGAATGTCAGTTTGTTGGTCATCATCCTGGCCTTGCTACACTACAGTGAATGTCAGTTTGTTGGTCATCACCTGGCCTTGCTACACTACAGTGAATGTCAGTTTGTTGGTCATCATCCTGGCCTTGCTACACTCCAGTGAATGTCAGTTTGTTGGTCATCATCCTGGCCTTGCTACACTCCAGTGAATGTCAGTTTGTTGGCTACACTCCAGTGAATATCAGTTTGTTGGTCATCATCCTGGCCTTGTTACACTCCAGTGAATGTCAGTTTGTTGGTCATCACCTGGCCTTGCTACACTACAGTGAATGTCAGTTTGTTGGTCATCATCCTGGCCTTGCTACACTACAGTGAATGTCAGTTTGTTGGTCATCACCTGGCCTTGCTACACTACAGTGAATGTCAGTTTGTTGGTCATCATCCTGGCCTTGCTACACTCCAGTGAATATCAGTTTGTTGGTCATCATCCTGGCCTTGCTACACTCCAGTGAATGTCAGTTTGTTGGTCATCATCCTGGCCTTACTACACTACAGTGAATGTCAGTTTGTTGGTCATCATCCTGGCCTTGCTACACTACAGTGAATGTCAGTTTGTTGGGCATCATCCTGGCCTTGCTACACTACAGTGAATATCAGTTTGTTGGTCATCATCCTGGCCTTGCTACACTCCAGTGAATGTCAGTTTGTTGGTCATCATCCTGGCCTTACTACACTACAGTGAATGTCAGTTTGTTGGTCATCATCCTGGCCTTGCTACACTACAGTGAATGTCAGTTTGTTGGTCATCATCCTGGCCTTGCTACACTACAGTGAATGTCAGTTTGTTGGTCATCATCCTGGCCTTGCTGCACTCCAGTGAATGTCAGTTTGTTGGTCATCATCCTGGCCTTGCTGCACTCCAGTGAATGTCAGTTTGTTGGTCATCATCCTGGCCTTACTACACTACAGTGAATGTCAGTTTGTTGGTCATCGTCCTGGCCTTACTACACTACAGTGAATGTCAGTTTGTTGGTCATCGTCCTGGCCTTGCTACACTACAGTGAATGTCAGTTTGTTGGTCATCATCCTGGCCTTGCTACACTACAGTGAATGGCAGTTTGTTGGTCATCACCTGGCCTTGCTACACTCCAGTGAATGTCAGTTTGTTGGTCATCATCCTGGCCTTACTACACTACAGTGAATGTCAGTTTGTTGGTCATCGTCCTGGCCTTACTACACTACAGTGAATGTCAGTTTGTTTGGTCATCACCTGGCCTTGCTACACTACAGTGAATGTCAGTTTGTTGGTCATCACCTGGCCTTGCTACACTACAGTGAATGTCAGTTTGTTGGTCATCATCCTGGCCTTGCTACACTACAGTGAATGTCAGTTTGTTGGTCATCATCCTGGCCTTGCTACACTACAGTGAATGGCAGTTTGTTGGTCATCACCTGGCCTTGCTACACTCCAGTGAATGTCAGTTTGTTGGTCATCATCCTGGCCTTGCTACACTACAGTGAATGTCAGTTTGTTGGTCATCATCCTGGCCTTGCTACACTCCAGTGAATGTCAGTTTGTTGGTCATCATCCTGGCCTTGCTACACTCCAGTGAATGTCAGTTTGTTGGTCATCATCCTGGCCTTACTACACTCCAGTGAATGTCAGTTTGTTGGTCATCATCCTAGCCTTGCTACACTACAGTGAATGTCAGTTTGTTGGTCATCATCCTGGCCTTACTACACTACAGTGAATGTCAGTTTGTTGGTCATCATCCTGGCCTTGCTACACTACAGTGAATGTCAGTTTGTTGGTCATCATCCTGGCCTTACTACACTACAGTGAATGTCAGTTTGTTGGTCATCATCCTGGCCTTGCTACACTCCAGTGAATGTCAGTTTGTTGGTCATCATCCTTGCCTTGCTGCACTCCAGTGAATGTCAGTTTGTTGGTCATCACCTGGCCTTACTACACTACAGTGAATGTCAGTTTGTTGGTCATCATCCTGGCCTTGCTACACTCCAGTGAATGTCAGTTTGTTGGTCATCATCCTGGCCTTGCTACACTCCAGTGAATGTCAGTTTGTTGGTCATCATCCTGGCCTTGCTACACTCCAGTGAATGTCAGTTTGTTGGTCATCGTCCTGGCCTTGCTACACTCCAGTGAATGTCAGTTTGTTGGTCATCGTCCTGGCCTTGCTACACTCCAGTGAATGTCAGTTTGTTGGCTACACTCCAGTGAATATCAGTTTGTTGGTCATCATCCTGGCCTTGTTACACTCCAGTGAATGTCAGTTTGTTGGTCATCACCTGGCCTTGCTACACTACAGTGAATGTCAGTTTGTTGGTCATCATCCTGGCCTTGCTACACTACAGTGAATGTCAGTTTGTTGGTCATCACCTGGCCTTGCTACACTACAGTGAATGTCAGTTTGTTGGTCATCATCCTGGCCTTGCTACACTGCAGTGAATATCAGTTTGTTGGTCATCATCCTGGCCTTGCTACACTCCAGTGAATGTCAGTTTGTTGGTCATCATCCTGGCCTTACTACACTACAGTGAATGTCAGTTTGTTGGTCATCATCCTGGCCTTGCTACACTACAGTGAATGTCAGTTTGTTGGGCATCATCCTGGCCTTGCTACACTACAGTGAATATCAGTTTGTTGGTCATCATCCTGGCCTTGCTACACTCCAGTGAATGTCAGTTTGTTGGTCATCATCCTGGCCTTACTACACTACAGTGAATGTCAGTTTGTTGGTCATCATCCTGGCCTTGCTACACTACAGTGAATGGCAGTTTGTTGGTCATCACCTGGCCTTGCTACACTCCAGTGAATGTCAGTTTGTTGGTCATCATCCTGGCCTTGCTACACTACAGTGAATGTCAGTTTGTTGGTCATCATCCTGGCCTTGCTACACTCCAGTGAATGTCAGTTTGTTGGTCATCATCCTGGCCTTGCTACACTACAGTGAATGTCAGTTTGTTGGCTACACTCCAGTGAATATCAGTTTGTTGGTCATCATCCTGGCCTTGCTACACTCCAGTGAATGTAAGTTTGTTGGTCATCATCCTAGCCTTACTACACTCCAGTGAATGTCAGTTTGTTGGTCATCACCTGGCCTTGCTACACTACAGTGAATGTCAGTTTGTTGGTCATCATCCTGGCCTTACTACACTCCAGTGAATATCAGTTTGTTGGTCATCATCCTGGCCTTGCTACACTCCAGTGAATGTCAGTTTGTTAGTCATCATCCTGGCCTTACTACACTACAGTGAATGTCAGTTTGTTGGTCATCATCCTGGCCTTGCTACACTCCAGTGAATGTCAGTTTGTTGGTCATCATCCTGGCCTTGCTACACTACAGTGAATGTCAGTTTGTTGGTCATCGTCCTGGCCTTGCTACACTCCAGTGAATGTCAGTTTGTTGGTCATCATCCTGGCCTTGCTACACTACAGTGAATGTCAGTTTGTTGGTCATCATCCTGGCCTTGCTACACTACAGTGAATGTCAGTTTGTTAGTCATCCTGGCCTTGCTACACTCCAGTGAATGTCAGTTTGTTGGTCATCATCCTGGCCTTACTACACTACAGTGAATGTCAGTTTGTTGGTCATCATCCTGGCCTTGCTACACTCCAGTGAATGTCAGTTTGTTGGTCATCATCCTGGCCTTACTACACTACAGTGAATGTCAGTTTGTTGGTCATCATCCTGGCCTTGCTACACTCCAGTGAATGTCAGTTTGTTGGTCATCATCCTGGCCTTGCTACACTACAGTGAATGTCAGTTTGTTGGTCATCGTCCTGGCCTTGCTACATTTCAGTGAATGTCAGTTTGTTGGTCATCATCCTGGCCTTGCTACACTTCAGTGAATGTCA
The DNA here is from genome assembly GCA_963662155.1 of Lamellibrachia columna. NCBI lineage: Eukaryota > Metazoa > Annelida > Polychaeta > Sabellida > Siboglinidae > Lamellibrachia > Lamellibrachia columna. The sequence goes on from OY759273.1 coordinate 7,750,439, forward strand.
GTTTGTTGGTCATCATCCTGGCCTTGCTACACTACAGTGAATGTCAGTTTGTTGGTCATCATCCTGGCCTTACTACACTACAGTGAATGTCAGTTTGTTGGTCATCATCCTGGCCTTGCTACACTCCAGTGAATGTCAGTTTGTTGGTCATCATCCTGGCCTTGCTACACTCCAGTGAATGTCAGTTTGTTGGTCATCGTCCTGGCCTTGCTACACTCCAGTGAATGTCAGTTTGTTGGTCATCGTCCTGGCCTTGCTACACTCCAGTGAATGTCAGTTTGTTGGTCATCATCCTGGCCTTGCTACACTCCAGTGAATGTCAGTTTGTTGGTCATCATCCTGGCCTTGCTGCACTCCAGTGAATGTCGAGATATTGACATTCCTATAGGTAATACATTATTCAGAAAACCGACATATTCATAGAAATATTGTTGTATTGGTTTCCAAAACAATTATGTTATTGAACAAATAAATAATGATCCCATTGTTCCTACAAATCAAACTTTGAGCGAGCATCAGATACCACAGTTACCTTACATAACTGAAGGTGTACAAATTTAGTGCAGGCACCACTAAATAAAGCACTTGATACATGGATAAAATGGCGTACACTTGCTGCCCAATTGGTGCATTATTGTCCAAAATGGCCCACTTCTACATCCAAGATGGACCATTGGCCCACCTGGCCAAGATTAAACCCTGCTGCCAGTTTTGTGTTGCAATTATCCAAGAAACCAACAACATATTGACTGGCAGCACAATGTTCAAGACAGATGAATATTTCTGTGATAGTGTTGTGTATCCAGACATTTCTTAATCACGAAATGCCAAGTTATCCCGCCTGGAGGATGGGTATTTTTACTAGTTTCTAATAAAGCTCTACTGATTCAGATATCCCCATGGTGCCAGCCATGAGTCGCTGCAGCGACTCAAAAGAGTTGCGTTTCGTGGCCCACTGGCTCAACAACAAGGAGCTTCACTTCAGCCACGGAGCAGAGAAGATTCTGGAGGAGATGAGTCGTAAGTCTAGTGCCATGGAGAACCAGGAGTCAGACACCACGGCAACAAACGTGCACTCCGACAGTGATGAGTTCAGTAGCGACAATGCGGCCGACACGGGCAAAGGTAAGGTCAAAACAGCTTTCCAGCTTCTAGTTATAAATAAATAAATAGTTCACTTCTATAGCACCAAATCTAGCTAAAAACTACTCAAGGTGCTTTATATTAAAACTACATAATTAAATTAAATAAAAAATTATATAATTAAATGACATTAACATTTCATTGAAAAAAAAAATTTCATTAATTAAATTACATTAAAATAAAACGACATTAACATAATAAAATTTATTAAATAATTAAATTACATTAGTATTAAAGAATAATTTTTAAATAACTATCTCTAAGACACAGGTTAGTTATATATAAGGTTCCTCCACAATTGATTTAATATATATTGATACTGTGAAATGGTGTTCAGATCTGTAGTGTGTGAATAGTTTAAGTAATGTAGTGTGTGAATAGTTTAAGTAATATGCGCTGTGTGAATAGTTTAAGTAATATATAGTGTGTGAATAGTTTAGATAATGTGCACAGTTGATTTAATAAGAGTGCACTTTTTTTTAATCGTCGAAAGAATTCAGTTACTTGCAAATGTGAATAACCTTGTGTTATAGTATATAGAGGCGGAGCCACTTGTGTTATAGTATATAGAGGCACAGCCACTTGTGTTATAGTATATAGAGGCGGAGCCACTTGTGTTATAGTGTATAGAGGCACAGCCACTTGTGTTATAGTATATAGAGGCGGAGCCACTTGTGTTATAGTATATAGAGGTGGAGCCACTTGTGTTATAGTAAATAGAGGCACAACCACTTGTGTTATAGTATATAGAGGCGGAGCCACTTGTGACCTTTTTCACAGGATTTTGATGGCCCAGTCGAAATTAATGTAATAGTTTGTCCAATAATTTCATTAAAACTGAATGACACATTTGCACTAACGAGCTAGCATGTCATAGTGCATACTAGGTAAGTTTTATTTTTTCACAAAATGATTCTAAAATGTGGCTTATTTGCAACAATGTTTGGCATTTATCAGAGCTTTGTAAGAGCTGACCATTGAATGAGTTGAGCATTGAATGTTGCTTATAGTTGGCGAGTCTGTGAGTGGAAAGAAAGAAGGTAAATTGAAGCGGTCAGCCCAGAGTGAGAGTATGGACAGTGAACGATCTGCCATGTCGACATCTTCGTCATCATTCGGAATGCCAGAGAGCAAGACAGCCGACAACCTGGACCGACAGATAGAGGGTTTACTGCGAGACTGGCATCACAACCCTGACATGTTGTTCAGCATCCACCCCGTAGACGGCAGCTTCCTTGTCTGGTCAGTGCCGACATACACAATACTCCAGCTTAGATGTTCAGGTCTCTATGATTGTCAGTATGGTCCATTTGTAAAGAAGTTGTGCATGCTGCAAGTAATGTGAAGCCACAGATGCAGTGTTAGACAGTAAATGTGTGGTCTTTGTTTAGCATGTCTGCTAAAACTACTGAGACAGTCATTTGAAGGTAGTAAGTTTGGTCATTTTTATTTTAAAATCGTAAAGTATAAACTATTATATCCTAACATCTTGACTGCTCAAACGAGCCTTAGTGAATCACAAGTGTTTTAATATAACTTAACTGTTATCATTTAATTGATATCAACTTTGCCATTCAGTGCCTTCACGAACAGTTTCCAGCAATTCCAAATACCTGCGGATTTATGAGGGTCAGGCATTCTTGGGATCACGTGATAGTCTTATCATTAACATCCATATAATTACGTTCCCCTCCACAAGTAATATTCGGACTGAAATGTTCATATTAAACAGATAACTGTCAAATAAAAAAAAAACTGGTCCATTCAAACACATTTGGGTGATCGAGATATTAGAATAGATATAGTTTATACTATATTATAGCATGATTTTATGATTAAGAACCGATCAGACTCCGTACCTTTAAACAATGGTACATGTTTTCAGGGTTGTGGATTGGTTGGACGAGTACAACCCGGGTTCATTCCGACAAGCCCAAATCAACATGTCATCCCGGATACCACAGTCTTTCCCCCTGGGAGACGCTAAGACGATGTCCAGCCATATGCTTCTCTACAGCAACTACGGCCGCCTCAACATCAAGTCTGCCATGAAGCAGTCCGAAGACACAACAAAGACCAACAAAGTCTGTGAATTTTTTTTTTTTTAATTGGGGACTAAACTAGATAAATTTTCTTGATCTATAAAATGTAGGAAAAGGCGTGTAATTAACACTGCAATTAAGAATATGGATGACTCCTACAATAGTGTTTATTTTTTGTCTTAGTATGAGTCTCCCATCCCATAATTAATATTAAACATTGATTTATGATTTTATACTGCTCATTGTATTGTATTGTATTATTTATTGATTGTTCTTGTTTTACATTTGAATATTTTTGACACTGTGTGAGATAACCTGGCTAAAGTAGGAAAATCACAAACTGAGATATCAGCATATTCAAAAAGTTCAGTTTGGTTTATTTCCTACCAAAGGGGAATTTCAAATGGACGTGAAATCAAAACCATTTCGGTTAATTCATTTGTTTTTTATGTTATACAGAAACTAATGAACTTTCAGAAAATACTGAAATCTCAACTTGTGATTTTTTTCGATTTTAGCTTGGTTTTCTCATGCAGTGTCACATTTGATGTGACAATTTTCTTCATTATTATCTACCAGCTTGTTGAACGAGTGTCACATTTGTCACATTTGGACAAATAAACTCTTCCTGATTTCCTGATTCCTCACCAGACTCGCATGGATAACAATACACCAGCATCTTCCGAATTCATCCAGACCCCGAACGTGAACCTGGTTTCGAAGCACAACAACGGCTCGTTGAATCTGTGGCAGATAAACTTCAGCGAGTCCTCTCAGTTCTCCACCGTGCAGTGTGTGGTGCACGTGTCGCGGGCGTGCGGCCACCGGTTCCAGACGAACCATGTCGCCTGTCATCCGGTACTCCCTCTTCTCCTCACTACGTCCCATCACAATGTCCCACATGCAGACACACAGCTTCCCCGGCCTCGCTACCCAGGAGGCAAGCGTGATCCAGGCCCTGGAGGTTTCTGTAGCGAGCTCATCCTGTGGAACGTGGAAGCTGTTGGGCCACTGTCCAAGTCTGGCGGCGTAACTGAACTGGCAAGGATCAACTCGCCCGAGATGTCGGCCTTCTCTAATGTTGCATGGCTACCAACACTGCTTCCAGGGTAAATAATATAATACAATCGATAACATTTCTATAGCACCTACATCCTCTGCAATGCCATAGCGCAAGACCTGTATTCTTGAAAGACTTGTGAATTCATAACTCTAAATACTTGTAAATTCATAAATCAAGTTTTCCATAGATATGGCGAGAAAGCTATCCTGGGGGTTCCTAATGGAATGTCTGGGTAGATATTATCTTATGTGCTAAATACTGAATAGGAAACCAGTCCGACATCCCTTGCAACTTAGTGCTTATATCTTGCCAGGTCTGGGACTCTGAGCAGGTCTCCAAGTGCCCTGTTTGTGGCTTCTGATGGAGACACTTTAAGGGTCTACCAGGCAGTCATCGATGCAAGGAAATTACTGTCTGGCGTCCAGCTCAAGGCACCTGTACGTATGGATTATGTTTACTCTTTAATTATGTTTACTTTTTAATTAAAGTTAAACTAAAGTCATGGTTTTGGGGCTATGCACCTAAAAGAGATAATAAAAATTAACCAACTAAAAGTTAAAATGTCACGCCACAGGTTTATGCAGAATGTGTTCTAAAAGTGGGAGTTTCCGGTCATTTCTCCAGTTGACTGAGCACTGACATGTTAACCAGCAAGACTGATAAGCACATGCACAGTTCTATGAAACTTGGGTAACCTACACTGTTGTGATGTGTTAAGGGAGGCCGGTATACACAGAACCAATGCAAAGTCTCAAACAAACGTGCTATTTTCTCAGAAAAAAATCTAATTTAGTAAACAGAGGCCAAAATATGTTACATAAGTTGAGCTTTGATGCAAGCAGCATAGCCGTATCGTATTGGCAAATAGAAATAGGTGTATAAAAATATATTTTCATTTGGCGAGCAAATTTTGCTAGACTTTGACACTTGTGACATAGGGTTATCTTAACAGTGTGGCGTGGCCCATAAAATTAATATGATGTGTGTTCAACAAGCTTTTTCTAGTAAACCACTGGCGTGATATTGTAGTTGCAAATTGTTATGTTTTAATAACTCTTCAGTTTTTCTTTGGTTTACTTCATAGGTTTTTAATTATCCAAATAGATAAAAAAAATCAAAGTTTGACCAAACAGACTTGCTTGATAAATCTCTGTGAATAGTAAATGAAATACATGTAATTATATTTCTTTTAATAAAGAGAATGTGCATCAGTGAAGACGATAGTCATATTTGTGTTTTGATGGCTTTACAATGTTAGAAAAAATGTACTAAGGATTTTAAGAACTGTTTTGATAAATAGACTTGAACTTCTGAAACTCACAGAATCTGATATAGTTGTTTTGATAAGAAACTGAACAGTCACATGGGAATAATATCAATTCGTGAAATATTAAACTCCATGCATAGGTTATGTTAGACACCAAATAATGTACTGATCTGATGTGCAAAGTTCACTGGTGCATGAAGTCTAATACTGTTTTATTAAGATGTACTTTGAGATTGGAAAGTTATGAGAGAATTGATGCATTTTAATGAGTTACGAGTTAACTGATGACAATCATTATACGCACCCTTTAAAATGTTAAGACTAAATTTATACACTAAAATGATTCACACCTCTCTTGTAGCCGACTGAAGTGTCTCAGTCCGACAGTGCTGGTTCTCTTGTTTCCGACGGTGATGTTGAGTTACCAGTAAAGACGACCATCGCAGCTGATGTCAGCATCGTCAGTTTGCAGTCGACGGCATGCCCTGGTGCCATTCTTCAGCTAGACCGCATCCTAGATGCCGAACATGTATGTCCTTTCTCTGCTAATGTTTTGATGCTCATTCATGGCCTGGGTCATTGCCAGCATTTAGTTATATGGTCCTCTTTAATTTTATGCCCATTTTCAGGCAAGAACAAGAAATGTAACCACTTGAGAGGGCCTTAGAATGGATGCACCTTCTGTTTCTGTCTCGTGCTCTCTCTACCTGTGCTTCTTTGTCATGCACTTTCTAGCTCCCTCCCTATCCGTGTCAAGCACTCTCTTTCATTCTCTCCCCCATTCTCCCTTCTCTTCCTTACATTACCTTTCATACTTGTGTTGTCACATGACCTATCATGACTGCTCATAATTTTGTTGTGATCAGTTCACACCACAAGACAAATCATTGCAACATAATAATGAAAGTTATTTTATTTAGAACAAGAGAGTTTATCCTTTGCACGATTGACTTCACACAGGATTGGCAGCACATCCAAATGATCCACGTGTTCCAAGACCAGCTGATCACCGGCCAGGAGAGTCTGCAATGTGGCTTCAAGATCAATGCCCAGATGGAGCCAATCGTCGACCTACAGAACATGAAGACATTCGAGGAGCACTTCTACCTGGTTGTCATCGAGAAGCTCATCAACGGCACCTCCGTGTTACACATGTGGCGCATCATTATCTCTTCTCATGGTGTGTACAGGGTTGCCATTTCAACACATTTTTGGGTATACTACGCATTTTGAGGGTTAACAAATTATCATATCAACAAAGAATACATCTTCAGAACGCACACATTGGTGTAGATACAGGATTGTTTCGGCGCAGACCAAAAACAATTTTTCATTTTATTCAAATTATGTTAGTCACTTGTGAAAAATAGCATACCACGGCACGTAATCTTAATGGACCAACAGTATACTGTGCCATAAAGAAAGTTTATCAGCTTCTAAAACATCAAAAGAAACATAAACCACAGGCATTTTACAAAAATCTTTTCGACATTTGACATATTCCCATCTGATGTTTAATAATACACTATTCTGGGTAGGCTTTATTACATCACCATTATCATACATTGAGTAATTAGTCATGTACAAACAACCAGTTTGAGTCTGTTAGTCACCTTTGGGGTGATATACTCATTTAGTCGGTGAAACTTGATTTCACTGAGCTAAATTTCTCTTGTATTGTTGTTTATGTAATACTCTATTTTTTTATATATACTTTTAAATATATATATATATATATATATATATATATATATATATATATATATGGTTATTATACTTATGATTGTATGTACACTGTATGTATGTATGATTTTACAATGACTTTGTGTATATGAACGGGTTTGTCCCAGATATGTGGCACTGTACACATTTTAATAAATAATAATGTGATAATGAATTGCACTGAGCCCAATGCCCAATAGCACCAACCCAGATACAACTGATATGTGCTATGGCAGTACAATGTCCTGATTGTTGTGTCCTAGGTGATTACAGCTGTGTTGTCCTGTGTCCTAGGTGATGACAATCATGTTGTCCTGTGTCCTAGGTGATGACAATCATGTTGTCCTGTGTCTTAGGTGATGACAATCATGTTGTCCTGTGTCTTAGGTGACGACAATCATGTTGTCCTGTGTCCTTAGTGATGACAATCATGTTGTCCTGTGTCCTAGGTGATGACAATCATGTTGTCCTGTGTCCTTGGTGATGACAATCATGTTGTCCTGTGTCCTAGGTGACGACAATCATGTTGGGTGTTACTCTCCTGATGTGAACTTCTTCCAAGAGGATGAGAGTGGGGAACAGTTTCACCCTGTCACGTCGGAGCCGGCCACCTCCCAGCAGAATAACAGTGGCAGACGACTAGCCATAACCACTTCTAAGGTAGCCTTGTTTGATCACTCTCCTCTTGTTCAGTGTTATTGATCACTCTCCTCTTGTTCAGTGTTATTGATCACTCTCCTCTTGTTCAGTGTTATTGATCACTCTCCTCTTGTTCAGTGTTATTGATCACTCTCCTCTTGTTCAGTGTTATTGATCACTCTCCTCTTGTTCAGTGTTATTGATCACTCTCCTCTTGTTCAGTGTTATTGATCACTCTCCTCTTGTTCAGTGTTATTGATCACTCTCCTCTTGTTCAGTGTTATTGATCACTCTTCATATCATGTTGTCAACATGTGGGAGTTCCTGTTCAAAGTATGGACTTCACTACATGTTACCAAAAAACACATTAATTTCACTGTCATTGTAACACAAATGTAACGCCTCCATGTATACTGTGTTTATTTGATGATCTGTCTGACGTTACTCAGTCTCCTCGTTTCTCTCACTCTCTGTCACTTCTGAAATCTTTCCAAACACAAATGTAACGCCTCCATGTATACTGTGTTTATTTGATGATCTGTCTGACGTTGCCCAGTCTCCTCGTTTCTCTCACTCTCTGTCACTTCTGAAATCTTTCCAAACACAAATGTAACGCCTCCATGTATACTGTGTTTATTTGATGATCTGTCTGACGTTACTCAGTCTCCTCGTTTCTCTCACTCTCTGTCACTTCTGAAATCTTTCCAAACACAAATGTAACGCCTCCATGTATACTGTGTTTATTTGATGATCTGTCTGACGTTGCTCAGTCTCCTCGTTTCTCTCACTCTTTGTCACTTCTGAAATCTTTCCAAACAACAAATGTAACGCCTCCATGTATACTGTGTTTATTTGATGATCTGTCTGAAGTTGCTCAGTCTCCTCGTTTCTCTCACTCTTTGTCACTTCTGAAATCTTTCCAAGCACAAATGTAACGCCTCCATGTATACTGTGTTTATTTGATGATCTGTCTGACGTTGCTCAGTCTCCTCGTTTCTCTCACTCTTTGTCACTTCTGAAATCTTTCCAAACACAAATGTAACGCCTCCATGTATACTGTGTTTATTTGATGATCTGTCTGACGTTACTCAGTCTCCTCGTTTCTCTCACTCTTTGTCACTTCTGAAATCTTTCCAAACACAAATGTAACGCCTCCATGTATACTGTGTTTATTTGATGATCTGTCTGACGTTACTCAGTCTCCTCGTTTCTCTCACTCTCTGTCACTTCTGAAATCTTTCCAAACACAAATGTAACGCCTCCATGTATACTGTGTTTATTTGATGATCTGTCTGAAGTTGCTCAGTCTCCTCGTTTCTCTCACTCTTTGTCACTTCTGAAATCTTTCCAAACACAAATGTAACGCCTCCATGTATACTGTGTTTATTTGATGATCTGTCTGAAGTTGCTCAGTCTCCTCGTTTCTCTCACTCTTTGTCACTTCTGAAATCTTTCCAAACACAAATGTAACGCCTCCATGTATACTGTGTTTATTTGATGATCTGTCTGACGTTGCTCAGTCTCCTCGTTTCTCTCACTCTTTGTCACTTCTGAAATCTTTCCAAACACAAATGTAACGCCTCCATGTATACTGTGTTTATTTGATGATCTGTCTGAAGTTGCTCAGTCTCCTCGTTTCTCTCACTCTTTGTCACTTCTGAAATCTTTCCAAACACAAATGTAACGCCTCCATGTATACTGTGTTTATTTGATGATCTGTCTGAAGTTGCTCAGTCTCCTCGTTTCTCTCACTCTTTGTCACTTCTGAAATCTTTCCAAACACAAATGTAACGCCTCCATGTATACTGTTTTTATTTGATGATCTGTCTGAAGTTGCTCAGTCTCCTCGTTTCTCTCACTCTTTGTCACTTCTGAAATCTTTCCAAACACAAATGTAACGCCTCCATGTATACTGTTTTTATTTGATGATCTGTCTGAAGTTGCTCAGTCTCCTCGTTTCTCTCACTCTCTGTCACTTCTGAAATCTTTCCAAACACAAATGTAACGCCTCCATGTATACTGTGTTTATTTGATGATCTGTCTGACGTTGCTCAGTCTCCTCGTTTCTCTCACTCTCTGTCACTTCTGAAATCTTTCCAAACACAAATGTAACGCCTCCATGTATACTGTGTTTATTTGATGATCTGTCTGACGTTGCTCAGTCTCCTCATTTCTCTCACTCTCTGTCACTTCTGAAATCTTTCCAAACACAAATGTAACGCCTCCATGTATACTGTGTTTATTTGATGATCTGTCTGACTTTGCTCAGTCTCCTCGTTTCTCTCACTCTCTGTCACTTCTGAAATCTTTCCAAACACAAATGTAACGCCTCCATGTATACTGTGTTTATTTGATGATCTGTCTGACGTTGCTCAGTCTCCTCGTTTCTCTCACTCTTTGTCACTTCTGAAATCTTTCCAAACACAAATGTAACGCCTCCATGTATACTGTGTTTATTTGATGATCTGTCTGAAGTTGCTCAGTCTCCTCGTTTCTCTCACTCTCTGTCACTTCTGAAATCTTTCCAAACACAAATGTAACGCCTCCATGTATACTGTGTTTATTTGATGATCTGTCTGACGTTACTCAGTCTCCTCGTTTCTCTCACTCTCTGTCACTTCTGAAATCTTTCCAAACACAAATGTAACGCCTCCATGTATACTGTGTTTATTTGATGATCTGTCTGACGTTACTCAGTCTCCTCGTTTCTCTCACTCTCTGTCACTTCTGAAATCTTTCCAAACACAAATGTAACGCCTCCATGTATACTGTGTTTATTTGATGATCTGTCTGACGTTGCTCAGTCTCCTCGTTTCTCTCACTCTCTGTCACTTCTGAAATCTTTCCAAACACAAATGTAACGCCTCCATGTATACTGTGTTTATTTGATGATCTGTCTGATGTTACTCAGTCTCCTCGTTTCTCTCACTCTCTGTCACTTCTGAAATCTTTCCAAACACAAATGTAACGCCTCCATGTATACTGTGTTTATTTGATGATCTGTCTGACGTTACTCAGTCTCCTCGTTTCTCTCACTCTCTGTCACTTCTGAAATCTTTCCAAACACAAATGTAACGCCTCCATGTATACTGTGTTTATTTGATGATCTGTCTGACGTTGCTCAGTCTCCTCGTTTCTCTCACTCTCTGTCACTTCTGAAATCTTTCCAAACACAAATGTAACACCTCCATGTATACTGTGTTTATTTGATGATCTGTCTGACGTTACTCAGTCTCCTCGTTTCTCTCACTCTCTGTCACTTCTGAAATCTTTCCAAACACAAATGTAACGCCTCCATGTATACTGTGTTTATTTGATGATCTGTCTGACGTTACTCAGTCTCCTCGTTTCTCTCACTCTCTGTCACTTCTGAAATCTTTCCAAACACAAATGTAACGCCTCCATGTATACTGTGTTTATTTGATGATCTGTCTGACGTTGCTCAGTCTCCTCGTTTCTCTCACTCTCTGTCACTTCTGAAATCTTTCCAAACACAAATGTAACGCCTCCATGTATACTGTGTTTATTTGATGATCTGTCTGACGTTACTCAGTCTCCTCGTTTCTCTCACTCTCTGTCACTTCTGAAATCTTTCCAAACACAAATGTAACGCCTCCATGTATACTGTGTTTATTTGATGATCTGTCTGACGTTACTCAGTCTCCTCGTTTCTCTCACTCTCTGTCACTTCTGAAATCTTTCCAAACACAAATGTAACGCCTCCATGTATACTGTGTTTATTTGATGATCTGTCTGACGTTGCTCAGTCTCCTCGTTTCCCTCACTCTCTGTCACTTCTGAAATCTTTCCAAACACAAATGTAACGCCTCCATGTATACTGTGTTTATTTGATGATCTGTCTGACGTTACTCAGTCTCCTCGTTTCTCTCACTCTCTGTCACTTCTGAAATCTTTCCAAACACAAATGTAACGCCTCCATGTATACTGTGTTTATTTGATGATCTGTCTGACGTTACTCAGTCTCCTCGTTTCTCTCACTCTCTGTCACTTCTGAAATCTTTCCAAGCACAAATGTAACGCCTCCATGTATACTGTGTTTATTTGATGATCTGTCTGACGTTACTCAGTCTCCTCATGCTTAACAAATATGTTATGTTTTTTGGAAGAAATCACTAAGTGGATAGACGTGGGATCGCCAGTAGATATTATCTACTTAGATTTTCAGAAAGCTTTTGACAAAGTGCCACATCAAAGATTGCTACTTAAATTAAAAGCCCATGGTATCGGGGATAGCATAACTGACTGGATAGAACAATGGCTGACTGACAGAAGACAACGAGTTGTAGTAGATGGAGAAGTTTCAAATTGGAAATCGGTTTTGAGTGGGGTACCTCAAGGGTCAGTACTAGGACCTATATTATTCTTAATTTATATCAATGACTTGGACGACAGTATAACAAGTAACGTACTGAAATTTGCGGATGACACAAAACTGTTTAGAAAGGTTAATACTGATGGTGATAAACAACATTTACAAAACGATCTAGACAGATTAGTGAAATGGTCTGAGAAATGGCAGATGCTGTTCAATTTTGGGAAATGTAAATGCCTACATACAGGACATGGGAACTTGAATGTAAACTATAAAATGGGAGATACTGTTCTGGGTACTACTGTAAAAGAAAAGGACTTAGGAGTTACAATAAGCGCTGATATGAAAGTTTCAGAGCAGTGTAGTATTGCAGCTTCAAAGGGTAATCAAATTCTTGGATTGATTAGAAGAAACATAACATACAAGGGAAAAAAGTTAATTATACCTCTTTATAAAGCAATAGTTAGACCTCATTTAGAATACTGTATACAAGCATGGAGACCATATCGTAAGAAGGATATAGATACGCTTGAACGCATACAAAGGAGAGCAACTAAAATGATTCCAGAACTTAGAGACCTTAGTTATGAAGAACGCCTGAAAGAATGTGGTTTAACAACTCTAGAGACAAGGAGGTTAAGAGGAGATCAGATTGAAGTTTTTAAGATATTGAATGGGTATGAAATTATTGATAGAAATATGTTTTTCTCACTCAAGAAGGATAGCAGAACTAGAGGACATGAGGTAAAATTAGTAAAGGATCAATGTAGATTGGACATCAGGAAGCACTCGTTCTCACAGAGGACAATAAATGAATGGAACAAATTGTCTACAGATTGTGTAACTGCTACCAGCGTGAATATGTTTAAAAACAAGGTTGACACATATATCAGGAGGGCGGGTTATAAGTAGGTGAACATTGTTGGACTCTCGATAAGCCAATGGCTTCCTTGTCCACTTGCCATCTGGGCCTTTGGCTTGGATGGCAAATCTTGTTAAATCTTGTTAAATCCTCGTTTCTCTCACTCTCTGTCACTTCTGAAATCTTTCCAAACACAAATGTAACGCCTCCATGTATACTGTGTTTATTTGATGATCTGTCTGACGTTACTCAGTCTCCTCGTTTCTCTCACTCTCTGTCACTTCTGAAATCTTTCCAAACCAAATGTAACGCCTCCATGTATACTGTGTTTATTTGATGATCTGTCTGACGTTGCCCAGTCTCCTCGTTTCTCTCACTCTCTGTCACTTCTGAAATCTTTCCAAGCAACAAATTTTGCCGTTATTTGAAGATTCATCTTTTTAACCAAACCTCTCCTCTTTAGTTCCCAGGCGTATACATCCATCTGTTGAAAGCTTAATATTGCTTGCCAATTCCGAGATGGATTTTTGTATATGATGCGCCTCTGGGTTTCTGAGGATTTAGAAGCCTTTACGCTAGTATTCTTACAGGTGCGCACGCAGACCCTTGCACTACCAGAAGGTGTGCAGGTCGTGTGCGCCACTATGGCTGCCGGTCACCTAAGTTCATCATCCATCTACCCAGCATGCTTTGCTCCATACCTGATATCAACCGCCAGTACAGACGGATGCACCCGATTCTGGAAGTGTCATACCACCTCAGAGATAGGTGACATACCAGGAACGGTGACGCGTCACTTTGAATGGATGGAATGGGACATGATGATTCAGAAAGATGATGTCAGTGAAATCTATGTGCCAGGTACGTGCTACACTTTGGCATTGATGCTGATATTTTTCTAATCTGGTGGTCTAATTGATGGTTGTAGTTGTTATCAACTGTGCTGTTAGTTGTGATTGTAGCTGTAATGAAAATTTGGTCAGTGTAATATTAATCATGTCCTGTAATTGTTTAAATCAACCCATGTAGCTGAAAATAATTAGAGGAATTTTTGGTAGTTGCATGGTGACCATAATGTTCAGCACAAGATTGTTCCAGGCACTGTTGCCAAGATATCCAACTCTATTTCTGGCATTTATGCGTTGAGGTTCTCGTGCTATTGTACTAAATATGTTATAGCACAATTCGCAATTACCCGTTTCTACTAAAAAATAGTATGTGCTTCTGCAAAGCGGCCACACAACTAAAACAAACATTCGCAAACAATGCTGTTAGACTTGACATATAGATGGCACTGTTTTCTGTGACAGCCAATCACAGTGAGTTGTTTTTCCAGGACGACCAATCACAGTGAGCTGTGCCTATAGCGGCCGCATTGCCATAGCCTACAGGATGGGTCACGTGAGGGTACATGGACCCAATCCAGACAGCAAGTTCATCAATTTATATGTAGCCATCTATGAGTGCGAATCTACAGGTAGGTGTACAACAATGTATGTCACCAGAGGTGTCAAGTCTTCTTTTTTTATGTTGTCTCCAGCTTTTGATTTTTTTTTAATAATCTCCATTTTTTTACCAATTCCAATAATAAAATATTTTATTTCACATGGTTACATTTTTATAGCTACATAACGGATAAAATGGCATCCTTGAAACACTGTTGCAATCCTTCCTGTATTTATTTCATCTCCAACAGGAGAGTCTCCTTACTAGCTCCTTTATTCTTGAACTTCACAACTCTGTCACTGCTAAATATATCTTGTCGCACATTAAGGCTATAGCTACTATAAAGTTTTCCAAATTTATAAAATCGCCAAGTAATTATCTTATAAAATTTGTATTATTTACTTACCTTTTTGAAAAATCAAGTCTAAATTTGTGAAAAAGAGATTGTTATGTATAATAAATTGTTTTTACTGTATATAAAATATATGTGTATGTATATATGTATGTGTGTGTGTTTGTGCAACTTTTGTATGTATTTTTTTTTAAATCATCAGACAAACTATTAAATTATTTAATTCTGCATGCAGAATTTATTGAAGTGAAAATGGAAATGCTGAAAACTCTCGCCCTTGGTGAAATTTCGTAACTGTGTCGTGATCGGCGAGAGGATGGAAGTCACGCCCATGATCAGCCTTGATCCCATAAAGCTTTGGATATCCACTGTTTTGAGCCTTACCAGATCTAATGACTAAAGTCAATTCTTTTGATGATTTGAAGAAAAATGTGCACTTTTTAATTACGAATACATTTATTTCAGGTAAAAACACCCATAAACAATTGGTACATACTAATAGGTGTAAAAATACATAGGTTTTAAAAGTAAATAAGTTAGAAATATAAATAGATAAAAATAAAATAAGTTTGTAAGTTCAAAAGTTAATAAATAGGTTATAAAAAGTATAAGAAATAATTAAATAAATATGTAAAAAACTATATAAAGTCACCATCTTACAATAATTGAACCGACTGCAGATATTACTTAAAGTATTCGCATACTACATATTAGGATGTCAACGAACCGGATTCACGGTAGGCTAAATCAGTTGAGGATGAACTTTTAACATAGTTTTTCTCTAAGTACTTTAACCCATAAACAAGGTTGTTTATTTTAGATGACCAAGTGTTTGCCATGCTGTAGGTGGCTCTGAATGGACACTGGAAGACACCATCGAGCTAAAGAACATCTGCATTGCCAATGTGAAAACAGATCTTGACCTGGCCGCAATCTTTGGCGGTGACCATCACGATGAGAACATTGTATCTTCCACCAAGACCACCCCAGCAGTCACTCGTACCAGCGTCCCGAGCGCGATGACCATCAAATGTGTGAAGCGGTCGCTCAGTACCCAGCAGCCAGACAGCACACAGGTCCTGACACAGGAACATCTAGTCCAGCTGGACTGGGTGACCACTGAAGACGGTTCCCACATCTTGACCGTCGGCGTCGGACCGAACATCATGTTGTATGCAGCCGTGTCGAGCGAGATCGCCAGCGCCAGTGTCAAGGTGAACCAAATATATTTTACATCAATATGTTACTGACCTTTATCACTAATCTCGTTTCATTCAATGTAATTTAAATTTTTTATTTCATGTCTAAAACATACTGCAGGATTTGGATTTGGACGATCATTACTGGCACTCACATTTCAATACAAATAAAAATACAACATATGTATATATATGTTACCTTTAAACTACGTAGTGTTCCAACTCAATTTATAAGTATATAGGTCAAGTTTGGAAATAGTTCTTGATGTGGTCATAGAAAGATAGCGTTAAGCCATCTATCTAACATACAGCATAATCTATGATTTCTATTTAAATTTAAATTATGTATAATGTTTAACCTTGCCTTGATATGTTGTTTAATTTTTTATGTTCAATGTTATGTATACGTATAAAACCTAATTGAAAGATCTACAATTCACTAAATTTCACTTTGTTGATTCCATGTGTATTGGGGTAAATAATTTATTGTCATCAGGCTTGGGGTCAATTAAATTGCAATTGAAACACCAGTAACAATTTCGGAATTGTATATAGAATAGTATATATTGGTGTTTTGTTTATAAACTGGAATCGGTGAAACTGTAGTTTTTTGTAATTACTTTTCATTTACTTTTCCAATTACATGTAGAAATTAAATTAAGCTCTTCTAAAGTACATGTCATATTTTACTTACTTACTTAGTCTTCTTCGTGCCCGGTGGCACATAAGGCATGTCATATTTTGGCATTGAGTAATTTTGTGGTTGCTCCCTTCACATACTTTTATTTTGATATGGAATTGATAATTGGAATTAGTATTTTTGTGGTGTAATCGGAATTGATATTTGTAATTTGTGTGGTCCATATTTGACATAGTAAACGTACAGTACGCTTGAAAAAAAATTGGGCCATGGAAAAATGTCATGGAATCTGTTCTTATAAGCATATGCCAAATTTTTTATCTCTAGACAATAAGTTAACTGTTTAACACTGGGGGTGTCATTTGGTCACTAGTGTAGAACAACTGAAAAGTGGTGCCAATTGTTTAAACCCAGATGGCAAAATTTTTCAGTTGTTCCACACTAGTCAAATTACAATAATTATGGATCTTGCTGATTAAAAAAGGGGGTGTATGCTAATTATGGCATGTACGCTTGATAGGTCGAATACGGTAACTGGAATTGATATGATGTAATTGACCCCAAGTGTGGTTGCCATTATCAAGGAGATGCCAGCCCCGACTCGAGGTATTCTGCAGAAGAGCAAGTCGATGACAGTTCAACAGGTTGTGGAAGAGATTCGCTGGATGAAGATCCGCACAGTAGAGCTATCTACGGCTGATGGACTGCCTCCTCTGCCGATGCACATCTCGTGGGTGCGGGACGGACTCCTGGTGGTCGGAATGGACAATGAGATGCACGTGTATTCCCAGTGGCAGGCCCCGAAAATCGTCCTAGACGCTGTCAGCACAGAGAAGATCGACACGGCTGACGTACGCACGTTGACGCAGCAAAAGATGCACCGGGTGACATCCATGACGAATGTGAATCCAGTGCGCAGCTCGAAGATCGCACGGTCGATGTCGAACATGGCTCTGACGGCAGGACTTGTGTCTGTCGCGTCGATCTCGAATCTCAACATGCTCATGGAAATGAAGGAGGAGAAGGTGAAGAAACGCGAGTTGGTTCATCGACACAAGCCCGACACACACAAGGTTGAAACAGATAGTGACACGGCGATGCATTTGATGCAAGACTCAGGTCTGTTCGAGGCAGCGCGTCTTGCCAACCCTGTCTTGCCGCAGTACCACCCAAAACAACTGATTGAGTTGCTCAACTTTGGGCGCATCCAACGCGTGAAGGCAATCCTTGCGCATCTTCTACGCTGCATCTCGGGGACAGCCGAGACGAGCATGTCGTATGACAGCCACAAAGGTCGCCAGCGTCTGTTCTCTGCCCCGACACTGACAGCACCCCCTGGATCACCGGACATGCTACAGGACGAAGTACAGTTGGATTATTCCGAGATCTCTTCCATTCCTCCACTACCGCTGTATGCCCTCATCGCGGCTGATGACGACACAACCACATACACCCCAATGGAGCGTGGACAGGGGACAAAATTATCGAAAAAGGACGAAGACCATTATGAGGCTCTGTTTGAGATCGGTGGTTCAGACGACGAGTTAGATGATGCATTTGCGTGCGATGATGACAACATGAGCTCAAGGTCAACTCGAGGGAGTGACGACGAATGTCAGCCTGTCCACCCCAACTATTTCGGTCCTCAGCACGCTCAGATGCTGGCTGGACATCTGACCTACACACACCTGCCTGGTCTGTCACGGCTAGACCAGATGTACCTGCTGGCCGTGGCAGACACAGTTGCTAATGCCAAACTGGACGTCACCAAGAAACACACGACCGAAAACGTGGGTCAGTACATGCTAAGGTTTTACTTTTCTTGCTCAGTGCAGTTAAGACATGGTCCTAGTTTTGTCAAGGTATGCAGTTATGCAATGTCCTTGGTTTGCTTAAAGGGATTGTACAATGGTTTTCATTGGCTAACTGAATGACAAGGTTTGGATGTTGCAACACTGAATTTATTAGTATTTATAACATCTTGGTTAAGAACAATATCCATGCAAACCGTGTTACCACTGTGATCTCATGTGTCTTAATATTGTAGAAAATACATGATTTGGTGATGAAATAGAATATGCCAGTTTTATTACATTTTATGGAACCGTGATAAAGTACATATTTTTATCACATCACACAAGTATGAACTGATAGCAAAAAAATGTTGCAGTGGAAGCACAAATACTTTCATCAGTTTTAATATGAGGCAGATTTCCAACAAAACCTAGCGGATTTCTTTTGATGTAGATATATTTTGTAGCTTGATAGATGGCAACACTCAATCTTAAACGAAATGCTCTAGGTTGATCAACCAATGAAAAATGTTGTATACAGATTTCGACCCAAACAAATGCGTCAGGGCTGACAGTTTACTGCTGTCCAGAAAAAGGAGGTTTTCGCCAGAAAAACAATGTTGTTTTGTGTGTCAACAGATGTTGTTATGTGTTTTGACAGATGTTGTTATATGTGCCAACAGATGTTGTTATGTGTTTCGACAGATTTGTTATATGTGTCGACAGATGTTGTTACGTGTGTCAAAAGATGTTGTTATGTGTATCGACAGATGTTGTTATGTGTGTCGACAGATGTTATTACATCTGTCGACAGATGTTGTTATGTGTGTTAACAGATGCTATGTGTGTCGACACATGTCGTTATGTTTGTCGACAAATTTTATGTTATGTGTGTTGACACATGTTGTAATGTGTGTCGAGAGATGTTGTTATGTGTGTCGACAGATGTTGTTATGTGTGTCGACAGATGCGGGGCGAGAGGGTGAACAGGGGGAGACAACAGACATCGTGGATGACTGCGGGCTGCGCTTCCTCCTTGCTGCCAGACACTACATCTACATGCAGAACACCATGCCCATGAGGCAGAGAGCCCAACTACTGCAGCAGGGCCTCAGTCCAGCCAATGTTGTGTGGGCCTTCCACTCCGAGGCAGAGCAGGTCAGTTCAACGGTCACTCTCTTGTTCAGCCAACGTTGTGTGACCCTTTCACTCACAGACAGAGCAGGTCAGTTCAACGGTCACTCTCTTATCCAGCCAACGATTCCAAGCTACCAGCGTGGGGCGCCCATGTGGTCTGAGATGTTTCTTTGTGTTTGTTGCTAGGATCTACTGAATGTGATTCCAAGCTACCAGCGTGGGGCATCCGTGTGGTCTGAGATGTTTCTTTGTGTTTGTTGCTAGGATCTACTGAATGTGATTCCAAGCTACCAGCGTGGGGCATCCGTGTGGTCTGAGATGTTTCTTTGTGTTTGTTGCTAGGATCTACTGAATGTGATTCCAAGCTACCAGCGTGGGGCATCCGTGTGGTCTGAGATGTTTCTTTGTGTTTGTTGCTAGGATCTACTGAATATGATTCCAAGCTATCAGAGTGGGGCATCCGTGTGGTCTGAGATGTTTCTTTGTGTTTGTTGCTAGGATCTACTGAATGTGATTCCAAGCTACCAGCATGGGGCATCCGTGTGGTCTGAGATGTTTCTTTGTGTTTGTTGCTTGGATCTACTGAATGTGATTCCAAGCTATCAGCGTGGGGCATCCGTGTGGTCTGAGATGTTTCTTTGTGTTTGTTGCTAGGATCTACTGAATGTGATTCCAAGCTACCAGCGTGGGGCATCCGTGTGGTCTGAGATGTTTCTTTGTGTTTGTTGCTAGGACCTACTGAATGTGATTCCAAGCTACCAGCGTGGGGCATCCGTGTGGTCTGAGATGTTTCTTTGTGTTTGTTGCTAGGATCTACTGAATGTGATTCCAAGCTACCAGCGTGGGGCATCCGTGTGGTCTGAGATGTTTCTTTGTGTTTGTTGCTAGGATCTACTGAATGTGATTCCAAGCTACCAGCGTGGGGCATCCGTGTGGTCTGAGATGTTTCTTTGTGTTTGTTGCTAGGATCTACTGAATGTGATTCCAAGCTACCAGCGTGGGGCATCCGTGTGGTCTGAGATGTTTCTTTGTGTTTGTTGCTTGGATCTACTGAATGTGATTCCAAGCTATCAGCGTGGGGCATCCGTGTGGTCTGAGATGTTTCTTTGTGTTTGTTGCTAGGATCTACTGAATGTGATTCCAAGCTACCAGCGTGGGGCATCCGTGTGGTCTGAGATGTTTCTTTGTGTTTGTTGCTAGGACCTACTGAATGTGATTCCAAGCTACCAGCGTGGGGCATCCGTGTGGTCTGAGATGTTTCTTTGTGTTTGTTGCTAGGACCTACTGAATGTGATTCCAAGCTACCAGCGTGGGGC
The DNA here is from genome assembly GCA_963662155.1 of Lamellibrachia columna. NCBI lineage: Eukaryota > Metazoa > Annelida > Polychaeta > Sabellida > Siboglinidae > Lamellibrachia > Lamellibrachia columna. The sequence continues at coordinate 7,771,393 of OY759273.1, forward strand.
ATCCGTGTGGTCTGAGATGTTTCTTTGTGTTTGTTGCTAGGACCTACTGAATGTGATTCCAAGCTACCAGCGTGGGGCATCCGTGTGGTCTGAGATGTTTCTTTGTGTTTGTTGCTAGGACCTACTGAATGTGATTCCAAGCTACCAGCGTGGGGCATCCGTGTGGTCTGATATGTTTCTTTGTGTTTGTTGCTAGGACCTACTGAATGTGATTCCAAGCTACCAGCGTGGGGCATCCGTGTGGTCTGAGATGTTTCTTTGTGTTTGTTGCTAGGACCTACTGAATGTGATTCCAAGCTACCAGCATGGGGCATTTGTGTGGTCAGATGTTTCTTTGTGTTTGTTGCTAGGACCTACTGAATGTGATTCCAAGCTACCAGCGTGGGGCACCCGTGTGGTCTGAGATGTTTCTTTGTGTTTGTTGCTAAGACCTACTGAATGTGATTCCAAGCTACCAGCGTGGGGCATCCGTGTGGTCTGAGATGTTTCTTTGTGTTTGTTGCTAGGACCTACTGAATGTGATTCCAAGCTACCAGCGTGGGGCATCCGTGTGGTCTGAGATGTTTCTTTGTGTTTGTTGCTAGGACCTACTGAATGTGATTCCAAGCTACCAGCGTGGGGCACCTGTTTGGTCTGAGATGTTTCTTTGTGTTTGTTGCTAGGACCTACTGAATGTGATTCCAAGCTACCAGCGTGGGACATCCGTGTGGTCTGAGATGTTTCTTTGTGTTTGTTGTTAGGACCTACTGAATGTGATTCCAAGCTACCAGCGTGGGGCACCCGTGTGGTCTGAGATGTTTCTTTGTGTTTGTTGCTAGGATCTACTGAATGTGATTCCAAGCTACCAGCATGGAGCATCCATGTGGTCTGAGATGTTTCTTTGTGTTTGTTGCTAGGATCTACTGAATGTGATTCCAAGCTATCAGCGTGGGGCATCCGTGTGGTCTGAGATGTTTCTTTGTGTTTGTTGCTAGGATCTACTGAATGTGATTCCAAGCTACCAGCGTGGGGCATCCGTGTGGTCTGAGATGTTTCTTTGTGTTTGTTGCTAGGACCTACTGAATGTGATTCCAAGCTACCAGCGTGGGGCACCCGTGTGGTATGAGATGAAGCAGTTTGGAGTGGGATGGTGGATCAAAAACATAACCACACTCAGACGGCTCATAGAGAAGGTAAGACAGACATTGTCAGTTACATCCATGGTTCTACCTAACTTGTTTGAACTTAACCATTCATGGACAAGCTTAACAGTCAGATTGTTGGCACATAATCATTAGACATCCTTGGTTTGTCTTTAGAAATCATTTTTGGGAGCTTATTTTTAAGTTTACATAACATGTACAATGGTCTATGTGCTCCCAAGATTGGTTGTGTAATGTTTAATGTAAATGATGAAACCCAGGGTAGTGCAAAACTGCTCCATAAAGCCATCGATATATGAGATGGCTTTAAATGCTGCACTATTTTAAACCATGGTCATATTTTAAATGTTATTGATGATATATGTATAAACTAATTTAATCTTTTGTGCATGGTTATATTATTTGCAATACAAATAAACTTATTTATGTGTATGCCACGCTGTGTGTGTGCGAATAAAGATATTATTATTAATAACCAGAACATCTATCTACCCAGACACACCATGAACCAATGTCAGCCTACATCTATTATAGTACATACAATGGTCTCTCTCTACATGGCGCACACTCATGTACAGAACCTCCTCTTAAATCTATTATAGTACATACAATGGTCTCTCTCTACATGGCGCACACTCATGTACAGAACCTCCTCTTAAATCTATTATAGTACATACAATGGTCTCTCTCTACATGGCGCACACTCATGTACAGAACCTCCTCTTAAATCCCCATTCTGCCCTGCACTGCTTTATGTACTGACCGACCGACCGATCCTCTTTGCACCCTGATTAGTGCATATGGCCACTTAGTAACTGCCTAGCAATCTCTAGCTGCCGTCTTCCAAGAATTCCCTCCGAGTTGTTTTCTCTCTGCTTCCACAGTCCTTCACCGTGTTGATGTTGGCTTCCTCTTTTCCGTTTACCTTCAGGGCCCAGGTTAATACTATTTTATGTACCCATAGATGTATATGGCACAATTTGCTCAAGTCCCAATGTTTCCATGTAATGAGAGTCCACTGGCTTGCAAACTATTCCATAAGGATGGATAGTTGTTGAGTCCCTTTCTCTGATGATCTCACAGTATGCCTCCACCTTTTGCCCATCTTGTTAGTGATCTAGAATAAGTTCTCATTGATTCTTGAAGCAATATCACGGCTGGCTACCGACCAAGACTAAGTTATATTTAACACATCTTGAATCATTGTCATCTCAACTGTAGTTGGCCAAGGTAGCGTTTCAAGCGAAGAAAGACCCTCTCGATGCCGCTCTGTTCTACCTCGCTATGAAGAAGAAGAATGTTCTCTGGGGTCTGTTCAGGTAGGAACGTTTTCCTAATAGTGACACAAATCACCTAAAGAAATATAATTTCTACTAGAGGTGTGTAAAGTATATCATCCTATGATGCGTCACCTGTTGCACAACTTCTACACAATATATGGACAACCCAATGTTCAGTAAACCAACGTAGCTAATTCATTCTGTGTACCACAAACACAAACTTTTATTAGTCAACAAATGAACAACTGCCCTGTGGGCATAGGACACAATATTTAAATATACCACTAATGTTCATTAGTGGTATATTTAAATATAACACTAATGTTCATTAGTGGTATATTTAAATATACCACTAATGTTCATTAGTGGTATATCTAAATATACCACTAATGTTCATTAGTGATATATAATGGTTGAAGCACAAACGCTTTTGAAACTTTGATGTGTGCATTGAAAGTAAGCAGATAACTAGGCAGATTTGCTATGAAACGTAGCAGATCTCATTTGATATACCGTGTTGTTCCCTATTGACATGCAGTGTGCGAGTGAGAAGGCTTGGGTGCACGTCTATTAGTTCTCATAGGTGGTCCGAATCATGATCAGCCGCTATGGGTGAAATCAGCCTCTAAATCAGATTGGTAGCTACTCTGCAGTGTGGCGCCACTGTGAACTATGCAAAGAATGCGGGGCACTTCTAGGGAATTACTCGGGAACCATTTAATTAATCACTGATCTATTTCATAACTAGCGCTTGTTTTGCGTGATGTATTTTGTCCAATCTACATGTGCTTCGAATTGTTTTGAAGGTACTAAATAAATTTAAAGTAAGCCTACAGTGAGGTGTTGCGTTGTTTGTTTTGCACTTAGGAAAGTTTCAGCGCATCTACCAAACCAAACAACACTCGATTGACACACTACAAAAATGCATGAGACAGACACTGAAAAAGCACATTCGTTCATGGTTTTGTAATTCCAGACAAACAACGTCAGCCGGCAACCACTCAATTCTTTGAGCATCATTAAATAGACAATTCAAACTCGCATGCTTCGCTGACGGCAAGTGAGCGATAAAATAAATAAAAACTAGTCCTAGTACTTCCACAGACATCTGGCGAAAGCTGCCAGTAGTGATAACAATGTGCTGCCACGTTGCGGCTAAAAACACACACTATGAATTATTTCTACAGAGTCCGCAAGTGACCCCAGCTGCAGCAGTACTGCTGTCATTTGCGTTTAGCGTGCCTTCACGCCTGAAAATTTATGTTTTTGTGCGTGGTTTCACTTTTCAAAAAGGGGGCTGTGCGTCTATTAGGTAGTGCGTGTCTATAGGGAACAACACGGTAGGTATGTTTCATATCATGATAGATGGCAACATTTGTTTGGAATCGGAATGCTTATGACCTATTGACCAGTGGAACATTTTTTTACAGAATTTCAAGTCAAAAACACGGACATCAACCAAAAAAAAACAGCATGCCGGATATACATGTTATAATCTGTGGGTAGAATGATATGTATTTGCCACTTTCTCCCAGGTCTGTCAACGAAGACAAGATGCAGCAGTTCTTCAAGAATGATTTCACCCAAGAGCGCTGGAGGAAAGCCGCCCTCAAGAATGCGTTCTCGTTGCTGGGTAAACAGCGCTTTGAGCATGCTGCTGCATTCTTCCTCCTAGGGGGCGCTGTTGATGATGCTATTGAAGTACGTTGTTTTGTGATTTTTTGCTGTACTATCGATGCAACTGTATCTTGATTCAACTGTTCATTTATAGTGATCGATTAATATGTGTATCTATCCCACAACAGCGTTTTGTTTCTACGATTAAACTTAACCTGGGCAAGCGTTCGCAGTAACTGTTCCCACAATCTGCAACTACAAACTCAAGGACATATTGTTTTGAAATTGCATTTCCACTCTAAATCCTTGGCAGTCCTTTAGTTTGATGGTGACTTTTGTGCATCCGTGTTCATAATATCATGCTTCTGAATTCGTATTTGTTGTGCCTCTGAGTTCAAGTTCATGCGGTTTTAGGCGATGCAGAAGTGTTATTATTATTAAAATATAATATTTTGTATGCTTACATATGTAAATTTATTATAGTTTTAATTTAAAACATTGTTGCACAAAGTTGACATTTCTCACGCATTTTCATCATAACAATTATTCCACAACAGTGGCATAGCTAACAGTCTCACATCTCCTTTACCCAGGTCTGCATCAACAAGCTGGATGACATCCAACTGGCAATAGTGGTAGCCCGTCTCTATGGCAACGACATCAATGAGATGGTCCCCGCTAAACTCAAATGCCTGCTATACGAGAAGTGTCTTGGATGCAACGCGTCGGGACAGAACCCGGACATCACCAACGCTCACCCCGATCCGTTCATCCGGAGCATGTCATGCTGGCTCCTGAAGGATTACTCCGCTGCGCTTGGAACGCTTCTCGAGACGAAGGCTGGATCGGCGCGTGTTGACGACGAGAGCGATAAGGATGCATATCTTGCCAAACCTAGTGTGTTTAACTTCTACAACTACCTGCGCACGCACCCACTTCTCTTTCGCCAGAACCTTGCTGCCTCGGCCAGCGGCAAGGCCGTTCTTCTTGCTGGGTTCTCTCAGAAACAGCTAGGGGGCAATGACATCGTGACGTTTGTGGATAAGATCAGCCCGGTGGAACGGAGTTTGTATTTCATGACGGCCCATGCTCACTTCAAGAGTGGCTGTCCTGCTCTTGCTCTTGAGGTGCTCAGCAAACTGCCGGCTGTCGTCGATACAAGCAATGACATCACGACAAGTCACAGTGGTGACGTGTCGGCAACGTCGGTGATCAGTTCAGGTACTGTACTGTCAAGAAATATAGAGCAGCAATGGCACAGGGAATTTTCATTTTAATTTACTGTCAATGAATATGTTTCATAAATATTCCTTAATATTAAATAACAAATGCACTGACCCTTAGTGAATTGTTTTTGTTTATTTGGAATGGTCCTATTATTTAAAATAAAAAAAAAAATTAATATAAACATAAATATGTGGATGTTTTGCGATTGTATGAAATTTTTATGGTGGTGTGTGTGTGTGCGTGTATATGCGTGTATATGCGTGTATGAGTGTATATTTGTATGTATGTATGAATGTGTGTATATGTATATGCGTATATATGTATGTTTGTATGTATGTTTTAGGCACTATTGATGAGTTTTCTGGGAAGACTGGCGATAATGCCGACAGCTTTGACTGGAGTCAGAGCACGCCAAAGACAGCCCAGACAACGGACGACTTCGACTGGAGTCAGCCAGTCTCCGCCCCGGTCGAAGACGAACTTGTTCTCACATTCGATGATGATGACGATGATGATAAAGATGACACTGATGAGGAGCCAGATTCTGATGACACTGAACAGAAGGTGACAAGTTTTGTGTTCAGTAGTAATTGCATCATTTGTAATGTATTACAATTACATCATAATTGTGATTTTATAGAGGCTTTGTAAGTGTGCTTTAATGATACATATAATATTCCATTATAAAACAAAATAGCTGTACTCAACCTATGAACTGTTGCTGTTGACCCATTATGAAGCAATGTAATTGACTTTTTGAAGCAGCATTGCAGTTGATTTCTTGCTGTAATTGTAATTAAACTTTTATGATGCTGTGTAATTGACAATTGTAAATGAACAAGACAATTTTTTAGAAACGCATTTTAGTATATCTTGCAGACGAACACTGTAGTTTTTCTACTAAATTTAAATTAACTATTAATATTTTTCCATAATTTTATTCATGTTAGTTACCAATTTCTAAAAGCTTAAGTGATTAGTGGACTAATTAATATGTTATGTCTGTTTTTTAATTATTTATTGTTATTATTTACGAATATTTATTTATCAATTATTTATTTATTATATTGCAATGTTGTGCTATATTTATTTTGAAATAATTCTTATTATTAGTACTCTTTTAGTCTATTATTTGTTTTTTTATTCTGCTGTCCTAAGCTATTTTATTAATTTTGGATAAACTGTGAAGTGCCACTAAATTTGTGTGATCTGGCGCTATATCAGATAAAGTATATTATTACTATTATAAACCCTGAAGGTGACGGATGTGAGTGAGGATGACAACAAGACACTGACCGAGAGTGACCAGGTGAGCGACTGCAGTAAGAAGACAGAGGTCGGAGACATCATGGCCCACCAACTGAAGTTCATCGCCTGTCTCAAGATCATGATGGAGGAACTCGCAACGCTGGCCACAGGGTTCGAGGTGGACGGCGGTCAGCTGCGCTACCAGTTGTACGTGTGGCTCGAGAAGGAAGTGGACGTCCTGAAGAAACTGTGCAACTACGGCCAGGATATTGACGCCACCAATCTGCCGGGCATGCATGACGGTCAGTGTGTGTACAGATAATTCAGTGGTCATGCCTTTCCTGTATTTTAAAGGATATTTCTTAAAATTCCTTTAATATGTTCTACCTTAACATTCCTTTATATAGTCCTTTTTGGCTAAATATTCCTTTAAATTGCTTTATTTTTTAAAATACCATCCAGTGTACAAAGGTCCATTATTTCAACCCAGCAAATTGCCAAATGTTCTGAAATTGGAAGGAAACAAGGAAGTACTAAATCACAAATATTGCATATTGTCTCATGGGTGAATAACCTATTGCTTACTTCTGATTTTGTGTGAACATGTCTAAATTTGATCAGCTGATAAGTTTAGTCTGCTTACTAGACAGTATATTTATAGGACTAATTTGGGTAGAAACTAGTTACGTTAGACCTGCATTGGACCCAACAAAGTCCTGAAACATTTCCGTTATTTTTGTAAAAATGTATTCCTTTATGTTTTCTGTTAAAACAAATTGAGGTTCATTGTAACACATGTGGGCAGTCAAGTTGTTATAACAGATACAGTTTATAAACTATAACCTGATTTTACAATAAAAACAACAACACCAACATTATCCCCCCCCTGACCTTGCTTGTGTAGGCTCAAGTTCTGAGTCGAGGGAAGATGACTCGGCTCTCTTCTCCCACTCACACACCCTCCACGAGGTGATCCTCGCTGAGAAGATGGACTTCGAGGCAAAGCTACGAAGGATGGCAAAGAGAAAGCAATGGCTGAAGACCAACCAACAGCTCCTGAGGACCCTGCTAAGCTACAGTGTGCTACATGGGTCCTGTGGCGGCGGTCTCGCCTCCGTCCGCATGGAGCTCATTCTGCTTCTACAGGTCTGCTTCTTTATAAATAATAATACAATTTTATCTTGATTTGCAGACATAGAGGCTGAATAGTAGACTAAGATTAATAAATATATATTACAGTGTAAAAGATTAAATACAATAGATTAATGGAGCATTAAATTACATATGAATAAATAAAAAATAAAGAAATATTACATGAATCGCCCTAAATTGCTTATAAATAAGTAAATAAAATTAGGGCATTTTGCCGCTATTATCTCTACCTGGGGGATTACTCCAATAATGTGGGCACCTATGTTATTTCACAGGTAAAAAATAAGCCCCTTATGCAGACGATTTTTTTAATATTACCCCTCTTAGAGACCTAATTTCCTGGAATTTCACCCCTTCTGTACATTATAACATACAGAAGAGCCCCTTTAAAGCATCCACATGTTTTCATGGGAATAAATCATGGAAAAAAACGCCCCTTACCCTCGGTTTGTCTTTAAATCGGTACAGTGATCATCTAAGACATGGTAGCCATCTTTTTGAAAAAATGGCCAAAAAAATCACAGTAAATAATAAGGGCCTCCCTCCTCATTTAAAAAAAAATCGCATGTGAAACATGTTTCTTTTTTACTTTTTCTTTTATTATTTTTTAGGAGTTGCAACAGGAGAAGACGACTCAACAGCTTCTCTCACCGCTACCGTTCCCCACGACACTGCCGCTACTCTCTTCCAGCATCTCCCGCGCTGTCATCGTCAATCCCATCAGGCACCTGGAAAACATGACACATGACATGTTGTACACGATTGTCAACTTTAGGTAGGTACATCAACATGACACATGAAATGTTGTACACAATCGTCATCTTTAGGTAGGTCATCAACATTATTATTCTCACTATTATACATTTGTAATGCGCCATGTGTACGGGTTGAAAATGTTAAAATAAAAATGTTTTAACGACAAGTAAACACAAGTTAAATAAATAAGTTAAATAATATAAATTGCAAGTGAAATAAGTAAAACATCCCAGTCATTAAAATGTCACTTCTGCTAGCAACAGTATTCCGAACGCTGCACGAAAAAGAAATTTTTATAACAATGTCTTGAATGCCATAACATAGTTGGTTTCCTTGACTACGGGAGGTGGGGCGTTCCATAGTGTGGTGCTCTGCGGTTTTATTGTACACTTATCCACACATAATAAACTACCACATACCAGGGAATTGTTTCGCTAAGATAAAGAGCTCATAAGGAAAATCCATGTCAAACACAAAAGATCCTAGAGAGCATCAACAACCTCAACCAAAACTGTGTTGTAGAGTAGAGCAGTATGAAGGTTGGAGGTGTGTTGTCTAGTAGAGCAGTATGAAGGTTGGAGGTGTGTTGTCTAATAGAGCAGTATGAAGGTTGGAGATGTGTTGTCGAGTAGAGCAGTATGAAGGTTGGAGGTGTGTTGTCTAATAGAGCAGTATGAAGGTTGGAGATGTGTTGTCTAGTAGAGCAGTATGAAGGTTGGAGATGTGTTGTCTAGTAGAGCAGTATGAAGGTTGGAGATGTGTTGTCGAGTAGAGCAGTATGAAGGTTGGAGATGTGTTGTCTAGTAGAGCAGTATGAAGGTTGGAGGTGTGTTGTCGAGTAGAGCAGTATGAAGGTTGGAGATGTGTTGTCTAGTAGAGCAGTATGAAGGTTGGAGGTGTGTTGTCGAGTAGAGCAGTATGAAGGTTGGAGGTGTGTTGTCTAATAGAGCAGAATGAAGGTTGGAGATGTGTTGTCTAGCAGAGCAGTATGAAGGTTGGAGATGTGTTGTCTAGTAGAGCAGTATGAAGGTTGGAGATGTGTTGTCGAGTAGAGCAGTATGAAGGTTGGAGATGTGTTGTCTAGTAGAGCAGTATGAAGGTTGGAGGTGTGTTGTCGAGTAGAGCAGTATGAAGGTTGGAGATGTGTTGTCTAGTAGAGCAGTATGAAGGTTGGAGGTGTGTTGTCGAGTAGAGCAGTATGAAGGTTGGAGGTGTGTTGTCTAGTAGAGCAGTATGAAGGTTGGAGGTGTGTTGTCTAATAGAGCAGTATGAAGGTTGGAGATGTGTTGTCGAGTAGAGCAGTATGAAGGTTGGAGGTGTGTTGTCTAGTAGAGCAGTATGAAGGTTGGAGGTGTGTTGTCTAATAGAGCAGTATGAAGGTTGGAGATGTGTTGTCGAGTAGAGCAGTAATAAGGTTGGAGGTGTGTTGTAGAGTAGAGCAGTATGAAGGTTGGAGGTGTGTTGTAGAATAGAGCAGTATGAAGGATGGAGGTGTGTTGTAGACTAGAGCAGTATGAAGGTTGGAGGTGTGTTGTCGAGTAGAGCAGTATGAAGGTTGGAGGTGTGTTGTCTAGTAGAGCAGTATGAAGGTTGGAGGTGTGTTGTAGACTAGAGCAGTATGAAGGTTGGAGGTGTGTTGTCGAGTAGAGCAGTATGAAGGTTGGAGGTGTGTTGTAGAGTAGAGCAGTATGAAGGTTGGAGGTGTGTTGTCGAGTAGAGCAGTATGAAGGTTGGAGGTGTGTTGTCGAGTAGAGCAGTATGAAGGTTGGAGGTGTGTTGTCGAGTAGAGCAGTATGAAGGTTGGAGGTGTGTTGTCTAGTAGAGCAGTATGAAGGTTGGAGGTGTGTTGTCGAGTAGAGCAGTATGAAGGTTGGAGGTGTGTTGTCGAGTAGAGCAGTATGAAGGTTGGAGGTGTGTTGTCGAGTAGAGCAGTATGAAGGTTGGAGGTGTGTTGTCTAGTAGAGCAGTATGAAGGTTGGAGGTGTGTTGTAGAGTAGAGTAGTATGAAGGTTGGAGGTGTGTTGTTGAGTAGAGCAGTATGAAGGTTGGAGGTGTGTTGTCGAGTAGAGCAGTATGAAGGTTGGAAGTGTGTTGTAGAGTAGAGCAGAATGAAGGTTGAAGGATTGTTGTCGAGTAGAGCAGTATGAAGGTTGGAGGTGTGTTGTCGAGTAGAGCAGTTTGAAGGTTGGAGGCGTGTTGTCAAGTAGAGCAGTATGAAGGTTGAAGGTGTGTTGTCGAGTAGAGCAGTGTGAAGGTTGGAGTTGTGCCATTTGAGTTAAATATGACTTAAAATTTGCTAAAAATTAAACCGTATACCCAGTATTGCAAAATGCAGGCTGTCAACAATTTAGCAGTGTGCAAATTATTCAAAGCTCACTTATTTGGCTGTGAAACACTGGATGTCTACATAAAACTGCTGGACTCGCATATTATCTTACTTTGATTGTTTATGATGGATATGCTGGCCTTAAAGAACAGCTTAACCTCATCATTAATAAGGAGTGTTTTAGGAATTTTTATGATGGATTAATGAAACACACTTTCAATCATAGCTAAAGAACAAAATCGATTTTTAAGATCAACATCGTGCTTATGAACTCATAAGAAAGAAAATGTGAAATTGTACCATCCATTTCCAGGATGATATACAGTGTGTACACACAACCATGACATGCACAATATTTTAAAGCTAAGAATCCATATATTAGCTTCCAGGTCTTAAGACATTAATATAGATTTTTTTCTGAACTTCACAACTATTCGTTTTTCGACTATTGTACAGTGCCATAAAGCACTAGGTGATTATGGCTCTATATAAATATCATATTTTATTTTATTATTATTTATTTTAACTATAAGGACTTGATGAGCAGAAGAACTCAGTTCCCAGAATTCTATAAGGACTTGATGAGCGGAAGAACTAAGTTCCCAGAATTCTATAAGGACTTGATGAGCGGAAGAACTAAGTTCCCAGAATTCTATAAGGACTTGATGAGCGGAAGAACTAAGTTCCCAGAATTCTATAAGGACTTGATGAGCGGAAGAACTAAGTTCCCAGAATTCTATAAGGACTTGATGAGCGGAAGAACTAAGTTCCCAGAATTCTATAAGGACTTGATGAGCGGAAGAACTAAGTTCCCAGAATTCTATAAGGACTTGATGAGCGGAAGAACTCAGTTCCCAGAATTCTATAAGGACTAGATGAGCGGAAGAACTCAGTTCCCAGAATTCTATAAGGACTTGATGAGCGGAAGAACTAAGTTCCCAGAATTCTATAAGGACTTGATGAGCGGAAGAACTAAGTTCCCAGAATTCTATAAGGACTTGATGAGCGGAAGAACTAAGTTCCCAGAATTCTATAAGGACTTGATGAGCGGAAGAACTCAGTTCCCAGAATTCTAAAAAAATCTATGCTAATCTGTTCTACCAACTTATTGAACATTTTCACTAATATATGAATGACGGATTTAAAAATTTGTGTATTCCTATTTTAGGGAGCCACCAACACTGACGTACCTGCTACCTAAAGTGATGACGCTACGGAACATGAGCGCGGCGTTGTCAGCCTGTATCTACCAGTGCCTGTGTGACAGCGACGACTTTGTCATCTCAAGAAACGAACATTACGATGTGGGCATGGAAGGTTTCACAAGGTACGTTGGGGGTGATCTAAAATCGTTGATGTATGGCACTGACAGAACTAAATTACATTGACCTGTGTCCAAGTTCGACAACTTCGCATTCACCAGGTGGCGCTTCAGCCATCGTAACGCAAAACTGCCTGCATATGCTCGATGTTGGCACCTTTGTGAAATGTGATGGGATAATGAATAATGTTTTTTTTTGTTGAAAATACAACGGTGTTTGATACTTAGCAAAATAGCTGGTATCCCCCACGCCATAAATCAATTTTGTGGAGTGGTGTACATCGATGTATTGAGATTGTCCCTTATTCATGTCACTTTCAACATTGAAGGAAGAAAATATTCAGTCAACAAATAACATCAGTCTGGTATGTGGTAGTGTATTAGTTTGTGCTCTCTCTCTCTCTCTCTCTCTCTCTCTCTCTCTCTCTCTCTCTCTCTCTCTCTCTCTCTCGCTCTCTCTCTCGCTCTCTCTCGCCCTCTCGCTCTCTCCACCACTGTCTATAGCCAGGTACTCATTTGTACAGCTGAGTGAACTGAGGCAATGTGGAGTGAATAAAATTGCTGAAATGGCAGCAAGAGGATTCGAACCCCAATTGAGAGTCCGAAGTATTGCTACCAGTCCAGCATGTGCGAGTACTGTCCTACCAGTGTACCATGTGCGAGTACTGTCCTACCAGTGTACCATGTGCGAGTACTGTCCTACCAGTGTACCATGTGCGAGTACTGTCCTACCAGTGTACCATGTGCGAGTACTGTCCTACCAGTGTACCATGTGCGAGTACTGTCCTACCAGTGTACCATCGTCATACACCAGGACTGCTGAGTACATCAGCCCTGATATATCGTCCTAATGAAACATGGACTTGTACTTTGTCCTAGTTGCTGTCTTAATTAAAACCCTTTTGACCTCAGCCATTTTTTTAAAAGACTGGATCCCCAGTTATTTGACCACATACGGGAAAACGTGGGGCCAGTACATTCAGGAACGGCAACCAATGTGTTCTCCAAACTATCCGGCAGAGTGCCCCACTTGAATAAAAACGCTACTATTTTGGGCTGGGTTTGGCGGACTAAAGGGTTTTAACCAATGATATTGACAAAATTAACAAGATTTAACAAGATTGCCATCCCAAACAACAAGTTCCAGATGGCAAGTGGACAAGGAAGCCATTGGCTTATCGAGAGTCAAACAATTTTCTCATCTATGTGTAGCCCGCCCTTATCAAATATCTGTAAATTTTATTTTTAAACATATTCACACTACTAGCATTAACACAATCATTTGGCAGTTTGTTCCATTCATTTATCACCATCTGTGAGAAAGAGTACTTTCTCATGTCCAACCTACACTGCTCCTTAACTAATGCTTAACTATGTGTCCTATGGTTCTACTGCCTTCTTTAAGTTTGAAGAACATATTCCTATCAACATCCTCATAAACGTTCACTATTTTAAAGACCTCTATTTGGTCTCCTCTTAATCTCCTGGTCTCTAGTGTTGTCAAACCACATTGTAATAAGTGGCTTTCGTAACTAAAGTCTCTCAGTTCTGGAATCATTTTAGTTGCTCTTCGTTTTATTCTTTCTAGCTTGTCTATGTCCTTTTTACGATACGGCCTCCATGCTTGAATACAATATTCCAAATGTGGTCTGACTATTGCTTTGTACAGGGGTACAATTAGCTGTTTCTCCTTATACATGATAGTTCTCCTAATTAGCCCTAGAATTTGTTTTTCTTTCAAAGCAGCAATCCCACATTGCTCTGAAACTTTTCTTGTGTGGTTCTACCTAGTACAGCATCCCCCATTTTATATTCTTCGTCCATGTTTCCATGTCTTATGTGTATACATTTACACTTCCCAAAATTGAATAATATTTGCCATTTTTCTGACCATTTAACTAATTTATCTAAATCATCCTGTAAACTTTTATCTGTATCATTAGTAACTTTCTGAATACTTTTGTGTCATCTGCAAATTTGAGTACTTTGCTAGATATATCATCTTCTAAATCATTTATATATATTAAAAACAGTATGGGCCTAATACTGATCCCTGCGGTACCCCACTCAAAAAAGATTTCCAGTTTGAAATCTCACCATCTACTATTACTCTCTGTCTTCTGTGTGTAAGCCACTTTTCTATCCAGTTGATTACATCATTACCTATACCATGGGCTTTTAGTTTAAGTAACAATCTTTGGTGTGGCACTTTATCGAGAGCTTTCTGAAAATCTAAGTAGACAACATCCACTGCTGACCCGTCATCTACCCACTTTGTAATTTCTTCAAAAAAACATAAGAGATTGGTTAGACATGACCTCGCTTTTAGGAACCCATGTTTAGATGTATTTATTAAATTATGTTTTACAAGGAATTCCACCATGTGGTCTTTAATTAATGTTTCAAGTAATTTACATACAACTGATGTTAAACTCACTGGTCTGTAATTTTCTGGCTTGTTCCTCGATCCCTTCTTAAATAATGGTGTAATGTTTGCTTCTTTCCATTCTGAAGGAACTATTCCTTCTAGTGACAAGTTAAAAAAAATTGCAAGTGGTGTACTAATTTGCTCAACAATTTCCTTAAGCAGTTTTGGTGGTATCCCATCAACTCCAGGTGATTTGTTATCTTTCATCTTCTTAATTTTCTTTGCTATCATTTCAGGAGTTACAAATAACTGCCCTAAATGTTCTGAATTATTGCCCTCAAATTTAGTAAATGGAACTGGAAGTGAGCTGATATCTTCTGAAATACTCTGACAACTTTCTGTTTACTCCTTATATAAGCATAGAAACTCTTTCGGTAATTTTTTTATATTACCTGCCAATTTTTTTTCAAAGGTTCTTTTAGATTTTCTAATTTCAGTTGTAGCTAGGTTAAGTACCTCTTTGTAATTTGCATAGTCTTCATCCTTTCTGGTACGCCTATGGCTATAAACCCTCCACATAGTTTGCTTAAACGCTATTTTTCTAATAGCTTCTTTTGACAAGTGTTTCTTTCTAGACCGTTTTCCTTGTTTTTTCAAGGGAACAAATTTATTGATGATACTCTCAATTACATATTTTAGAATATTCCAACATTCAATTGCGGTCTTATTCATCAGCATGTTATTCAAATCTAGCTTTGCTAAGTATTTTCTCATATCTTTATAGTTACCTTTGTAAAAGTTTCTCTTATACGCTTTTTAGTTTTACTTTCTGATTTTACATTGATGTCAAAATGTATTTGATTGTGGCCACTGTTACCCAATGGTTCATGTATTTTTACATTGTCCACTAATTCTTTTTGTGATGATAAAACTATATCTAATGCATTTTCTCCCCTGGTTGGTTCTAGCACGTGCTGAGTAAGGAAGCTATCCTGAATTAAAAATAGAAATTGTTTGTCCTCACCCCCTGTACTCTCTAAAGATTTCCATTGTATGTGTCCATGGTTAAAATCTCCCATTATGATACATTCCCTTTACTAACTTCCTTTATAGCATTTTGTATTTTTGTGTTATCCTCTTCGTTTATGTTTGGATCTCGGTAAACTAATCTAATAGTTAATTTTTTATTTTCTGAAACTATTTTGCACCAAACAGCTTTTACAAATCAACGTTTCTGATAGCCATTCTCCTAGGACAGACAGCAAGTGGGACGAAGTACAAATCAACGTTTCTGATAGCCATTCTCCTAGGGGTAGATAGTAGAGCTAGCAATGGGACAGGAGGATGCATTGTACTGATGTATATGTGACAGTTGTCTACTGTTGCAGTACTAAGGTCGTCTACACAGACAGTTACCTGATGGCTGGAGCTCATGGTCGGCGCCGACTCAGCAGTGCAAGCAGTGGAGGAGACGACGTGCCAAACTCCACACCAGGAATGTGGCCTGGTACGTATTCCTGTCATTCGGTTTCAGCCAACAGTTAACATATCTCAACACTTATATACATATAGTTTAACTTATCTCATACGTAGCCGTAATGCAGTTTCAGCTATAAGTTGGAAGCAGTGAAATTGCCAATTAAGCGTTAATGAATGTCTTGACCTTCGACCATGCCATGCCTGAGTGATTTTTGAAGGGTGTCACGTCGTTCTTAAGCATATAGTCATAGTAAAATTACCAGTGTTTACCCAGTTCCATTAAGTTGAAACTGTTCTTAGATATCTAGATTACATCGCATATAAAACTGAAGCATGTCTTCTTTGAAGTAACATCTAAAAAATTCTATCCGTATTTACATATGCATATTTTGGTGCGAAACTTATGGGAAACATGTGACTGGCAAATTCAGCTGATAATGGTAACTATAAGTTACAAAACTAACGATACGTAGAGTGAAAAACATGACTGAAACTGTGTAATGTCGGTATTGGTCACTGATAAAGTCATTTATTGATTTACGTTATTGGTAGATTCTGTGTTCTGTTTGAACTGGTAGGGGCTTAAGCGAAAATGGCCGTCTTGTTGATTCCTGTAAAATGGTATTGCATTTAACATATGGATCATTCCATACATAATCAACCAAAGAAAGGCCATAATGTTCACAACCCTTCCAATTTTCATGAAATTTGCCGCACACATTGGCTTTTTGTGAAATTTACTCAGGCTAAATGAGTGAAATAGTTTTAGAGATATTGCGTATTATAAAAAGCTAAATTTTGCATGACCTCTTAACATGCACGTAAATATAACTTTACCTATACTGGTTCTAATGTGCTAATGTTGATCTTAGAATACAGCAAGGACATTGCCCTATCTGCAGATGTGGTAGTTAAAAATAGTCTGTTACTAACCAGTTACTTGGCAGAACAATACATGACGTAATGGTCTTTAACGAGGGATCATGCATGACGTACATGTCATCTTGTTCCAGGCGTGTCATCTCTACAAGCACTGCTTGCCCGCGATCGAGATGAGAATCAGCCGGAGTTGAACATGTTACTGACAGAGGCAACCGTGGCCGTCTACACAAGTCTGCTTATACATTCCCTCACGACTTATGACCCCAATCTGTTGTACCGCCTGGTGGCGAACCCATTCGTTGAGCGCATGTGGCCTGCATTGTTTGGAGGCGGAGTGAAGAAATTGATTCGACTGAACCGGGCCGCTGATGCTCCAACCAGTGAGTTCTGTTCAGCGTTTACTTGGTTATAGAGGGGTAACTAATACTTTGTTCTATCCGGTCTGAGGGACTACTCAAGGCACTTCACACTTCACCCTAGCAGTCTTGTTCATTCCAACGCCAACTCAACTTCTCTGGGCAATAGTTACACATGTTGAGTCAAACTCACATCTCCTAACTTGGTCATTTTGACATGCGTAAACCCGGCCTGACATTTTGTATAGATTAGCCATTCACAATGCAGATTTGTTGGAGGAATACGGCTACACCCTGTATTTTTATGGATTTTGTTAAAATTTACAGAAAATCGCGAAACCTAGTGAATTTCTGTTGATGTTGGTATATTTTGTAGCCTGGTAGATAGAAATACTTGATCAAAATATGAATGCTATCTACCGAGTAACCAATGAAACATTTAAAATGGACACAAGAAACTGGTACGTCTTGTAATTTGCAACATAGACTGAGGTACTGACATCACAGGTACAGTGGATTACGTCATAAAAATAGATTATGGCTATGACAGTCCCCTTAACAGAATCACTGAAAACAGAATCGGCCTTTTAGTAGAATCAAATATATTAGCTGGGACAGGATCATTTCCTATTCTCGCTATATTAAAATGTTCCACTCCAATTAATAGACTAAAAATGCTCTGATTCTATTAAGCAGCGTCAACTGTATATTTGCAAGAGTGATAACGAAAGCTTTACACGTGTTATCAGAAGTTGCGCAGTCGAACGACGACGTGGCCAAACAGAGGCTGAAGCTGCACATGAAACTGTTGGAGGCAGGTGGCAGCACAGTGCCAATGCAGGAGAACAGAATGACCTTCAAGGAGAAGTTTGTGCCTCCTGAAGTCAGCATGCTCAGCTACTTTATGGCGAAGGTGAGTTACTTTGATTGATGGTCGAGTCTCATTATGACACGATGGTCGGGGTCCACAATTTAAGGCGAAGGTGAGTTACTTTGATCGATGGTTGAGTCTCGTTATAACGCGGTGGTTGGGGTCCATGATTTCAGACCACGTTGTAAGCGAGGTGCCTTAGGTGTTCCCATATCTGCCACCGGAGAGCTACTAAATAACAGCAATATCCGGCACCAAGAATGCTGTCAATGCCACTGTGCACTGGCCGCACTGAGTCAACTAGCGTCAATGTGTATTATTTTTTTAGATATCACACTGTTGAATTTTTAATAAAATACATGTATGTACAGTTATGGAATAGATTTGCTACTATGAACTGGTACAGACTGATCGACTAATGCGATTGGAAAATAATAACCTGGATCTGAGTAACCGAACACGTATATGAGTTGACATACGCAGTGTGAAAGTTGATTAAACATTGAAAACAACAATTATAGGTTGCATCAATAATTATTTCACTTTGTATAAGATGACAGTGTCACTGATAACTTTAAGGTAGATTTTGGTTAACATAAATTAACTACACCACCATGAATGAATTAAACAAAAGTTGAATGACAGCCTAAAGTGACAGTGTATTTTTGGCACAAACCCTTCACTAATTGTAATTCCAAACTGTGTAAAGTTGCCTACATGGAAGATGTGTTCATGTGCCAAACTGCAGCATCGTAAGTATTGTAGTTTAAAAAAAATTAATTAGTTACGTTTCCTGATTGTTAGTGATAACAGAAATTTCAATAGGTACACGTATCATGCTTGAAATGTGACGATTGTCACTGGCGTTTTACGTATTGTTGACAAAACATAACAGCAATTTGTAATATTGACATGTCCCCTTAATTTGCTGCGACAGTGGGCCTTGAATATTTGTAATGTGTTGTCATCTATGATATCAGGTTATGCCAGCCATCTGACAAACACGTGGCAGGGTGTGTTTACGATCATTTTGGTTGGCTCGTTATCCCGCACGATCAGCAGGTTGGGGTCACAGGCCGTTTCTGTTATAGGGTCAAAGGCACAATAAACTATGTTAGTGCTGATGTTTGCTGGACATGATTAAGTTAGGTAGATAATAATACTAATGTGTACTGGAATCACAGTAACCAGACGATATGTTCCACTTTCATGGCAAACGAATATAGCTGATTCGAACATTGTAGCACTCGCAGTCGTTACTATGGAAACATCGTCAGCATTTCTAAGAAATCAGGGGGATTTCCAAAAGGACTGTTTTTTTAAAGGATGGATTGGTGAAATGTTAGGTTAGTGCCAGGCGATTATTTGTGGTGTCGATCGGCCTTTTTTACTACTGCTGCTTTGTTCTTGTTCCAACATTCCTGGTCCGCTCTTTCTCACTATTGCTACGCTGTTCTTGTCCCAACATTCCTGCTCCGCTCTTTCTCACTATTGCTGCACTGTTCTTGTCCCAACATTCCTGCTCCGCTCTTTCTCACTATTGCTGCACTGTTCTTGTTCCAACATTCCTGCTCCGCTCTTTCTCACTATTGCTGCACTGTTCTTGTTCCAACATTCCTGGTCCGCTCTTTCTCACTATTGCTGCACTGTTCTTGTCCCAACATTCCTGGTCCGCCCTTTCTCACTATTGCTGCACTGTTCTTGTCTCAACATTCCTGGTCCGCTCTTTCTCACTATTGCTGCACTGTTCTTGTTCCAACATTCCTGGTCCGCTCTTTCTCACTATTGCTGCACTGTTCTTGTCCCAACATTCCTGGTCCGCTCTTTCTCACTATTGCTGCACTGTTCTTGTTCCAACATTCCTGGTCCGCTCTTTCTCACTATTGCTGCACTGTTCTTGTCCCAACATTCCTGCTCTGCTCTTTCTCACTATTGCTGCACTGTTCTTGTCCCAACATTCCTGCTCCGCTCTTTCTCACTATTGCTGCACTGTTCTTGTTCCAACATTCCTGGTCCGCTCTTTCTCACTATTGCTGCACTGTTCTTGTTCCAACATTCCTGGTCCGCTCTTTCTCACTATTGCTGCACTGTTCTTGTTCCAACATTCCTGGTCCGCTCTTTCTCACTATTGCTGCACTGTTCTTGTCCCAACATTCCTGCTCTGCTCTTTCTCACTATTGCTGCACTGTTCTTGTCCCAACATTCCTGCTCCGCTCTTTCTCACTATTGCTGCACTGTTCTTGTCCCAACATTCCTGCTCTGCTCTTAATTCTGACATTAACGATCAGCTCTTGTTTTCACATTACTGTTCTGCTCTTGTTCTAAAATTGCTACGATGTTCTTGTTTTGACACTGCTGTACTGCTCGTGTCTAATATTTCTATTCCTCTTTGGATATTTAAAGGATTGTACATTGATGAGCGATATTGAGGGACCGTTCGTTTAATGCATATTACAAACAATGCAACAGGCAAGGCACAATGCCAAGCCTCCATTGTCCAGTGTGCACAAAACTTAATTGAAATAGCCCCTACTGTTGTTGTGGGAATGAGTAAAAGAAAGGATTGGCGATCTTTTGTTAGTTGAGGCCACACAAAAGTATTTTTTGCTTCATTAGAAAACCAGAAGATTTGTTCTTCCATGCGGTAGACCAGGAGATTTGATAGATATCCAGGAGTCTCCCAGCGATTCCGCGAGACCCAACATGTTTTTTGTTCTTGTTTAGTTTTATTGTGACTCAGCTTTTGTTCCTGTTGTCTGTTCTGTGCTCATATTCTCTTGCTTCGATCCTTCTCTTTCAGCCATTTGTAATGCCGGAGCTGCTTGGAGTTGAGTATGACTCCGCAGAGTCTGTCTACAGCTCAGACGAGGAGGATGAAGAGGAACTCATTGGTGCTTCGTCGTAAGTCTATCACCATCAGAGCACTATTTTAATATATAGGACTTAATACATCATCATTATCATGATATATGGAATTTGTACTGTTGGTTTTTGGAAATAAATTACTGATTGATTGATCGATTGATATAACAATGACGTTGTCTTGATTGTTTTTAAAAGCTGGTTCCATGTAACCACCAGACGTTTGGGTGTGAAAGTAGTGAGATTCATAATTGCATGTACTAATGTGTTTTGCCATAGGCGTCGAATGCTTGTTATTAATGAGGAAAGTCAAGTAATTTACAAATATGCATTTATTATATACAGAGATGCAACATCAGTTTTTAAACAAGTAAATAAATTTACTGTTTGATCGCACAATTACTAAAATAATCACAACGAACAGTGGTAATATTACATGATCCTATTATTCATGAGATGTTGCTGCAAGCGATTTAGTGTTTTGTGCCACATTTCATGAGAGAAACAGAAACTTCATTAGAATGTTAGATGAAGTACTGAGATTGTAATATTTGTTTTAATTAGTCATGAAAATGTGAGATCTCCCCACGATCATTCATAGAATTAATATATAGTTCTGCTGATTGCTGTCATTCATGGAAAGAAGTAGTTAGGTAAGTTTTATTGTTGTTTGTGTTGTGTTTAGGAGTGAGAAAAAGAAACAGGAACACCTCGACCCGAACTCCTACAGCTGGTGTCTCATGAGATATGCCATTGTCAAGTTCATCCACTACCGCCTTACTAAGTTCCTCCCTCAGATCGGCATAGAGTTGTCTGGTGAGTTTACGTGGCACTGCCTTTTACTATGCCTTGGTCACTTTACTACGCAGGTCAAAATACTATCTGATACCAGCGCAGATTGGTATGGAGTAGTCTTATAAGTAAATTCATCACCTGACACATGTTTACAAGGAGTTGTCTTTCCACTTCATCATCTGACATGTTTACAAGGAGTTGTCTTTCCACTTTATCATCTCACATGTTTACAAGGAGTTGTCTTTCCACTTTATCATCTCACATGTTTACAAGGAGTTGTCTTTCCACTTTATCATCTCACATGTTTACAAGGAGTTGTCTTTCCACTTTATCATCTCACATGTTTACAAGGAGTTGTCTTTCCACTTTATCATCTCACATGTTTACAAGGAGTTGTCTTTCCACTTTATCATCTCACATGTTTACAAGGAGTTGTCTTTCCACTTTATCATCTCACATGTTTACAAGGAGTTGTCTTTCCACTTTATCATCTCACATGTTTACAAGGAGTTGTCTTTCCACTTTATCATCTCACATGTTTACAAGGAGTTGTCTTTCCACTTCATCATCTGACATGTTTACAAGGAGTTGTCTTTCCACTTCATCATCTGACATGTTTACAAGGAGTTGTCTTTCCACTTTATCATCACCTTAAACTGGGCTTACCTGGTAGACCCTGTAATTCAACAAAGGTGTATAATTCAACAAATGGCTGAGCAATATGCTTCTTTAATCAAATGATACAGTTTGATCACCAAATAAATAAATTGCTGTTATTTTGTATTGGTGTTAAGTCTGACCAGCCCAAAACCATATGCTCCATGAATAACAACTAACTCCCACGCAATAGTGATCACAGCTCGAAAATACTCTAGCCACATTTATATGTGGCTAACCTAGAGTCCTGAGCTTAAATGGAAGAAGAAGAAGAAGAATTTGGTTCACTGGTATTGTAATGTGCTTGTTTGCCAGACCTGCCAGTGCGGTCACCCTTGCTCCAAGCCGTACTGACCGCGCTTGACCGGTGGAAACTGATCCTGAAGGATCGGCTACAGATGTTTGCCGGGCTGCCTGAAGACTACATTCCAGGGTTGTTTGTGGACAACATAACCACAGGACCCGCCATGCTCAAATATAAGGCCCTGCTTGAAGCCAACAACACACCTTTCTTGTAAGACCATTCTCTTCTTCAGTACACCTTTCTTGTGAGACCACTCTTATGTCAACCTTTCTTGTAAAACCATTCTCCTTTTCAGTACACCTTTCTTGTAAAAACAATCTCCACTTTAACACACCTTTCTTGTAAGACCAATCTCTTCTTCAGCACACCTTTCTTGTAAGACCAATCTCTTCTTCAGCACACATTTCTTGTAAGACTAATCTCCTGTTTAACATATTATGTTTCTTGTAAAACCAATCTCTTCTTCAGCACACCTTTCTTGTAAGACCAATCTCTTCAGTACACCTTTCTTGTAAAACCAATCTCCTCTTCAGCACACCTTTCTTATAAGACTAATCTCCTCTTTAGCATATTATGTTTCTTGTAAAACCAATCTCTTCTTCAGCACACCTTTCTTGTAAGATCAGTCTCTTCAGTACACATTTCTTGTGAGACCAATCTCTTCAGTACACATTTCTTGTAAAACCAATCTCTTCTTCAGCACACCTTTCTTGTAAGACCAATCTCTTCAGCACACCTTTCTTGTAAGACCAATCTCTTCAGCACACATTTCTTGTGAGACCAATCTCTTCTTCAGTACACCTTTCTTGTAAGACTAATCTCCTCTTTAACATATTATGTTTCTTGTAAGACCAATCTCTTCAGCACACCTTTCTTGTAAGACCAATCTCTTCTTCAGCACACATTTCTTGTAAGACCAATCTCTTCTTCAGTACACCTTTCTTGTAAGACTAATCTCCTCTTTAACATATTATGTTTCTTGTAAGACCAATCTCTTCTTCAGTACACCTTTCTTGTAAGACTAATCTCCTCTTTAACATATTATGTTTCTTGTAAGACCAATCTCTTCTTCAGTACACCTTTCTTGTAAGACTAATCTCCTCTTTAACATATTATGTTTCTTGTAAGACCAATCTCTTCTTCAGCACACATTTCTTGTGAGACCAATCTCTTCAGTACACATTTCTTGTAAAACCAATCTCTTCTTCAGCACACCTTTCTTGTAAGACCAATCTCTTCAGTACACAGTTCTTGTGAGACAAATCTCTTCTTCAGTACACCTTTCTCCTAAGCCCAGTCTCCTCTTTATAACACATCTTTTGTAAAATATTTTCTTTAAATCATATTTCTCGTAAGAGATGATGTTCTCTTCAACTGACCTTTCCTGTTACAATCAGTCTTTAGTTCTATACACCTTTTGTTTGTGAGAGATGGTTTCCACTTTTATACAAATTTCTTTTTAAAATTTCTTCAAATCTCCTCTTAACAGTCTTTCCAGACATGGATATGGCTTACTTTCACCTTACTAGTTTGTAGTTGTGCCAAACATTTCAACAGACCATAGTTTTACTCTTCCTCTTGTGCTGAATGACACGTCACTGCTGTACTAACACACAGTGTCGTTGCGTCGGCAGGTCGACCCACTACTCGGCTCTGCCTGCCAAGCGTCTGTGGCACTACCTGGTGCAACAACAGCCCATCCAGGAGGTCTTTATCCGCTACATCTTCAAGAAACGACAGCCGCAGGTAACCCAACTTTCACACCGCCGCCGTGGCAACTCAACTTTTAAAAGCTTAGACACTAGTTACATAAACAACCAACTCTCATTCACTGAATGTTTTGATGTTGTGACCAATGCATTACGATACTTTATGTTTTCGTCACATTGTTTTCAACGCACTTCTTTCGTATTCGACTTTGGATTAGTTGTGTACTTCTGCCATCAGAAGTACACAACATTGATTTGAGAATTATAATAACATAAAAAGTAAATATTTTATGTGTTTGCATAATATAGTCTACATATACCATATTTGAAAGTTTTTGAGTAGTTTTGTGTTTGGGATTTTCTCGTAGTTATGACATCAAAATTACTCAAATATGATCATTAGACATCACTAACCTGCCCTGTGGAACTGCCCTTGAGATAGTTAGTTTTGTTTGCAGAATGACAGCTACAAGAAGGATACACACACATCATCACCTGACGACCCCATCAAAATAGTCCACAAGGAACAGGACGTCATTGCTGCCTTTTGTCTCAACCAGGTCACCTCTTCTCTTTCTTCTTCCATTGTAGCTTTTGCTAATTCTGTATTAGTCACATATCCGACATCGCATTATTTTTAAGATCTGCACAGTTATCTATCAAGCACTTTCATCCAAGCAGTGATTACATTCACTGCTCATTCCTGCAAGACAGACCAGACACCTTTGATCATCTCATTCTAATATACTTTTCATTCCCAGTGTTAAGACAAATATCGGAACTAGAGCTTTTTCAATTGCTGCACCGACTCTGTGGAACTCACTCCCTGTTAGTATTAAGTCTTTGAAATATAACAACATTTCTCCATAAACTAAAAAAACCACCTTGTTTAAACTTGCTTATCCTCCATAGCTCCCCAGCGTACCAATCCAACTGTTTACAACTGGAATTGCTTATCGATTAGGAACTGCTTAACCCCTTTTGTTTTGGTGCGCTGTCGAGCTTGGGTCTCCCGAGGATTTTAGTGCAATAGAAGTGTTTTATATTGTTTTGTATATTGTTGCACCAGGTGCATTTGTCTCACTGGTGTGTTAGAGACAGAGACAATCACACTGAATCCTGCATGGGATCCTTTATTTCCCAAAGCACAGACACTGTTCTTCTGTGCTGCGTTTTGAAACCTATTGTGTTGCATCTAGCATTTATGTATTCATTGGGTAGTTTATTCCTGTAATTTATTATCTTCAATGAGAAACATAGTGTCATATAGTCTACACTCCAGTGAGATGCAGTAGCGCAAAGTTAGAATGTCAGATTCTCAGTCGAGAGGTCCTGTGTCTAAATCCACATGCTACCATTTCACAGCTTGGGCAATTTCACTTACTCCACGTTGCCTCAATTCACTCGACTGTGTAACTGAGTACTTGGCTATAGACATATATGAATGAATGCTTTTCATGCTGTAATTCAGCATGGCTGAATGCTTCCAAGAGAAGTCGAGTTGAAGTGTGAAGTGCTTTGAGAAGACTCTGCACAGTATAAATTACCTTTACATTATTACCCACTTTTAGGTTTGAAAAAATTTTTACTTTCTGTATCTTTTCTCCCATTCAGTATGTAAAGAACTTCAGTTTGAACTCTAGTTTCCCAGTCCCCTGTAGCAACTGACCTATGTCCTGCAGGCCAACACCAACTTCATGGCGCTGTCCACTCACAAGGAGCTCATGGAATTGGACGTGTCCGGCATCATCACGCCCCCCATGTGGCTGCAGGATGAGACAGAGTACGACATTGAAACTATCAAGAGGTGGGTGATATGTCTTGTCCCATCTTTCCTCTTATCTTTATTACGCCACACAAACACAGATTGTCTGCCTTAGTGGTGATGATCCTGCCAGATAATTTGCCACATTTATTCAAAGCCACATTATTTAAATCTACATTTATTCAAAGCCACATTTATTTAAATCCACATTTATTCAAAGCCACTGAACTTACCCCGGTAGTTCAAGTTCACTAGATCAGGCTTTATGATGTGACAGGTGACAGTGATGATTAAGAAATTATTAAAAAGTGATTGAGAAGTGACAGTGATAGGTAATTCAGTAATTTACAGAGAAGTAAAAGTAACTGTAATGAGTGAGTGACTGAGAAGTAAAAGTGAAAATAGTGGGTGAATGACTGAGAAATTACACTGACTGGTGAGTGATGCACAATGACCGAGAAGTGACACTGTTTCTGGTGACATGTTTGCAGGCCTAGTAACCGGACTGCGGACACGACTGACTTCTTGGTGGTCCAGACAGCAGCGGATAAACATGTCCTGTCCAATGGATTCGCCAATTCCCCGGGCGGCTCTATGCCCTCCGTCTACAGCAGTGGACGGCTGCACGACCATGACAGAGAGGGCAGCATGGTGAGTGCCTGCAACTCCATCCTCAGCTTATTCAGCCCAGTGCGAATCAGGTTCATCAATGCTCAAATTGCGCAGTTGGTTAAATAACAAAGTGCATACTTTTGTTAAAACCATTGAAAGTTAAAGGTAAAGTCATTCCCCAGGCATTACGCCTTAGGAAGCCATGAAGGCTTATATGGCCAGTGCTTAAACCTGGTTTCTGTAGTGCAGTTATACTGACTCTCCTGGACATGACATTAGTCCATTGCAGGTACCTTCCAAACAGTGTTTGTACTCATTTTCAGCTGAGTAGACTGTGGCAAAGTAGGGTAAACGAAATTGCCTAAGCTTCGAAAACGAACCGTGTCCACTGTGGGTCTTGAACTCACAACCCTTGAATTTAGAGTCCAACACCTTAACCACTAGGCCACGGCTGCCCCCTAAAACCATTGAAAGAATTGACTTTAATCGTTAGATCTGTTAATTTGTGTGAGTGTGAATAGCCTCGTGTCATAGTATATAGAGCTAGACTACTTTTGACCAGATCCGATCAAAAATAATTCTATAATTAGTACACATGAGCGAGCATGCCATAGTAGATATTAGATAGGTTTGATTTTTTGCCAAAAAAAATATTCTAAAATGAGATTTAAATTTTTTTTATTGAAAATGGACTTTTAGTGTACACTCCCTGTATTGGAAGTGTGAGTGATGTGTTCATTCTACATAAGAAAAGTCAGGAGTGTTGCTACTATGAGACGTGGTGTTATACTTGATTGACATATTTCAAAGAGGGGCTTTGGACTTATTGTATTTGTGTTGGGAAGTTTTTAGGCCTGCCGTTCCTATGGTCTGCTGGTCTGCTGTCTGCCTATAGCCTGGTGTATCTACATCCAGTGGTTTCATTCCTCAGGACCTGTCATGTGTAGAAGTCTTGGTATTCCAGATCCGGCTTGTTGTGCCTGTGTGGAGAGGCCTGGGGCCTGTTGTGTATGGAGAAACCTGCTGTGTCTATCATGAAGCCAGGGCCTGTTATTTTCAGGTGGAGGGGCCTATGCATGCAACATTTATTTAGAGGCCTGAACCAGTCCAAAGCCTGTTTCTAGCAACAAAACTATACATAACTTTATGCTTTATTCTCACTGTAGGACTTCCTACAGTTTCACATTACATATCAGCTTTTAAATAGGAACTATTAATTGTAGTTTAGTTTGTAAGTGAAGGGCAACGTAATATGTAACATTCATTATAATATGTCATATGTAACATTCATTATAATATGATGTGGACAGATAGATTATTGTGTGAAAGTTTGTGGAAGATTGAAACAACAACTTTCAACATTGGTCCATTGCAGTTTCCCATTGATTAATACATGTTTCCTGTAGTAAACCTCTCACAAGGTTTAAAGTTACTACTGATGAAAACATGTCTGCAAATGAGCGTGTTGGCTTGTTGAGACATTCATCTACTTAAAGCTGCCTTCACTATTGATTTAGCCCATTGGAATTCAGGGTCGTTTGTAGTGTGTGAATAGTTTTTTGCTAAAATCATTAAATGAAGTAACTTGCAAAGTGAATAGCCTCGATGAGATCACAATAAGTGCTGTTGCCTTTTCAGTAGAGTTTTGTTCTGGCTAAACCCAAAAAAAGTCCGGCAATTTCATAAAAATTAAATAAGATATTTGCACAATTGAGCTAGTTCATAATAGATAGGTTCATTTTTGGC
Organism: Lamellibrachia columna; assembly: GCA_963662155.1. Taxonomy (NCBI): domain Eukaryota; kingdom Metazoa; phylum Annelida; class Polychaeta; order Sabellida; family Siboglinidae; genus Lamellibrachia; species Lamellibrachia columna. The sequence continues at coordinate 7,799,868 of OY759273.1, forward strand.
TAAATGAGTTTAAAACGAGACAGGTGAAAAATCAACATGCGGAGGCAACTTTAAATTGCAAAAACAAACATTGAACTGTGCTGAGATGTAAGCGCGGCTGTGGCTGACTCTTCTTGTTCTTTCCTGCTGCGCCCCATCAGATAAAGGGTCTGAGTAAACATGCAGTAGTTAACCCTGACCTCTGTCCACTGTACATAGTGGACAGGAGCAGGCGTATGCTACGAGTGGTGAGTGTATGCATGCTGGTGTTACCTGTCTCTCTCCACCTGTCTAACTCCACCTGTCTCTCTCCACCTGTCTCTCTCCACATGTCTCTCTCCACATGTCTTTCCACCTGTCTCTCTCCACATGTCTCTCTCCACATGTACCTCTCCACCTGTCTCTCTCTACCTGTCTCACTACACCTGTCTCTCTCCACATGTACCTCTCCACCTGTCTCACTCCACCTGTCTCTCTCCACCTGTCTCTCTCTACCTGTCTCACTACACCTGTCTCCCTCCACATGTCTCTGTCTACCTGTCTCCCTCCACATGTCTCTCTCTATCTGTCTCACTACACCTGTCTCTCTCTACCTGTCTCACTACACCTGTCTCACTCCACCTGTCTCTCTCCATCTGCGTCTGTGCATGTCTCTGTGTTATTGCATGTCTGTTGTGCCGCAATGTCAGGATATTTGTTATAGCTGTACGGTAGTTAGATTTTTAAATATGTTGTGTTGGCAGTTTGGCACTATCGTTAGGAACTTAGGATATAGCCAAACTATATCAACGGATCCGTTGTAATGTGCATGACTTATTTAGTTGTTTCATTGAGAAAATAATGTTTTTAGTTGTTGTTGTTGTTAGTTGTCTTTTGTAATGTTGTGCATCTCTTGCCAGTTAGACATTCTGTTTTACGCAGTTGTTGTTGCATGCCACCAACACCACAGCTACTCCCAACACCACAGCTGCTCCCAACACCACAGCTACTCCCAACACCACAACTATGTCCAACACCACAACTACTCCGAACACCACACCTACTCCCATGGCTACTGTCAACACCACTGCCATTGCCACCATCAATACAGACACACCTGTACACCTGTACACCTGTACACCCGCCACTACCAACATGCATTACCCATCCTGTCGTTCCCAACCACCAATATCACCACCACAACCACTAGTACAATTACCACTGGTGTCACATTCGTTATTAGATTTATAACAAACTCAAAAGAAGGCTAAACACGTCAATAAAAGATCTATTTGGAAGCACATTTTAGTGTGTTGGAAAATATGCATATGATTATGAGGAACTTTCTGGTAATAAGAAGAATGGATTCACAGAATACAGATTGCACAGAGCTTGTTCCATAGATTTATTTTATTTAAATGTTGTCACTGACTGACACTTTAAGCATCGCAGGCCTTAACATTAAGCTTTTGTACCCAGTGGCCTGTTGGGCCAGTAGATGTTAAAAGTTACTGGCTCCCCAAAAAAGTTACTGGCCTGATTTTTTTTATTGATTTAAAAAACACTATTTTTTGCAATACATCGCAAGTCGAAGGATGCGGGTTTGGCCGTTATTTATTTTGCCGTTGGTGATTTACTGTCATGCTTTCAGTCAGTATTCCGTATAGCAGACAATGTTGCTGCAGGAATCTGTCTGTGCGTACCGAGTTACAATTAGTTATACTTGAAAATACGACTGGCAAACCGGACCTGACACTATATATAACTATGACTGTTACAGTTTGGTTATTTCTTTCGAATATAAAGCTATCAGCGCCCTAGCAAGTTCTTGAACGTATGTTAGGCGCTGTCGTGACACCTAGCGGACAGTCCATGAACCAGTCGGTTTATATGAAATCAGTACGTCGAAGGCATATCAACATGAAGATTGTGTTTAATTGTAGTGCCGGGCAAGAAAAAGCAGTTGAAGCAATGACCTGTGGCTGTGACTAATGGGATAAAAACACTGTGAAACTATGTTGGCCCATCGGGCCAGTAAAATATGGAAACTTGTGGCCCGAACTGGCCTGACAGCCCCTGGGCCAGCTGGCCAGTGTTAATGTTGAGGCCTGCATCAGTTTAATATGAAAACATTGAACACATTTGCTAGGAAAACCTGATTATTATGTAGTTTCCGGCATTGTCACCTAACATTTCTTCAAACCTGTCTCATCACATTAGATCACATGTACTAGTCTTCAATGTCATTTTGCAGTAAGCATCAAAATGTAATGACTGACACCATGGTATGGCCGCTGCTAGGTGACCACAATTTTGATTTTTTTTAATGTGTGTGTGCAATTTTGACTTGGCTTTGCATGACGTTTCTTTAGCAGGTTAATAGTTCTAGAACATGACACCAGTTCTATTTTACTGTAGCAAGACTCGCTTGTCTCGAAGAACCTCTACTGCAGCATGCCACATGATAGAAGTGTGAATGTACAAGCTAGAATAGGTAATAGAAATATGTTCACACAGTGTCTGCGAGCACAGTCCAAGTAACTAGAGTGTGTTGTGTTGGTACAGATGATGAAGAGACAGGTAGCAGGGGTGCGGAGGATGGGACCTCATCCCAGTCTTCCCTACTGTGAGTATCATCAGTGTCTGCATGGATAATACATACAAAACTGTTTTAGTACTACTAAAATTAATTTAAAGGTAGAAATAATGAAATATATATGTAATTAAATATAGACATAGAAATTAGAAGTCAATTCAATTAGGCGACAGACAATTAATTCCCTAAAACGTTAATTAATTAGTTAAATTAAAAGGAACTTCAGCAAAAAAAAAAAGATATATAATGCTTGAAGCGAAACAAAACTCAATGTTTTCGGTCAATGTACCTATAACAGTTATGAAAACATAACCATTTGTAACTACAATTAAGAATATCACGCCAGTGGTTTACCAGGAAAACCTTGTTGAACACTCATCTTAATTTCATGGGCCACGCCATACTGTTAGGTAACCCTACGTCACGAGCGTGGTATTCTGGCAATATTCGCTTGCCAAATGAAAATGTACGATATGACCATGCTATTTGTGCCCAAAGTCAACTTATATAGCATATTTTGGCTTTTGCTTACTAAACTTCTTTCTGGCAAAATAGCACATTTGTTTGAGACTGCATTGGTTCTGTGTAGGCAGACCTCCTTTAATATGTCACCCGTTGGCCAGACTTGACCAGCTCTTGGGACGGAAGTATCCAGCTGTGGGAATGGTCACTGTAATGCTGTTGTATGTCTCCTGTTGGACAGATTTGACCGGTTCCCAGGATGGAAGTGTTCGGTTGTGGGAATGGTCGCAACAGCACTGCATTGCCGTTGCCAGGCAACCAGGATCATTTCCCAAAGTTGCAAAAGTTGCCTTCAGTGCACAGGGAAATAAGGTAGGTTTACTCATGCAAAGTTTCATTAATGTGTTATTATACCACATTAGGGGCCATCTCAAGACTAAACTTGGTTTCATTGGGGGTGAGGGTACAGGGGAATGGGGTTAGCAGCTGTTTTGTTTAGCAACGTACATCGATGTATTTTTCAAAAAACATCATTTATGCATTACCCCAAACAGTTTATTTTCTTATCATTCTTCGTAAGGGCGCCAACTTCGAGCACATGCAGGCAGTGTTGTGTTGACGGCTGAATGTCAGTGGTGGGTGATGGTTGCAACACGAAACACAGAGATATTAACCACAGGTCAATGTAATTCAGTCTCATGGGGGTCCGAGGTGAAATGACATTGGTTTAATTTATATTTGTATCAATGTTTTGTTAAGACCCCTTAATGATTCAGTTAACCTTGGGGCTTCTCATGCTGCAATCAGGCTCTGTGCATCCCTTAAGATATGTAGGATGTACCTTAATTGAAATTATACTCTTTAGCCTACACTACTTCTAGAATGTTTCATTGTTTATTTATTACCAATATATAAATTTATACGAATCTTGTAGTGGAGGAGTTTCTATTATTTGTGTTACGTAATTTTAATCATATCACTGCAGTCAGAGTAGAAATGCTGTTGTTAGTTCTTTGTTAATGTTTATGTTATTCAAATCTAGACATACAGATATCAAATATTATTCTAAGTATGCATACACTAAACCTCTCCATAGTGGGCCCCATTGAGACTGTGCAATATATCACACCTGTCTGTCGCTACAGACAGGTGTTGGCTATAACAGGTTTTCCTGTATTGCATTATCAGATCATCTTAGAGAGAGCAAAATGCTAATAAATTGGTTTGCGTAGTTACTCTATGACGAAATATATATTGTGTGTTTCAGTTTGGCGTTGGTGACAGTGAAGGCTCCGTCTGTCTCTGGCAAGTCGGACTTGGACGCAACATGACCAAGCCTTTCCTTGTAAGTTTTTCTCTGTCATCTTCTAATATCCATTTACATGGGGCACCTGGGCGCAGTGGTTAAAACACTGGACTCTCAGTCAAGAAGACCAGGGTTCAAATCCTCATGCAGCCAGTTCGAAGTTTGAACAATTTTGTTCACTCCACGTTGCTTCAGTTCACTCAGCTGTATAAACGAGTACCTGGCTATAGACAGTTCACTCAGCTGTATAAACGAGTACCTGTCTTTAGACAGTGGCAGATATGTGAACGAATCGTCTTCTCAAAGTAATTGCAGCATGGCTGAATGCTTCCCAGAGTTTGGTGTTGGGAGAAACAGGTCAGCCGGGGGTGAAATGTAAATTACTTTGAGCAGCCCTAAGGAATGGATACCGTGTTACTGTATATAAGATTAACTTTTTGCATTTTGACACAGAAGCACTTTCAGTGACAGGAGTCTGAGTAATTATGCATGTTTGTAGCGCCTGCAATGTCACAACAAGAATCTGACTGACTTTGTCTTCATGGGGTCGTCCAGTGTGCTGGCCACTGCTGGTCACTCCCTGGAGAACAGGAACGTCTGTATATGGGACACTCTGTTGCCCCACCGCAGTGCCCTTGTCCAAGGTAAGTCTACCTACCTCTAACTGGGTGGATAACAAATGTCTCTATGCTCATCCTCACAGTTTCCTTTAAAGGTGCGAGGCCAACTAGTTATTGTACTGCTGCACTGTTTTGGCTGTTGTCTTCCACTACCTTCCACTTCTCCCCGTCAGCAGCCTTACCTCCACTTTTCAACCTAGGTCCTCTGCTTTTCTCACATCCCTCTTAACGCTGTGTTCCCATCTTAATTGATTTAACAAGATTTAACAAGATTTAACAGATTTAACAAGATTTGCCATCCAAGCCAAAGGCCCAGATGGCAAGTGGACAAGGAAGCCATTGGCTTATCGAGAATCCAACAATGTTCACCTACTTATAACCCGCCCTCCTGATATATGTGTCAACCTTGTTTTTAAACATATTCAAGCTGCTAGCAGTTACACAATCTGTAGACAATTTGTTCCATTCATTTATTGTCCTCTGTGAGAACGAGTGCTTCCTGATGTCCAATCTACATTGATCCTTTACTAATTTTACCTCATGTCCTCTAGTTCTGCTATCCTTCTTGAGTGAGAAAAACATATTTCTATCAATAATTTCATACCCATTCAATATCTTAAAAACTTCAATCTGATCTCCTCTTAACCTCCTTGTCTCTAGAGTTGTTAAACCACATTCTTTCAGGCGTTCTTCATAACTAAGGTCTCTAAGTTCTGGAATCATTTTAGTTGCTCTCCTTTGTATGCGTTCAAGCGTATCTATATCCTTCTTACGATATGGTCTCCATGCTTGTATACAGTATTCTAAATGAGGTCTAACTATTGCTTTATAAAGAGGTATAATTAACTTTTTTCCCTTGTATGTTATGTTTCTTCTAATCAATCCAAGAATTTGATTACCCTTTGAAGCTGCAATACCACACTGCTCTGAAACTTTCATATCAGCGCTTATTGTAACTCCTAAGTCCTTTTCTTTTACAGTAGTACCCAGAACAGTATCTCCCATTTTATAGTTTACATTCAAGTTCCCATGTCCTGTATGTAGGCATTTACATTTCCCAAAATTGAACAGCATCTGCCATTTCTCAGACCATTTCACTAATCTGTCTAGATCGTTTTGTAAATGTTGTTTATCACCATCAGTATTAACCTTTCTAAACAGTTTTGTGTCATCCGCAAATTTCAGTACGTTACTTGTTATACTGTCGTCCAAGTCATTGATATAAATTAAGAATAATATAGGTCCTAGTACTGACCCTTGAGGTACCCCACTCAAAACCGATTTCCAATTTGAAACTTCTCCATCTACTACAACTCGTTGTCTTCTGTCAGTCAGCCATTGTTCTATCCAGTCAGTTATGCTATCCCCGATACCATGGGCTTTTAATTTAAGTAGCAATCTTTGATGTGGCACTTTGTCAAAAGCTTTCTGAAAATCTAAGTAGATAATATCTACTGGCGATCCCACGTCTATCCACTTAGTGATTTCTTCCAAAAAACATAACATATTTGTTAAGCATGACCTTGCTTTAAGGAATCCATGTTGAGATGAATTTAATAATTTATGCTTAACGAGGAAGTCCACCATATGGTCTTTAATTAACCTTTCTAATAATTTACAAATCACTGACGTTAAACTCACTGGTCTGTAATTCTCTGACTTATTTCTCGAACCCTTTTTAAATAATGGTATGATGTTTGCTTCTTTCCATTCAAACGGAACAACTCCCTCTTTTAATGACAAGTTGAATACTCTTGCAAGTGGTATACTGATTTGATCTACTGTTTCCATTAGTAATTTTGGAGGAATCCCATCCACTCCCGGTGATTTGTTATCCTTCATTGCCCTTATTTTCTTAGCTACCAATTCTGGAGTTACAACTAACGGTCCTAAATATTCAGATTTAGCCCCCTGAAATTTAGCATCAGCAACTGGTAATGAACTAATATCTTCCTTGGTAAACACTGAACTGAAGTAACCATTTAGGTCTTCCGCCATTAAAAACCCCTGTGATATTATATTTCCAGCACTGTCTTCTAGAGGTCCAACCTTGTCTTGTACGTTTTGTTTACTCCTGACATATGCATAAAAACTCTTGCTGTCATTTTTTATGTTACATGCCAGTTTTTGCTCATAGCTTCTTTTAGATTGTCTGATTTCAGTTGTAGCTGCATTAAGTGCCTCTTTGTATTTTGCATAGTCTTCTTCCTTTCTGGTACGCCTATAAACCCTCCACATAGTTTGTTTTAGCATTATTTTTCTAATAGCCTCTTTTGACAAATGTTTCTTTCTACACCGTTTTCCTTGTTTTCGGAAGGGAACAAATTTATCGATGATACTCTCAATTTCATATTTAAGAATGTTCCAGCATTCAATTGCGGTCTTATTCATCAGCATGTTATTCCAATCTAGCTGTGCTAAGTATTTTCTCATATCTTTGTAGTTACCTTTGTGGAAGTTTCTCTTGTACGTTTTCTTATTTTTACTTTCTGATTTTACATTGATGTCAAAATGTATTTGATTATGGTCACTATTACCCAATGGTTCAAATATTTTTACATTGTCCACTAATTCTTTTTGTGATGACAAAACTATATCTAATACATTTTCTCCCCTGGTTGGTTCTAGTACGTGCTGAGTAAGAAAGCTATCCTGGATTAAACATAGAAATTGTTGATCCTCAATCCCTGTGCTCTCTAGAGAATTCCATTGTATGTGTCCATGGTTAAAATCTCCCATTATGATACATTCCCCTTTACTAACTTCCTTTATAGCGTTTTTTATTTTTGTGTTGTCCTCTTCGTTTATGTTTGGACTTCGGTAAACTAATCCAATAGTTAATTTTGAATTTCCTGAAACAATTTTGCACCAAACAGCTTCATCGCAATCTGCTTCCCTTTCTAGTTTTATTTCATAAGCCTGAATAGATTCTTTAACATATAAAATAACTCCCCCGCCCCTTCTTCCTATTCGATCTTTCCTAAACATTACGTATCCTGTCAGTCCTAATTCAGCATCTGTAATATCTATGTTGGCCCATGATTCAGTTATACCAATTATGTGAGGGTCAATATCTTCTACCATAATGTTTAATTCGTTTTTCTTATTTACTATGCTCCTTGCATTTAAACATACGCATATATAACCTTTTTCAGAGATGTTTTTCGGATGATTTGGTATTGGTTTATCTGTGCTAGTGGCCTCTTGTTCTGCTTGAGACACCTCTAGGTAACCCCCCTGCACTTCTAGTTTAAAGAATGTTTACTTCCAAAAACATTTGTCATTGTACCCAAGTCGCTATCTACTGCTGCTGAAAGTTTGTCCGCGAATACTGCCGCCCCCTTTCCACTTAAATGAAGCCCATCCTTCATGTACATATCTGCCCTCCCAACAAAACTTCCCCATAAATCCACAAATCCAACTTCCTCTTCCCTACACAGCCTCTGGACTAACATGTTAATTGCCATCCCCCGACAATTTCGATATTTGTGACCCCTCCTGCCCATTACAGGTAAAATCCCTGACAGTATTACCTGCTCAACCCGCGTCTGTTTTAGTGTTCTGACCAACTGCCTATATTTCCTAACTATGGCAGTTGTACCCTCCCTCTCTACGTTATTTGTCCCTACGTGTACTAAAACAGATCCACCCTTACCCGAGCCTACGATGTTTTTTACCCTCTCAGTTATCGCCTCTATTTTGGCTCCAGGCAAGCAGACCACCACATCATCTCCCTTGTTTAAGACTCTGTCGGTCTTCCTAACTATCGAATCCCCCACAAACACCCTCGCTCTCTTCCTCACCCCCTCTATCACTGCTGCAGAATAACTCTTCCTTTCGATCCCCTCCATCACATTCTGTCCTGACCCCTTCCCTCCTGTCTCCCCCACTTCCCACTCCTTTGCTCTTGTCTCTCCCACTCCCCTCTCCTTCACTCCGGTTGTTTTCCCTTCCGTCTCCCCCACTCCCTTCTCCTTCCCTCCTGTCTCCCCTACTCCCCTCTCCTTCCCTCCGGTTGTTTTCCCTCCCGTCTCCCCCACTCCCTTCTCCTTCCCTCCTGTCGCCGCTACTCCCCTCTCCTTCACTCCGGTTGTCTTCCCTCCCGTCTCCCCCACTCCCTTCTCCTTCCCTCCTGTCTCCCCTACTCCCATCTCCTTCACTCTGGTTGTCTTCCCTTCCGTTCCTTTCCTTCCCGTCTCCTTACGTCCTGTCTCCCTATGACCTGTCACCTTCCCTCCTCTCAGCTTCCTCCCAGGCTGAGGTGAGCTCTCCCTAGCATCTCTTGTGTCTTTCGACACTTTATCGTCTACAGTTCCCCCACCGGAACTACTGGCACAACTCCCCTGTTCCCTTCCCACCATTGCCACAACGAGCAGCCTCAGCTCTTCCAACTCCACCTCTAGTTCCTTCATCCGTGCGCATCCCCTACACTCAAAACTAAAACTATCTGCCTGGACCTCAGCCCAGGACTTCTCGCACCCAGACTTGACGAAATCCACCCAGTTGCTGCAACTGCCACAAATTAAATGCCTTGTGGCCTTTAACTGCCGTTTGCACGGCGCCATCATACAATTTATTTTTAATTAGTTTGCTACGTTAGCCTTGAATAAGGCTGTTTTTGTGATCAAAAGAACACTTTAGGCTAAAAATCCTGCCACCTGGCGAATACGGAGAACACTGTGTAACAAAACAACGAAGTCAGTGTGTACTAATTTACGCTAAAATCCTGCTGTTAATTCCTTTTTACCGAAAACGTTGACTACCACTATGTCAGATATTACCTTATGTATGTAATTTAAGTAAATAGATCACTTTATATATATATATATATATTAGCCAATGTAAACTATTCACTATGCTATCTCAATTTTCGAATAGTAAACAACCCTATTATCGCTCGCTGAATTCCCCGACAGAATCCGAAACTAACTTACTCTAAAATACTCCCTCTGACTAATAATTAACAAAACCTGTTTCCTAATATATGTCTACAATACGTTTGTGTATAATATATATTCAATAGTAATACTTATTCTATTTGATATACCGCGTTTTTCTGTAAATGATCTACACCAAATTCAAGTCGCTGCACCAAGTCCAAGTAGCCGGAAGTCAATTGTGGTCTTACACTTTCCTGGAACCCTCGCTGTTTTACCGCCTCTGTTCATTGGTAGCTGGCCCTCCTCCATCCATACCAAGTGACCTGGCCACCACACCCGGCTTCTTGATGTTCTTCCCGTTAGGCTGACCTGCATCCCAATCTCTTCCCTCAGGTCATTCGTCGTCCTTCTGTCCACCCAATAAAACATTTGTATAATACTGACCAAGTAGGCATTTTGCTTACTCTCCTTCACTTGTATCAAGGTATACTGTGCTAGCCTCGTTTGATTTTTGTTCTTTCCTCATTCACAATATCAGCCCTTTACCCAATCTCTCATCAAAGTTTGAGTTTCTTCTGAGGTTTCCAGTTCATTGCATCTTAAACTATACCTGGTGGGTGCAATACAACAAGTACAGTACAACAAGCCATAAACAGGATGATAGTCAACAAAGGACAAAATTTAATCATGATTGGTTTCCTCCTTTTTATTTATTTTTTATGCCACTTGATATTGTTTTCATAAATCACTAAACCCTCCATTTGTGAGCAGATCCCTCATCTGACTTTCCAGCGTTTTTGTGTCACCATGTCAGTCTGTCCTGTTGACTTGGTGGCATTCTTGTGTCACTAGCCCTGTTGACTTGGTGGCATTCTCGTGTCACTAGCCCTGTTGACTAGCATCATTCTCGTGTCACTAGCCCTGTTGACTTGCAACGTTCTCGTGTCACTAGCCCTGTTGACTTGCAACGTTCTCGTGTCACTAGCCCTGTTGACTTGCCACATTCTTGTGTCATTAGCCCTGTTGACTTGCAGCATTCTCATGTCACTAGCCCTGTTGACATGCAGCATTCTCATGTCACTAACCCTGTTGACTTGCAGCGTTCTCGTGTCACCATGACGGCAGTGCGGCAGTGGTGTATGCGCCCCAACACCAAGCCCTCATCAGTGCAGGCAAGAGGGGAGACATCTGTATCTTTGACGTGAGACAACGCCAGTTGCGTCACACCTTCCAGGCACACGACGCAGCCATCAGGTCGATGACACTGCAGCCATCTGAAGGCATCTTCGCCACAGCAGCAGTCGACGGTGACATAAAGGTATCTACAATTGTTGCCTATTACATGGGCTTCTTAAAGGTGCCTCCTCGATTTGGTCGTTGTTGTTCTGCTCTATGTACTATGACAAGGGTATTCACACTTTGTCAAGTTAGCCAATCTAATGATTAAAAGTAAATTAATTCGATGATTTTAACAAAAGTATGTGCTCTTTCATTGCACTGATTGCACATTGATTGCACATATTGCTTTAAATATTTACATGCTAGATTTGCACATCAATGAACCTAGTTTGTGATGAGCTAAATCAATTATACAGGGAGTTTTAAATAATGCAAAGCTAAACATGTAGGAATATTACCATGCTAGATTACACGATTAAATAAAAAGAGTATGTAAGTAACAAACTACCAAGTGCCTGCATTTTGTCAGTCCCGTATAAAGGTAGTTGTAGTTATTTAGTACAGTAGTATAAGTTATGTATGCATTAATAGAGATATCACTAGATGCTACCAGTTGTCTTTGTTCACGTATTGTTGCACTTGTTACAGGTGTGGGGCTTGGCAGTTCACAATCTCATGTTCTCGTTCGTCGGTAAACATTCCAAAGGCTCAATCTTCCGTAACAACGGCTCCGGGCCCATCCAGCTGTACCTTGGTGGTCAAGGTCACCTGTTCTCGTGCGGAGCAGACGGCTCCATGAAGATACGACACCTGCCAGACAAACTACTGATGCAGCAGTCTGTGTACTAAGAAGCAAATTTCTCATGTTACACTAACACACGTGGGCAGTTGCATATGTGTATGGGGTAAATATAAAAAATACCAATGATAAAAAATGTGATGTGAGTGGGTGGGTGGGTCAAGAGTCCACTGGAAATATCACAAAAAAAGGAATGGTGTTTTCTTGATTTTTTTCCTGATCAAAATGTTGTAATAGTCGGCTTTCCATTCGCTGCATTGAATACCACATATTTTCAAAAACAAATTAGATGGAGATGGTGGGTGGGTTTAATCCTATAAATTTTTTGGATTGTTGGAATTTTTTATATTTAACTTAGGCAGCCATTTAAGTTGGCACCAGGGTAGTGCCGTACACATCTGAACGATTTGAGACAATGGCATTAGTCGAGTGTATCCAATTGAGATATTCCACTATTAATTAAAATGTTTCAGAGGTTGTTAATGCTAAAACTAATATGTATATACTGAGTGAGCCAACAGGGCTGTTGCTTATCTAACCAGTCATAGGCATTTGTTGTTTTAATTGTTGTAATTTGTGTTTTGTTGAAATGTGTATATTTTGGTTTCATCTCAAAGTGGTTATTTACATACAAATGCTTGTGAAATAGCAACTCATTTGTATATTGCTCCGTTGTTGTGTGAAACGCCAACGTGACCATTGCCGAATATTGTTGGACAAAAATCATGTACACTATTGCCACACGTAAACATACGATCAGCCTGGCAACCACTGGACAAGTTGTAGAGCAGTTGAAATTAATATGTTGTGTAATATCATGAAGTAAGCTTGTATGTGAAGGTTTATGCGTATATACAAAATGCTTGTGTTATCTGTCAAGGTTTATGTGTTTGGACTCGGGCAAGATTAGACAGCTGGATCCTTGTAATGGTTCGCAATTGTTCCTGTAGAATTGTGTCGCATCTATTGATGTGAATGCAGGGTGGCTGTGTATCTCAAGAACAACTATTTTGTTGCACCTTTCTTTTACGCACACTAATCAACATATAGTGAAGGCTGCACAGAAATATGCTGTAATGAACTGATAGTTCAGTTCCTGTATTGTTTTCATTCAATGCATGCCAATGAAACACTGTGTGGAAGCTTCCAATTGGCTATGTTATTTTGTACTGTCGGAATAAGAAATGTCTGCATGTACCCAAGAAACTATGTGGAAGCTTTCAATTGGCTGTGTTATTTTGTACTGTCAGAATAAGAGATGTCTCCAGCCAAGTGTTCATGCATGTCGGGCTCAATGAGACCGTATGTACTCAAGAAACTGCCAGAAATATTTCAGTTTTTCTCAATTCATGCGCCAGTACAAACAAGTTCACCCGCTCACCAGGAGATGTAGAAATTGTTGGCCAGTAGCGTTGATGCATTTTCATAAATGAATGCATCCAGATTTGCAACTGTTATTGTTTTGTGTAGACCACCTTAGACGCAGCACTGTTTCTATATTGTCAATCTCTTGGTGATTACAGATATACTCAATTAATGTGTCAGTGTTAAGAATTACTGCTATGCCAATCATCCGCATATGGTGTGGGATTAAACAAATTCACATGTCGACCTATTATGGGTACTGTAGTACCACCCCTGGCTAACGAGGACAGTGCCAGCCATAGACTGTGAGATGACATAAAGCAAGGAAAATAGTTATAACAAGTCACACAATGTAGTAGAAATGGTGCACTTTATTGTGACTTCAACAAGATTCAAATAATGTGACATTGTGTAATTCTACACATGTAATAAAAACTACCCATTTCACGCATTTAACACTAATAAAATTCAATATATAAATTTTAAATGTGGTGTTCATGTTTGTGTGAAACTGTGATTGCCTTATTTCTACTTACAGGTAGTGTTCTTTGATACTAATACGGTACGTTATTTTATTTGTATAACACAAGCAACAACCTGCATTGTTTAACATTTCAAGAAACATGTTCAAATTTATTTCACCAGATGTGCATCATGATCTTTGGATAATTTCACACAAACACATAGCATCAGTGAATACAAGCCCACCTTTGGCCAATGAATATCAGATACATGTGTACAAAGACGTTGGTACTTTGGATGTTGAATGATACAGAATATAGTAACTGATGTTTAGCCGGACTTGGTCTTGATCTGGTTGTACTTGGACTTGCTGCTGTACCAGAGCAGGAACGGAATGCCGAGGGATGGAAGGGTCATCACGCCAAACGCTGCCCAGTCCAACTGGAACACACAGTTTCACTGTCTCGTACAAGTAACCAGCAAACGTCTTCCCTTTTTAAAACTACATATCAAATTAGAACTCACTGAAACATAAATGTGTAGAAAATCCATAAATGAGGCTATTACCTAAAAAAATTTTAAAAGAACTTATTTCAGTGGTAAATCACATTTAATATTGAGGGATTTCACAGAAATCAGTCATTACAATATACAGATACAATAAACCATGATAATTATAAATCACCAACCTAACGTAAATGACATTTTCTATGACCCATATATATTGTATATACATTATCACCTAGTTAGTGTCCACTTAATCAAATTCTCCATAATGGACACCTGTCCATAACAGACATAATGCATAGTCCCGACAGTGTCCGCTATGGACAGGTTTCACTGTATATGGAACCAAAGCACCAAGCTTGTTTACAATTCTCTTACTGTCTCTTACTACTTTGATGTAAATTTTTTCACAATTGTTTTCACAAGTTTAGGCATGGTGCCTCTAAAGAGAAAAAGAAAGGCTTTCAAAACAATTACCAAACTAAAAACTGGTTGTATAAAACAGCATTATTGTGATTATGTGGGGGATAAATAATGTGCAGTGTTAACATATGTGGAATATTACAGCAAATAAAATAAACAACTGTGTTGTAACACCATTATGTAGTTTCAGTAAATTGATGCAGTTACATCAAATGACAACTAATTTAATGGGAACTAGACAATGAAACTTACAACATGAGGTGAGAATTTCCTGTCATAGTCTTTGAAGTTCATAATACCTCCTTCACCTGGTGAACTCGTGTAAGCCATCTGCAAGAAAAAGTGTTTGTGTGTGAATAAACTAATGTGTGAAATTTTCGTACATGTATCTGTAGTATAGTTAACACAACTACAGCCCAAAATTAGCCAATTCATAAACAAACAAACAAACAAACAGTTAATTCACAATGTATGGAAGGAAATTACTGATGGGAATAAAGCGCAAAGAAGGTTCAGTCTGAAGATTGGAAGAAAATGGACAAAAATGAAAGGCCATCCTCAAGGTTAAATTTATTAGCAGTTTCAAGAAAAAAAATTAATCATAACAGCAGTCTACTGAAATACTTCCAGTTATATTCAGTCACCCAATTCAGTTTTATTCCACCCTGTTGACTCCCCTACAGGGAAGAGATATTTTGTACCAGCCTCAGCTCTCAAACGGACATAATAATAACAACGTCAACCCTTTGCAATATTTCTTCCAGTTTTCCAACCCTATCTTGTAAAAAAACAACCTTGGCGGATACTGGATATAGCAGAGTCTAGAGATATACATTGTTATATTCACTGACCTGAGGTTCTTGGCTCTGCTCTGAGGCGACATAGCTGATATCGGCCGATGTGAAATTGAAATAGCCAGACTTGAGTGGTCTCAGCACCACAATGTGTGATACGTTGCTGCCACTGCGGTTGTGGTCAAGTCAATATACAGACAAGTACCACAAACTTTGCTACATTACACCCAAAGCAGTAGTCTTAAACATGCCAAATGTACTCAAATTTCGTATGAGTAAACTATGAAGAATTCTAATTTTCCAACATCTGAAGATATGACAGTATTGTTACTTAGCACTTTGGGCATAGCGTTCAAAATTAATGGTGGTCTGAGTCTACCAAAAATGCTGTCGGATCACCAAAACCCTCTCTACGCAGTGGTCCTGTGTTCCACTGCAGTAATTAGTTTTTGAATGTTTGACTACCCATAAACATCAATTTTTTTGCCTGATTACTCTACTAAATAGTTTTATTCTATTTATTTTAATGTGCATGTCAAAGAATCTGACACAAAAAGAGTGTGGTTCAACTAAAAAGTACAAGATGGTTTAAATATAATAACAAGTACATTCTACTGGCAGTATGCATGCTCTGTCACTGAGTATAATGCTACAAATTAAGGTATTTCCATATCACTAAAATAGGACCAGACCACCAGATTTCAATAGTAGGTGGTCCAGTGGTTCACTGCCCAGAACAGTTAATATCTATCCATGTGCACATTTCTCCCATAAATAAAACCAGGTGCAGCATGTTGGTCAGAAAATAAAAACTGGATAAAGAAGTCAATCAGTACTTCATATGCAATCAGCTCCTCCATATCACTGTGGCAATGTCTTTAACTACCCAATATCAAAAAGAGGATACGGTGCAATGCGGGCCCACTTGACATTTGTATTTCCACGAACCACCTCAAAATCTGTTTCTGGGAAACTGGCATCAGCAAGCTGTACACCAATGGCAGCACTGGAAAGAAACAAAGGAACAGTACTCCTAATGTAAAAATGTGTTTTGTGTATGTGTGTAAATTTAAATAGATATATGCGAAATGTCGACAACATTATAACTACATATCTAACAGCCGTGTCAAATTATATAAATAAAATTCAATGTGTTTTGGATATACACTATTTTTTTCGGATTAACTATTACCTGTTGAATCAAAGGAACATTAATGATCATGCACACGAGTGGGGCACAGTGGTAGAGCGTCTGACTTTTCGGTCGAAGGGACTGGGGTTCAAAACCACCTGCTGCCGTTTCGAAACTTGGGCAATTTTATTCACCTCACTTTTCCTGTGTCTTTCGGAAGAGACAGTAAAAGCTGTTGGTCCCTTCTATCTGGTGTCTATGCCAGGGGAAGTAAAAGATCCCACGCAGAGAAATGGAAAAAACCTGTGGACTCACAAACCCTAGAGAAGGACACTCTTAAAAACATTTCATTTATGGAAGCAGAACATATATCTAAAAAAATTCAAAGATACAAATCAGAATATATAAGTGTAATACCAACCTGCCTCCAACATTGTAGATGTTGTATTCAACGGTCAGGTCCTTGCCTTCCACCAGGAAGTTATTCAAGATCGTTTTTGATGCGAGCAACCTGGCGTTCTCATTTCCAGCACTCACTACAAAGCACACCAGTCCCAGCAAGATGGCTAAACATGCCGTAGACTGCATCTGAACACAAGAAACCATTCATGAAACATGCTAAAATATTAGAAACAACACTCAATTTTAATCATCTCAAAGTAAGATTGCCAAAAGCATACAAATATAAGTGTTGCGTGGAGCACAACAAACAACTACAGTTGGCATAATTCATAAAACTTTGTTGCTATTTTCAATTTGTTACCGTTTTGGTCGTCCCAGTTCTGACCACGCATATTTTACATGCCAGAGTTTCATTTAATATATATATATATATATAGTTATGGGTCCTAATTCTGTGCGTAATTTTTTTCACTTCCATCTTACACCTTGGGTCATGCTGAATTGGCGGTTGCAACTGTTAGTACACACCTGGATGACATGTCACCATTAAGTGTAAACATCTTCAGTTAATATATTTACGAATATGCACTAAATTATAAAAAAACTATTAGGAGCACGACATTAGACACTCAACTACACGTGTATTTGTACTGTATATAGTCTAGGCATACAAAGTTAGTGGCTAAAATAAACGTGCCAATTATCATGTCCATGATGAAGAATAGTGTAGACCTTAGGCTTAGACTTAGTGGCTAAAATAAATGTGCCAATTATCATGTCCATGATTCATGATGAAGAATTTAAGAAGATTAAAAAGAAAGACAGAATGAGAATATGGCCTTGTTGTAGCATTCATTCATCCTATACCGTAAACTGAAATTTTACATAATTTTTTTTTTTTTTTATCATTTCCAGCCTCAGTACATGCATGATACAGCGGTAAACTTGTCTGTGACTATATGCTCAGACTTTATGTTTTACTATCTATGGTCACACTACGGCTTGGGACAATGCCTCGATTGTCCACGTTCCACGTTGCAGTGATTGACGCGGAATCAAGGTAGGCACAGCGTATGAAAACAAAAAATGCCATGCCAAACTTCATAATCGCACACTAATCGAATAAGAAAAGGTAGAAAAAAGTAAACTGTTTTCAATCGATTCCATATAATAGTTTAAAAAGCCAGTAATCACGCCAAAGCAAACATTTAAAAACATACATACCCTGTCAAAATCAAAGCTTGGCTTCGTTAAACCGGAAAGAACGGTGCGGCGCTTGCGCATGAGCATGCACGACGTTAATTTGTCTTTTGGTCGCTATAGGCGCTGCTCTGAAGTGAAGTAAAAATTAATTTGTAAAATTAATGTATTATTCATGTAACTAGTGCAGAAGGTGAATGTAACGTTAAACATTTAAATATGTATTTGGCTAAAATCATATTGCCCTCCACCCACACAACAGTCGGATGCGGAGGGCTGGTGGAACAAAATAGACTGCGCTCACATGCAGCCAGCTGAAACGGATGATTGGCAGGAAATCTAATATTATTTCAGTGAGGAGTTCTCACAAAGTTAGTGTTCACTAGTCAGAAAAAAACCATTGCATAACATTGTGACTGTATGGTCCATGCAGTAGCGTATCTAGGATCTCGTAAAGGGGGTGCCAAGGGGAGATCGAGCAATCTTATATTATAGTCACCCATTATAGTTTAACATTGTACCATATATATATAGTTGCGCAACTGGTTACACACGGGGAACAATTTTAGCCAAATGGGGCCATGCGTGGGCCCATGCAATGCCACCCTGTGCCCTCCCACAATTATAGGCCCCTGGGCTGGTCCATTGATGCTGATGCTTGTGCGAACTGCAAATCAATTTACGATTAAGATTTTTAGGATTCTTAAAATGTATTCATCTTGTTCAATTGTATGGTTATAGATAATATTATGCTATGCAATATCACAAAAAAATTTTCGCCACATATTTTAGAAACACCGTGGAATAATGTTCATTACGCATACGCAGTGGAAATGATTCTACGGTGTTTCTATATATATATATATATATATATATATATATATATATATATATATATATATATATATATATATATATATATATATATATATATATATATATATATATATATATATATATATATATATATATATATATATATATACATATATATATATATACATATATATATATACATATATATATATATACATATATATATATATATACATATATATATATACATATATATATATACATATATATATATATATATATACATATATATATATATATATATATATATATATATATATATATATATATATATATATATATATATATATATATATACATATATATACATATATATATATATATATATATATATATATATATATATATATATATATATATATATATATATATGTATATATTAAAAATAATACAACAATTTATTACCAACTCGCATTTTAGAAACGCCACACATTATAATTTTAGACCTTTTAGAAACGTCATGTATAAATATGTAGTATTGTGATGTTACATGTGGTGGAAATAGTCTCAATGAACAGTGAAATTATTCTGACAGAAAATAATAGTTATTTATAGAAAACGGTGGGTTGAACCCAGATCCGGCGAGTCCTCCCACCCTACCGCCGAGGGGATTGTGGGATATCGCATAACTAACAGCAAACATGTTTGGCGGTGGACAGCAAGTGATTGTACTCAGTAAGTAATATTTTATATGCGTGTTGATAAGTCATATATCTAATTTAAGACTCAGTCTAACACATTTATTGTCTTGCAGATCAAAACACAAAGCGAGAATCGGGCAGGAAGGTTCAGCTCGGAAATGCAGCCGCTGCAAAGGTGAGCTCAAACGGCGTGCTTGCTAAAATGACATGTCATGCGGCTTGTCTTAACACGTGTTTCGAGAAAGTTCCACAGACGAATCCTTCTTATTGGTGAATTTTTATGATGCTGTGTTCACTAAGATATTTTCTATCAGTTTTTAATATACTGTGTGCTTTATCTAGTAGTAAATATGTGGTTATTTGCAGTTATATTTTGCTTGTAATATTTTCAACGCTCCCTTTTATCGTCCAGTAGTTGCTGCCGTGTTCCCCACTGGCAATGCGCATTGATTATATTGGCCTGTTACATGCCCCTTTGTGTTTCCCCAGTAAAAATCAGATTTGGCCGGACAAGTAAATATTGTTCCCTTGTTAAAAGTTTTTTCTATATGCTTTAGTGTCTTTTATATTTAGTTAAATTACGTTACTGTAATGACATTTTGAAATAATGATCAAATAATATGCACATGTGACATGAGCTTGATGAAAAAGTGTATGCAACATGTCGTGATAATTAGCAAACATAAATTTTACTTAGAATAAATAGACAAGACATTTTTTGTACATATCTGCTTTGAAGCATCATAATATCAGCCCATAGTCTTGACCATGATAATGATTTTAAAATACCAGCATTTCACCTTGACAACTGTATAAACAAACATAACAACATTAAAAAAAATGGGCATCTTTCCTTGTTAAAAAACCCTGAGAAAATTATAAACTGTCTTAAATGTAGCTTTCCAGTTTAAAAAAGAATCCACACAACTGGATGCAGTCACAGAGTTGGGGGGGGGGTCAGTTCCATTTAATAAATTCTAATGCCTTTCAATTTAAACAGTTCAATTCAAATTCCAGCTCAAATTTTTAAAATTCCAAATTAATACTGCAGGAGTTTTTCCAACGCAAAAGCATGAGATAATAGCAATACTCTTGAGTGCCGAATAAGCGTCCCTATACGTGTATTTATTTGATTAAAAAATGCCACCGTATTTGGCACTATGCTATTATTAAATTTAAACATTTGTGCCTTCTCCGATAATCGTGGCAAATTATGCAGGGTATAATTTTTAGGAGAGCAATCGCTCTCAAACCCTATGGCTAGCGCTAATCAATCATCCACGCAGCGATTTACCGCTCTCGCTAAAATCACTTGCTCACAGCTGGAACTGCATGTGGCTCCCTTTGACGGCTAAGTGTTCATCCTTTCGATCGACAGTCGTGATTTTAACGGAATCACATACTTCTGAGGATCCTAGATTTTATCCCGAAGCCTTAAACCATTAGGTTTCCATGATTTGATGAATCGGTCAGAATACTTAGTTCTCGGGAGCTTGACATGGTATATTATTAGTTAAAACGCCATTATCAACACGTAAACTGAATGTAAATGGCCATCTAGCGCAGCGCCTAAAACCGGTCGTAACCGACTGGCGGCGGTTTCCCATCATATGGGCATGCATACTCAATTCAATAAAACTTTAATGTCCATTTAAAAACGGAAAATTCCCCGTTTTTTCGCAGATATAAAATGCGGTTACTATATCTGTGGTGACGTGAATGCGTACAGAGTTTATGCAGTCTATGTGGCATAAAAACAAACAAAATACACAGCTATCCGCAAAGTTTTCTAGGGACGCCTTGGCTTAACGTAGAGTAAAGACATTGCTTCGGCGCTAAAAAAGCAAATATACTAGTGATTTTTCGCACCGTATTATTATTTGTTTTTAACAATTTACCCACCGCCCCCTATTCTATTATTTGGCACTCGAGAGATGTAATTGTAATAGATGTTTTTTCTGTAATAGTAATAGAGGAACTTTTTCCAAAAGTAATAATAATAGATCCTAAAGTAATAGGTAATAGTCTGTTATTTTTTTATTACATCTATTGCTGCAAACTTACAGAATATCAGGTTTGTTTGCATGTTATTCCAGCTGCTAGTAATTGTAAACAATGTACAGACGATGGCTGAGCCATTATTCAAACAACATGAAAAGACCAGTAGGCTGATCATTTTATGGTTTCGGAAATACCTGCTCAATGAAACAATGCAGGAGTAGCAAGCCAATTACTAATTATTGGGGTGGCTATGGCTTCACATTTTTCTAGCACACAGGAAGGGCGTGTTTTCAGATATGTGCAGGCAGACAACAAATGTTATTTTAGAGCAGAAGCTGCAAATTGTATTGGATTCAAAGTAACCTAATCACACCACACCATAGTTTGATTTGAGCAGAACTTCTGAGTTCTTTTTTTTTCAAATTGCCACATGGTAACGTTGCCACCCAGACAGACCTGGGGCCGCAGTACTAGTGTAATCGAGTACATTTTTGAAATACTCGTGCTCGTAGAAATTACGGTCAAGTACTCGTACTCATATTCGTATTCAATGTACTCAGATTTTACGAGTACATCTGAGTACTTACTCAATATGATATTGTGACAATTATTTTATTTCTTATTTTATCAAATCAAGAACAACTACAACAATAATTTCAAAAAGTGTGGTAGCAAATTGTATTATCTGCTTATGAATCAAATTAACAAATTTGTTTATGTTCTTGCATGCATCTCAGCTGAGTTATATATGATTACTAATGTAGGATCATTAAAAACACTTTTATTATGTCAATTCTATTGCAACAACCATGATATTAATTGCAATGTAATAGCCCATGATTTGTAATAATTATTATTGTTACATTTAGTAGATGTGGTTTCATTTTTACTTGGTATTGATGAGTTTTCACAAATTCATACTGTGGATCACTCTTCTGCACATTGAATGCACTGAAGTCACAAAGGCTTTGCTTCAAGAGGCAGCATCTTTTGATTCTTTTCCCAGTCAGAAACCCCTAGTTCATACCCATAGTTGTACTAGTTACCAGTCCAGACCATAATCCACATGTTTATTTAATTAAGCCAGGAAGTCCAGTAAGTCCACAATGAAAGGGTCATTCATCAGTTAGCCATAAAATGCCTTTGTTGCTCTCAGGGGTGACAGTGCTAAGTACTGCTAACTGAGTCTTCTGAAGAAGAAGTTTGGTGACTCAAGTCAGACAGCCTGCACCAGTATTGTCTGATGCCAATTTGTAGTGTGGTTAAAGTACAAAGGGGATATTGAGCAGGTGCTAATCCACCCTCTCAGCAAACATTAGTTATCATATCTATTTAATAGTTATATTTCTTTTCTCTTGTTATGTTGTGCTATGAAACTGAAGTCACAAATTATTTTGAAAAGTATTTTCAATTTAAATACATTTTAACCCATATTTGAATGCACACCCTGAACGTTTTGCATTTGAATGCAAATTGCACCTTTGAATGGAATGCAACCCCCATTTTGGGCCCAAACATAAATAGGTTTTTTACAGTTTTTCTAATAAAAAAGTCTGATCAACTGCCATTTCCCAGTCAACTCTTCCCAAAGTATATACATTCATTCACAATGTTTATTTTTAAAATACGTTATTTTTACTATACAGAGTTACACTAATATCATACAAGACGTACTCGTACTCATGGAAATGTACTTGTACCCATACTCAGCTTTGAGCAATGTACTCATATTTTACTCGTGAAAATGTACTCGGCCCCAGGTCTGCACCCAGACTCTTTCAAATTTTGACAAAATTAATGTCCTCACCTCAGATCTTCAAATGGTGTACAAATGTATGTGTAGCTGCTACAAAGACTTAGTTCATATGCAATCCTTGGGTTGGATTGAGGACTGTGTTGGAAATAAAACTAGATCGCACCAACACAAGAAAATGAGGTTCAATTAATTTCAATTCAAATTCAACTTACTCAAAATCTTTCAATTCAAATACATGAATTGAATTGATTAATCCAAATTAATTTTTTCATTCACCTCAGCCCTGGATGCAGACAGTGTTGCTGCGATCCCAAAAAAAAAAAAAAAAAATTAGTACACATAAAAGTGGATTTGGGGGACACATTAAAATTCTGATCCGTTATCCTAGACCTGATCTCAGATGATGTAGAAGCCCACGATTTCAGCTAATTTCACACCTTGTTGACGTATGCAAGATAGTGCTGTATTACTGACATTTTACTGTTATATAATTTTCAGGCTATTGCTGATGTTATCAGGACATGTCTTGGTCCAAGGTCTATGCTCAAGGTATGTTTGAAACAAATAGTACCTTCACACCTGTATATCATCAGGGTTTAAATTTAGCGGGAATCCGTGGGCCCCTAGATTCACTGACGAACCCCCAATATTTTAAAACGATAGATGGCAAACAGAAATATACAAGTCAATCAATTTTATATATGGCTTCTTTCATACAAACAGCTTTGGGTCCCCAGTTTTGGTGGCGGACCCCTAGATTCTAGAAAGTGGGGGTCCAGCTGCCCCCCACTAATTTTGGGTTAAATTCTATCCCAGATCATCTACATGTGAGTTATCTGTAACTATTTCAAAAGTTTTATTTATCTTTGATTAATCTTTGGTTAATGTTGATATGTCGTGAATATCTAAAATATGACCTGTTCGAACGAATGCATTTGCAAATATATATTAAATATATTTTTTATGCAGGTTTACAGTCAAAATTCAGTTGATACGACTTGTGTTTCCAGATGCTAATGGACCCAATGGGAGGAATTGTGATGACAAACGACGGCAATGCCATCTTGAGGGAGGTGGGTGAACCAGTCTGTATGTTAGTGTATATACTAGTCATGATGTTAAGTTCGTGTGCAAAATACACTACCAATGTGCACAATTAAATTGCTAAAAATTACACATACAGGTTTTCCTCTGAAGAAAAACGAAGGATTTATTGATGTGTTAATGTCGGCCGTAGAGCGATCTCTACATATCATAATAACATTGGCTTATTAAAAAATTCAACTAGCCAAACATTTTATGTGGATTGCAACACAAGACCTGTGGCTGAAGTATATTTTTGAAATACTCATAGAAATTATGGTCATGTACTCGTACTCATGTTCAATGTTACGAGTACATCTGAGTACTTTTTCAATATGATATTGTGAAAATTATTAATTTCTTATTTTATGAAATCATTAACAGCTACAACAATAATGTCTAAAAGTGTGCTAGCAAATTGTATTACCTGCATATGAATCAAATTAAAAAAAAATTATGTTCTTGCATACATCTCAACGAGAGGAGCGGTAGTGTAGTGGTTAGCACATCCGCTTTTTACATGTCAGAGTTCTTGAGTTCAAGACCCGGACCGGGCATGGGTATGTTTGGTGTAAAAATCTGGCTCTCAACATTGTGGACTGTGTATCTCTCGTGACTCGGATGATCACGTTAATGTCGGTCCCGTCTCATTTAATTGGGGACGTAAAAGAACCACTGAGGATGACGTGCACCCTGGCAGTGACCACCCTTAGTGCCAGCATATAAAAAGGTCGGCTTGGCGATAATGTTCTGAAAAAGACTGGCTAGTTGAATGAGGCCTCGTAACACCATACAGTTGTAGTAACCACAACATACAGACTAGTCAGTTAATAGAACGTTGCCAAGTGCTGGAAACAACAAACATACTGTGTTATACGTTTTCTAATACAGGAGCATTAAAAGCACTTATTATATCAATTCAATTGCAATAACCATGATATTAGTTGCCATGTAATAGCCCCTGATTTGTAATAATAATTGTTACATTTAGTAGATGTGGTTTCATTGGTATTGATGAGTTTTCACAATTTCTGCACATTGAATACACTGAAGCCACAAAGGCTTCGCTTCAAGCAGCAGCATCTTTTGATTCTTTTCCCAGTCAGAAACCCCTAGTTCATATCCATAGTTGTACTAGTTACCAGTCCAGGCCATAATCCTTGTGTTTGTTTAATTAAGCCAGGAAGTCCAGTAAGCTGGTAATGAAAGAATCATTCATCAGATAGCCATAAAATGCCTTTGTTGCTCTCACAAGTGACAGTACTAAGTACTTCTTGCTGGGTCTTCTTCTGAAGAAGTTTGGCGACTCAAGTGACTCAAGTCAGACAACCTGCACCAGTATTCTTCTTCCCCTTGCAGGGTGGGGTCCAAGTCACTTGGTAGCTTCTTCCACTTTCATTGTTAACTCTCTCCATCTCCCTGTGTCTTCTGCAATGGTCTTCCGCTCTTCGCCGTTCGTACCTGCCCTTTCAAGATCTCGTTTGACACAGTCTTTCCATCACAGCTTTGGTCTTTTTCTGCCACCCTCTTCTGCTTTCCATGCTCTTTTTGATAGTCTGTCTTCGCCCATTCTTTGTACATGTCCTGCTCATCTCATTCTGCTTCTAACTACTTTCATCTTTAGGTGTTTTTTATGCCATTTTTTGTTGTTGCCAATTTGTAGTGTGGTTAAAGTACAAAGGGGATATTGAGCCGTTGACATTGGCAGGTGCTAAACATTAGTTTTGGTCACTGCCAGCCACAACATGCCAAACAGTGTTCATTGATTCATATATATATATATATATATATATATATATATATATATATTATGTGTATATATATATATATATTTAATGGTTTTATTTCTTTTCTCTTGTTAAGTATTTTCAACTTAAATACATTTTAACCCATATTCGAATGCATACCCTGTACATTTGCATTTGAATGCGAATCGTACCTTTGAATGGAATGCAACCCCCAGTTTGGCCCAACACATAAAAACGTTTTTTTACAGTTTCCCTCATAAAAAAAGTCTGATCAACTGTCATTGCATAGTCACCTCTTCCTGAATATATTATACAAGATGTTCTCGTGGAAATGTACTCCGCCATCACCAATGTAGTCGTACTTTACTCATAAAAATGTACTCGACCACAGGTCTGTGCAACACCAAGATTAACGCTGGGGTCAACACTGGTAAAATCCACATTTTAATTACATTTGTATGATTAAATGCACTTTTTTGCATGAAGTATAGCTATCCAGGATAACATACCCATCAACTGAAATATGAGTTTTTTTTTCCCTTCGAGTGACCAATGATAAATTTCCACATTGTACACTGAATTGATTTATTCATAAGGGTGCTTTTTAAAAATCATAACATCGCTAATAATTATCGCACAAATGTGATTGAGGTATCATTTAGTTGCCAAAAAAGACTATTGTAATAAAATTATAAAAACTACAGTACATAATCTTATCACAGGGATATTACTTTTTTAATTTCATAAAAAAAAGTAAGCAAATTTTTTTCCTCACCCTGCTACCAGATAATTACTGAGTTGAGTAGCTGTACGTCCCTGTGTCCAATTGAAAAAATTTAGCCATACATATTAGCTACAGAATAAAACAAAAATGAAATAAATTTGTTGAGAACTTTTATTTTTATGATTTTTTCCAACACCGGACTAAGCCGATTCAGACAGGCCCATCGGTCCGCGTCATTTACCTTGGCAGTGCGGGCTGTCAAAGCCAGCTGAAATCACGATGGCAATTTGCTGATATTTACCTGCAACATCATTCTTCTAAATGTTTGAACTAGCATAATAATGTGATTCACTACTGCTGTCATTCAATTTGCTGAAATATTGACGTGGAAACTTGAAATAATCCGGCCTAAAGTGAACTAACACAGAACAAAGTGAGAAAACAAAATAGCAGATTAGCAATTAGTAAATAAAAAGTTCAGATGACCCAGACAACACGTTTGTAACGACGATGCTCATTCGCTGCATATAGCCCGCTTGCTCATTCACATGTATTTGAATAGGCCAATCATCAGGCCCCTAGCCAGAAATAAATTTTTACTAGTCTTCTTCCTGTCAAGGACTGGGCTCCTTAAGAGTGTTGTAAGTCCTGCTCGGCGCCTCACACGCTTTGAGTCCACAACAGGTTACACATTTACCCCCTGTGTGGGATCTTTTACTTCCCCTGGCATAGACACCAGGTAGAAGGGACCAACGGCTTTTAGTGTCTCTTCCGAAAGACACGGGCAAAATGGGGTGAACGAAATTGCCCAGGTTTTGAACCGGCAGCAGGTGGTTTTGAACCCCGGTCCCTTCGACCGAAAGTCCGACTCTACCACTCGACCACCGTGCCCTACAGTCTTGAACATTCTAAACGGTGTAACCTTAAACGTGTGAACGGCTTCCGTATTTTAAATCATGGTGAAACACTCGGCAGCCAATTCAATGATTGAGATTGTGTTTGTTTTAGATCATGGTGAAACACTCGGCAGCCAATTCAATGATTAAGATTGTGTTTGTTTTAGATCATGGTAGAACACCCAGCAGCCAAGTCAATGATTGAGATTGTGTTTGTTTTAGATCATGGTGAAACACTCAGCAGCCAAATCAATGATAGAGATTGTGTTTGTTTTAGATCATGGTGAAACACTCAGCAGCCAAATCAATGATTGAGATTGTGTTTGATTTAGATCATGGTAGAACACCCAGCAGCCAAGTCAATGATTGAGATTGTGTTTGTTCTAGATCATGGTAGAACACCCAGCAGCCAAGTCAATGATTGAGATTGTGTTTGTTTTAGATCATGGTAGAACACCCAGCAGCCAAGTCAATGATTGAGATTGTGTTTGTTCTAGATCATTGTAGAACACCCACCAGCCAAGTCAATGATTGAAATTGTGTTTGTTCTAGATCATGGTAGAACACCCAGCAGCCAAGTCAATGATTGAGATTGTGTTTGTTCTAGATCATGGTAGAACACCCAGCAGCCAAGTCAATGATTGAGATTGTGTTTGTTCTAGATCATTGTAGAACACCCAGCAGCCAAGTCAATGATTGAGATTGTGTTTGTTCTAGATCATGGTAGAACACCCAGCAGCCAAGTCGATGATTGAGATTGTGTTTGTTCTAGATCATGGTAGAACACCCAGCAGCCAAGACAATGATTGAGATTGCTCGCACACAAGATGAAGAAGTGGGGGATGGAACGACATCAGTCATCATCCTTGGTAATTGTTTACTAATTCTACAACTACTGTATGTATCACTTGCACGAATAATCTATTTTAGGATTGGTCCTGAATGCCATTATAACTGTTGGCCTTGCTTCGTTTCAATAGCCAATAGGAATGCCTCCTTTTCATCATAGATGATGCACTTCATTCTGTTGAAGGCATTCTCATCATTTCAAACAACTTCTAAGAAAAATGATAATCATGAAGAAGAAACCCATTATAAATCGTGGAATTAGAACCCTTCAAAACTTGAAGGTGCCTCCACAATTTTTGGGCTAGTCTCATTTCAAATTAATTTTTTCAAGCATTAAGTGAGGTGAAAATCTAAATGCTGAAAAATTACACAATTTTCACCATTGGTGAAATTTCGTAACTTTGTCATGCGATCGATGAGAGGATTGAAGTCATGCCCATGATCAGCACAGTGTTTACCATTTTTTATATCAACTATTTTGATCCTTACCAGATCTAATGACTGATGTCAATTCTTTCAATAATTTTTTTTTTAAATGGGCATTTTTTTATTAAGCAGACTGCACAGTACTTATACTAGTCACACACTACACATCTGGACATAAATTAACTGGATTCGTGATAGGCTGAACCATTTGAGGAGCAGCTTTAATATGTGCAGCACGAAAATGTGTGAGATTGTACCACGTACAGGATAACATTGACCTAAATACTACTTCAAGAATATCACTTCAGTGGCACAAAGTTTATCAGAATGCAACATGATTCTAGACGTTTTAAGAGGGACCTGAAAACCTTTCTCTTTAATCAAGTTTTTTCGTAATTTTGTGTGTTTATATATATATATATATATATACATACATATATTACATAAGATAACAATAAAAGTAAGCATTAGGATTATATATGTAAATATTTATATGTAGACATATAATATAAAGTGTATATTTATATATATATATATATATATATATATATATATACTTATATATATATATATACATATACATATATACTTTATATTATATGTCTATACATATAAATATTTACATATATAATCCTAATGCTTACCCTGATTCTATTTGTAGAAATATACAGTCAAAATAAATTTGATTTTCTCAGTAAAAAAACTGTCTGACCTTGGTGTACCATTTAAATAATTGTCATTTAGAGACAACAAATTATGTATTGTTGTCAGTTGGATGTTCATGAAACAAAAAGTAAGATTCAAGTGGGATGCAGTAAAAATAGACGTGTACTTTCTTCAGATAGCATTTCAGAATGAGACACAGTTTGTGATGCAGGTTATTCTGTTCTCACTTGTACCTATGTGTTTCAGCGGGGGAGATGTTGGCTGTGGCCGCCCCATTCCTGGAGCAGCAGGTCCACCCCACGGTCGTGATCAGTGCCTTCAGACAGGCCCTGGAGGACTTGATCGACGTACTACGGGACAAAGTCAGGTATGTGTAAATCTGGCTCCTTTGCAAGACCGTTCTTACTATGTTATTTACGTTAAACATATAGATGTCTGTGGACAGTTAAATTCTAAGGATATAATTTAAAGAGTGTCCTTTGTTTGGTTGCAGTGTAAAGGTGGATGTGACTGACAGAAATGAAATGCTCAAGATCATCAAGAGTTGTGTCGGCACAAAGTTCATCAAGAAGTGGTCAGTGTTTATGAAGGACTCCTAGACACTTGTGTACCATGGTGGTTAGGACAATTGATTGAGCAGAACAGATTTCAAGTCCAAATCCTGTCGTTTTGAGACCTGGGAAATTTTTTTCTCCGCATTTTGTCTGCCTCTTTCAGATGAAGCACTAAAAACTGTTCTTCCTTCCTTTTGTCTGTCAGGGATGTAAAATGCCCCACACAGGGAAATGGAAAAACGTGTTGATTCACAGAGCCGGTTGTCTCAATATATACAAAAGACCTTCCATTTTGCTTCTACAAGAACCTGTCGTTTATCATGGAAAGAGGTGGATTCTTGCCTTACTTTACCTATTCTTATCGGAATCAGTGATTCTTGGTATTAATTGTACCTGATCGATGCCTCAGGTTGTCTGTGTGTGAATTACTAAACTGTATGCTTAGTAAAATTGTACAATTGTCTCTCAGTCTGTACAACTGCCATGACCTTTGTAGGTCTGACCTTGCCTGTCAGATTGCCTTGGATGCGACAGCGACTGTCTCGTTAGAGGACGGAGACAGGCGCGAGATTGACATCAAGCGATATGCTAAAGTAGAGAAGGTACAACTGTGTTTACTATTCTACTTAATCTAAATTAGTCTTGCTGATCAGTAATAGTAACATTAACATAGTATACCAGGATTTCTCATGAGTTTCTGTGCTTTTTCTGAAAAACTCAGTATTAACAGAAACAGCTGTCATGCAGTTACACTCCTCTTACGATTCTACTTCACATGAAATTTACAACAACGTCCCCAAAGGTCTGCTATTTAGTAGTGCATCCGTTGTAGTTTTCCAGACAACTGTAATGCTTAGTTGTTATGAATATGTAATTAACGTGCTGCCACCTAGTGGTCATGCCAATTGTGATAGATTGCTGCTGCGGTTTACGTGAGATACAAGTCTGGGTTTGTTGTAGATCCCGGGCGGAGCTATTGAGGACTCACAAGTGCTCAAGGGAGTCATGTTTAACAAGGATGTTACACATCCAAAGATGAAGAGGTGATTTAAGCATACAACAACAAAATATTCACTTGTAATGTATGATAGTCGAAATTATCTGCATGTCATCCTTCGGTTTTGTAATGTTTAAAACATGCCAAACATGTCAAGTATTTTAGGTAATGACATGTTCTTTGTAATTGATAAAATATATTTGTATAATTTGTGTTTTGTAATACAATAACTTCAAATATGCAGTTTAAGGCTGTGTCGGTTTTACTCATTACTGTTGTTGTTTAGGCGTTTGGAGAATCCTCGCATTCTACTGTTGGACTGTTCTCTCGAGTACAAGAAAGGAGAAAGTCAGGTGAGTTCTTGCAAGAAACTGAAAAGAGTCACATTTGTGACAGCTTTTGACACAGACTTTTATTTGTATTAAGTAATTCGGATAGTTCAGACAGTGAATTTCTTTGACTGTCCATAAAACTTGTGGCATATTCTATTAGCAACCATATTGTACAATGTTTGTATTGTTATTTCCAGACGAATATAGAAATCTCAAGGGAGCAAGATTTTGGGTAAGTACTGGTCTTGTAGAATAATATAAATGTTCCTTCATAATTGCTTTTACGTCAATAAAATTATTCATCTTCTGCCACCTTGTGGCAAACTAAGAAATCATACAGAAACATATTAAAAGTATAATAAGATCCACATTGTCCAGAAAATGTGGTTGCACTCGCTGACAAAGTTATATCTGATGCAATTAAAGAACATTTAAAATGTTCCCTAGTGACATTCGGCGTGTCCATTTCTCAGCTGTACTCCCTTTAGGATTTTTTTTTAAGGGATGCTTTCAAAATATCTATGTTCAACACTACACATACTTTATTTCAGTGAGGATGGGGCGTTAGCAGCTATATCGTTTAACGTCAAACATTGATGTACTTTTCTGCAAAACAGTTCATAAGGGTGCTGACCTTGACTGCATGAAGGCAGTTTTGCGTTATGATGGCAAAGTTGCACACATGTCGGTGTAATAAAAATTTTCATGTAGCAGGGGGACGAGGGTCAAGTTAAATTAAATGACTTGAGATCATCCCTAACAGTCGCACATCAGTGATTTCAGATCATTCCTAATAGATGTTGATATTATTTGTGCGAAGATGAGAGATTGATCATTTGTGTTGGTAGATGTTGATATCGTTCATGCAGAGATTTGTGTTGGTAGCTAGATGTTTAGGATTGATTTTATAAGTTTTGTGATAGATGTTGATATTGTTCATGTAGAGACTCATCTTTTGATTAACAGACAAATCCTTCAGATGGAGGAGGATTTCATCCAACAGGTGTGCAGTGACATCATAACACTCAAGCCTGACCTGGTCATCACAGAGAAGGGCGTGTCTGACCTGGCGCAGCACTTCCTGGTCAAGGCCGGCATATCGGTCATCCGCCGTGTTCGCAAGACAGACAACAACAGGATTGCCAGGTGAGGCAGGTGACTGGCAGACTCAGGGGCAATTACATTATACCAATTATCAATTCCATATCGAAATAACGATTTCACTCAGTATGGTCCACTCTAAAGTTTGGGCCGGCAAGAAATTGCACTAACTTTGCAATTTAAAAAACACGATGCTATCAAGTGAAGGAGGTGCTATATAAATCTTGTATTTATTTTTATATTATATCTCTTTCTAGAACAGTATAATTGTAATTGAGTTTTTTTATGCTTTGTAATAACAAATTCATGTAAAACCATTTTTAAATGAGCTTTAATGGAACATCTAATCTTTTTATAAAATGACAGTTGTACTCGGCCTATGAACCATTGTTGTTAAGCTTCTTTGATGAACTCTAGTAGCACTTATCCATAGTAGAGGTTTGCAACAAACCATTTGTGATGTGTTTTACCAAGATTGCCATGCAAAGCAAACGACCCAGATGGCAAGTGGATAACGAAGCCATTGGCTTATCAAGAGTCCAACAGTTCTTCGTCTGTGTGTAACCCGCCCTTCTTAAATATTAGTCAGTTTTGTTTTTAAACATCCACGCTGCTAGCAGTTACACAATCTGTAAATAATTTGTTCCATTTATTTATTGTCCTCTGTGAGAATGAGTACTTTCTGATGTCCAATCTACACTGATCCTTCACTAGTGTTACTTTGTGTTGTTACATTGTGTTATGTTACAGGGCTGTGGGAGCCACAGTGGTGAACCGCACTGATGAAATCAAGGACGAGGACATTGGCCTGGGATGTGGTCTGTTTGAGATCCGCAAATTTGGTGACGAGTATGTATCTTCTGACAGTCACGATTCTTGCTGCACTTACTACTGTGACATTTATATTACCCTTTTCTTTGATTAGTACTTATTTAATTAGCAAAACTAATTTTGTTGTGACGGTTGTAAGCATTATTATCATGTTGTATTGACTCTTGAGAGTCAGACGGTCAATCAAGAGGACTAGGTTTCAAGTCCACCTGCTGCCGTTTCAATATTTAGGCAATTTTATTCATTGCCTGTGTCTTTCAGAAAATACGCTAAAAGTGTGGTGCCTGTGCCAGGGGAAGTAAAAGATCCTACACTGGCGATAAATATATATAACACGTTGTGGACTCCATCTCTCAATCACGGTCACGACAGAAGCATCCACGATGCTCAGTCAATTCTGCTAGCTACTTCACATCAGGATACAATTGAATGAATGAATGTTTATGATTGACACCTGTCAGGTACTTCACGTTCCTGGAGCAATGCAAGGACCCGAAGGCTTGTACCATTCTACTGCGGGGCGCCAGCAAAGACATCCTCAACGAGGTGGAACGCAACCTCCAGGATGCCATGAATGTCGCCCGCAATGTCATGATTGACGGCCGCCTCGTTGCAGGGGGTGGCGCCGTCGAGATGGCGCTCGCTCAGGTCAGTAGGCATTGTCTCATACAATAGGTATTTTTCTAATTTTCACAAGCAATTTATCTGTTTCGTGGCAAAGTTTCTACAATGTTTTGCTGTCTGCCGAAACGTCACTAGGAAACAAAGGTGAATTGAGTGAAAACAAGAAAGATGTTACATTACGACTTTTAGAAAGGTGCCTGTTTGTCATATCTAAACAAACCATACATGTAAACAAGCTAAACATTTAGATGCTGCTTTTTATTTGACTTTGTTAGCGTTTCATGATAATGACCAGGGTAGGATAATACAAAAATTCTTGTGGTTTAGAAAGATGCCTTAACCAATGATGAACTACCACACAAATTGGAGTTATTCATATGGGTGCATTAGAAAAATCATATCATCACTAATAATTATCATAAAATGTGATTGAGATATCATTTTGTTGCTTAATTTTCAAATTTTCACTCTGCCACCAGATAATTACTGAGTGGCTGTATGTCCCTATCTCCAATGGGGAAAATGTAGACATACATATCAGCTACAAAATAAAACAAAAATGAATCCAATATGTTTAGAACTTTTATTTTTACGATTTCTTCCAACATTGGACTATGCCGATTCAGACAGGCCCATCGGTCCCGTTTCGTTTACTGTGGCAGTGCGAGCTGTAGAAGCTGGCGGAAATTGTGATATCAACTGGCTGATATTTACCTCAAAAAAGCCCGCAACATCGTTCTAACTGTCTGAACTAGTATAATAATATGATTCACTAATGCTGTCATGCAATTTGCCAAAATAGTGACGCGGAAACTTGAAATAATCCAGACACAGAACAAAGTGAGAAAACAAAATGGTGGATTAGTAAATAAAAATGCCAGATGGCCGAGACAACAAGTGTTTGTAACGACGATGCTCATTCGCTGCATATAACCAGCTCACCCATTCAGATTTATTCGAATAGATATAATGTATTATATATTTAGCTACGATGAATGAAAACATAAATTTAATCTGCGGAGCATAATAAAAGCAGCCAAATATGGGCACCAACTATGTGATGTTTCTTGTAAGCTAGATCGTCATTAGCTATTATTGACTATGCTCATGAATAAATATGTTGTAACAATTTTAATTGTAACACAGTGTTGATAACTATATTCTGGTGATAAAGATTGAATAATGTTATCTTCTGTTGTGCAGGCTCTTAACGAAAAAGCCAAGAGCATCACAGGCGTGCAGCAGTGGCCATACAGAGCGGTGGCTCGCGCCCTTGAGGTCATACCCCGCACCCTCATACAGAACTGTGGCGCTAGCATCATCCGCACCCTCACTGCCCTCCGGGTACGTATCACCAACCGATGTTATCCTCTCACCTATCTTACGTACAAGGTTCACACAAGTCAGGGAATTTGAATTATTATTACTGCAAATGGAACTGTTGGTTTGGTCATATGTGAAATTTATTCTCATGGCAATCTTCTAGAATTTATTTTGTGCCAAAGATCTTGAATAAAATGCATATTATATATTTTTAAGCTTTAATTTACATCAAAAAGGGTGGCATGAACAGTGGTAGGGTGTATTGGATGGCTCTGAAGGCCATTGTAAAAACACTTATTTGCTGTCACTTTTCAAGTGAATTCCCAGAATGAACTTTGATACGACGAAATAATAGTGTGATGTCAGTAAATAAATTGATTTTAGTCTTAGTCCGAGTGTTAATAGTATGGTGTAGGGGGTTCTGTCTAGTTGAAGTTTTTTTTTGTATCAGATTTTGCACATTTAATGTTAATGTTATTATAATTTATGAAAATCAAAATAAGTTATGTCCTCTTGCCAGTTCTAATGAATTGAAAACATGTGCCTGTTTTCACAGTGTTCACATCAGTTATGGATTTTTCTAGATAAATTTCCCAGACCTGGAAAGAATTTCATGACATTTTTATTTACAAGTTTCTTATATTTCGGTGAACAGTAGACTACCATCCAGCAATTTTGTATGAAGGCATTGTTGAATAAATTCTGTAATCGTGCTTCTAATTAGGCAGATTGGAATGAGATGAGGCGATTTCAGCCAATATAAAGCTAATATTTCTTGGAATATGTGTCTATAATCTTTTTCATGCGAACATCTGTCATCACATTGGTAATGAAAAAGGGTGTGGTCGTGGAATTTTTTTTTACAAAAGGAACTGGAAAGTTATTTCATTACGAAGCATTGTTGTCATGGTGATGTGTTGTTGCAGGCGAAACACGCTGTAGAAAACAACTTGACCTGGGGCATAGATGGCGACACCGGTAAGATCGTGGACATGAACGAGTATGGCGTGTGGGAGGCATTCTCAGTGAAGGCTCAGACCTACAAGACATCCATTGAGGTGAGTGGAAACTACGTGCTCGCACACGTGTACACCTGCACTATTTCAGCAAAATTCAAAAACACTAAATATTGTTTTGACACAGTTTTTACCTCTCAAGAAACTGCAGTTTCTGTCTTCATGTGTTTTTATACTGATCCTTTCAAATTTCCATCAGCGAACTGACTTTGCTAAGGGTGTGTCACATGACCAAGGTCGTAGTGACATCAGTCCGCCAGTGAAGGCAGCAATTTGAGCAAAATATTTGAATATCGAGAGGAAAAACTATGCTAAAATTCACATTCAAAGAAACCGGAACTTCAGTCCATTCAAGGATGTAAACATCTGTTAATTCTCTTGGTGAGGAGTGATTGTTTGTTTGAACTTGTACGAAATATGGCTATTTTGTGTGAGATGTCATACGTGTGTTTATAAAGTTTGCTTTGGTGTATGTGTGTGTGCTGGGTGCATGTATGTGTTTGTGTGTGCTAGCATGTACATTGTGTGTGTGTGCCAGTGTGTACATTGTGTGTGTGTGTGTGTGCCAGCGTGTACATTGTGTGTGTGTGTGTGTGTTCCAGCGTGTACATTGTGTGTGTGTGCCAGCGTGTGTGTGTGGTGTGGTGTGGTGTGTGTGTGTGTACATTGTGTGTGGGTGTGTGTGTACATTGTGTGTGTACATTGTGTGTGTACATGTGTGTGTGTGTGTGTGTGTGTGTGTGTGTGTGTGTGTGTGTGTGTGTGTGTGTGTGTGTGTGTGTGTGTGTGTGTGTGTGTGTGTGTGTGTGTGTGTGTGTGTGTGTGTGTGTGTGTGTGTGTGTGTGTGTGTGAGCATGTACATTGTGTGTGTGTGTGAGCATGTACATTGTGTGTGTGTGTGGTGTGTGTGTGTCAGCATGTACATTGTGTGTGTGTATGTGCCAGCATGTACATTGTGTGTGTGTGTGCCAGCATGTACATTGTGTGTGTGTGTGCCAGCATGTACATTGTGTGTGTGTGCCAGCATGTACATTGTGTGTGTGTGTGCCAGCATGTACATTGTGTGTGTGTGTGCGTGTGTGTGTGTGTGTGTGCCAGCATGTACATTGTGTATGTGTGATTGCTTGTGTCCAGTCAGTGAATTGTTTGCGTTTTTGCATACAGCCATCTTGATTTCGTCGGTGACATGTAATGTTTATTTGTAGACGGCCATTCTGCTTCTGAAGATCGATGACATCGTGTCGGGCACAAAAAAACAAGCAGGCGGCGGTGGCACAGAGGCCCCTGATCACTGAACATTCAACTATTAGCCCTCGTTCAACCGCCATTTAATACTTACTGTTCACACATTACTCGGCTTTAGCAGACGGGATGAGCAAATTGACTTGCCTACGATTCACTCATTGGAGAACAAAGAGTGATGCCGTATATTTTGTAGTCTTGTATGTTTATTTAAGTGCATGTCACTGTTTTTTGTAAGTTCTTTCTGGACCCTGAAGGTGTATGCAGAAGTTCAATAAAATGCTCATCAGAATATTTGTTTGATATATGTGTGAAATAATTGTACCTTTGTATGTTACTGAATGTATCCTGGGGGATCACTGCCACTTGACAGATACATACCTGTTATTGCACAATGTCATTGAAACATGATTAAAACGTTTGGATGTTGAAACCATAGAAATGTATATAATCTATATTATATCTCTTGTGGTTGAAACGTTTTCACAACAACGATAATGTTATTATAACGTTGTTTTAACTGTAGCCAAAACAGAACCATATCATGATGTTACAAAAACATTAGTGTAGGTGGGGGCTAGGAGCCCTCGTGGGGTAAGACGTCCCCCTCATATTCCCAACATTAAGTTTGAAAATAACAAACACAAAAACCTGTGAGTTCAAACAACACGGCGCCGAACACAACAATCCTACAGCACGTGACTATATATTATTATGGAAAATGGCATTTATGTTCTTTTAATGAATGTATTAGATGTCTTCCCTATCACATTAAATGAGTCATTCCGTGAAATAAGTGCCCATTTTCTCACCTTTTGAGGGGGTTTGCTGGCTGGGGGAGGCCCACCTAAAATTGCTGGCGTTGGTCATTCTGTACTAGGGGAACCCCATGGAAACATTTGACTCTGTAAATTTTTTACACCATAAATTAATGTACTCTGCCCTTCACTGGGTGATTTCGGGGCAGCCCCCAGACCGACAGCAACGTTGTTTAAGGGTGATCCTTTCAGTCCAGTCTAGAATGGTCCAATTTACAATACCACGACAGTTTTACGTTACACGCCGTGGGGTATGATATTCACACCAACTTTGCTCCCAAAGCTGATAAAATATCGTTAATATCTGCTGCGTAGTCACACTTTTAGTGATACATCAAAAGTAATAAAATTTGCAAGCTGACGGTAAGACCACTTTACTCGCCAATTGCGTAGCATATTCGTTTTAGCACCACTTCGATAACAGCGACAAAGTAGTCGTATGTTTGACACGAGAGTTCATCGACGACAGCGAAACTACTTGACGACGGCGCTCGACAGCAGCAAGCCGATGCCAAGTACATCTTTGTTTTATTCGACGACATCCAACCTATTTCCATTCTCAACTGCTCCTACCAGACTCCGCCTCCATCAGTTCAATGGAAGAAGAGGATGAGCGTAATACATTCTGGCGAAGCATGCGTGAAGCAATGACGCACAACCCAGACTAGGGAGATGTCGACGTCTTTTCGATGCGATACCATTGCTGGCTTCGTTTCAGTTTCAGGATGACGTAAACATATAACTAACAATAATCGTCTTTGATATAGCATTCAACACTTCCGAGTACCAGTATTGGTTCGTACCCCGGGGGGGGGTACTGCCATACCAAAGCGGTGGGGTGAGAGAGAGAGAGAGAGAGAGAGAGAGAGAGAGAGAGAGGGAGAGGGAGAGGGAGAGGGAGAGGGAGAGGGAGAGGGAGAGAGAGAGAGAGAGAGAGAGAAATAAAGAAATTTATGGTCACCAAGAGAGAATTATTGAACAATTTATCCAATAAGTATAAGGTAAGTTTTCTCAGTATAGGGAGTACCCCCCCCCCGTTTCGTACCAGATACACGTGTGCTTCCTCTCTGCCCCCGGTTCTCCTCCATCGCGTCTCGTGGGGCACGGTAGCATTGCGGTTAGAACGTTGGGCCCTCAATCGAGAACCCGAGAACCCGAGAGAGAGAGAGAGAGAGAGAGAGAGAGAGAGAGAGAGAGAGAGAGAGAGAGAGAGAGAGAGAGAGAGAGAGAGAGAGAGAGAGAGAGAGAGAGAGAGAGAGAGAGAGAGAGAGAGAGAGAGAGAGAGAGAGAGAGAGAGAGAGAGAGAGAGAGAGAGAGAGAGAGAGAGAGAGAGAGAGAGAGAGAGAGAGAGAGAGAGAGAGAGAGAGAGAGAGAGAGAGAGAGAGAGAGAGAGAGAGAGACAGAAATCAAGAAATTTATGGTCACCAAGAGAGAATTATTGAACAATTTATCCAATAAGTATAAGGTAAGTTTTCTCAGTATAGGGAGTACCCCCCCCCCCGTTTCGTACCAGGATACACGTGTGCTTCCTCTCTGCCCCCGGTTCTCCCTCCATCGCGTCTCGTGGGGCACGGTAGCATTGCGGTTAGAACGTTGGGCCCTCAATCGAGAACCCGGGTTCGAATCTTCTTGCTGCCGTTTCGAAACTTTGGCAATTTGTTTCACCCCACGTTCCATAGCTCACTCAGCTGTATAAATTAGTACCTGGCTAAAGGCTGCCCCTGCCTGCCACCCCACCTCCATCCCTATGTGGTTTCATCCATGTCTCTCTCTCACTCCCTCGTGTGTACATGCGTGCGTGTGTGTCCTATGTAAGGGGCTGTCCTTTTCTGTCCACATTGATGTCACACGTACATTTACAGCAGAACACTGAATTCAAATAACTGATGTGTACTATTGTTTTTTTTGTGTAAACGTGTTGAGAAAACTTTTGTACCAGAATGATTATGTGTCCTCGATAGAACAACCTGCATGTGCGACATAGAAACTACGCTTATAAGTGGGGATTTCAACGAACTTTTTTTACTGGAACATATGCGGAATAATGTAAGGAACGCATCCAGGTACAAACATGCTGGAAAAACCGTCGGCATAAAGCCCTAATAATTTAGGCCAGTTATGTAAACGATTACCGACGTATCTAGTCGCGTATATGTTACGTCACATTGGCGCCCCTCTATCAGAAGGTGACGTATTGGTCAGAACGGACGCGTTATTTTCCTGCTCCCCATGTCATGTTAACCTATCTGTAACATTTTGCACGACTGTCGGTTTGTACTTATCTACTCTAGACCTAGTAGCAGTAAGTAGTAAGAAGATGTCCCTAACCTAGGCCCTACCCTGATCGACCTCCACGACTGGCACTGCCATCGAGACTAGTGATGTCGGACAACTCTCAAGGGGTAAGACTACTAGTCTAATGACCTCCCAGTTTATTGTTTCACACGAATGTAGGGTGTATTAAATTGTGATATGTGAATTTAACAATTCATATGATGTGACATTAGTGCAACTGAGCAGTCATGTTCACAGGTTTGTTTGTAGAAGCTATTGGCTGTGAAATAGTGCATTTTTATAGTGTAACAGGCGCAGGAATTTATAGGAATTTTTCTACTGTGGACCACATGGGTGCATGAATACATGGCTATTTTTGTAAAAAAAAAATTGACGGGTTTCGCACATATGGGTGTTTTAATAGAACTGGAGGTATGTGATTTTGACAAAACTTGGTCAGCATGTCGATGAGACGATGGCAGTTGCTGTAAAAAATTGCAGAATGTTTGATGGTCATATTTTCTTATGAGACAACGTTAACATGGTCACCAATACATTTTTGCTCTGTGGTCTTCCCCAAAATAAATGGAAGTCATGGTCACAAACACGGTTATAAAATGTTGATATGTTTATGTTTTGGTCGTTGTTGTTAGCTTAATTGTGGATATTACAGGTAATTTGGATGAAATTATTAGTTTGTTATAAAAAAATTCTTATAACTTTTATAATTTGCAATTCCGATAAAATAATTTGGGCTTATTTTTTTTATAAATAAATAAAAACGGTTGCTTGCGTGCCCCATATTGTGTGTGTTTGACTTGAAAATTGTCGATGTCAGACTGGATAATATTATATGATTATATATATTTTATCGATTCCATCTAGTCAACAAGATCATTACTGTTTAACCGATCTACTAAATATAAAAAATGTCAAATAAATGTACATTTTAGTTTTGTGCTATAACATTTGATGTACACAAGCTGATATTTTGCGCAATTTGATATTTATTACGATATTTAATTGTTAATAAACACAATTTTTTTTATTGTTCATGTGTTAAAATAGTATGAAAGAGCTTGTATTAAGCTAAAAATCTACAAAAAAACAATTTTCAGTATCACAAATAGCTGTTGCCTTTCCAAAATGTCTATTCACCACATATCAATACCAATTACATGTTGTGTACAGTACTTTGTAAGTGCTTGGGCACGAGGAATTGAAGGTATGCAACCCTAACCTTAGCTAACCTCATATCTAGCTTACCCTGAAGTGGTTTACAGAACATGTAATCATTCCCATGGCTGACGAGCCCTCCCCATGTGATGTGATCAGTGCCAGTAGTGGTGACATCCACGATAGAGCTAGAATTTTTATTGCTATCAAATTATAACAAAATGTGGGGAAGAAATCAATATAAGTTTGGTGTTTAGCTCTAGGTTTTACTTAGATTTTATGGTGTGGCACTTGCGAGGTAGGCCTACATGATCAGCCCAAGTTTGGGGCTGTTTTGAATATAACTACTTGAGACTGCCGAGAGTCTAATAGTATACCAGGTTTTTTTTAATGGCAATCGACAATTGCCCAATCGCACCGGTGCATTGAAGGAAAATTATTTCATTAGCTGATTATATTAGGATGATTTCCCCTAAACCTCTCCTTGACTTTGGCAATAAATTGGGAATGTACAATGTAGATGTACTACTGGGCCTAGGAGTATATTTTTTTAGCATAGATCGAAAATGCCACATCATCTGTCAAATATCAGAATGATTGTGCAACAATTCAATAGCGAATGTTTGCTACCCGCTATTAAAAAAATTACATATATTTACAGCGGCAGGCAGAAAGGGCAGGGAAATCAACATACGCGAGAAGACCCAAAATCTACAATTTTCAAGCTAACTGTTAACAATGTTCACACCTTATGGCATGTAATTTTAGGGAGGGATCTTGAGCCAGGTGGGAACCCCGGTATATCATATAGATATATGGTTTTGTAAATGCCATGTAGCAACTGTGGTAGATTTATACCACCTGCAGACCAAAAACCAGACAAGTCTATTAAAAATCAGACAGTGCCTAATATATGAAGCTTTAGACAGGAAATGTGAATGAAAACATCATTAATGTTTGTAGGGAATTGTGTCTAGTATGTCTGTCTTCACCAGCATAATTACTAGTACTTTTACATACCATACAAGATGAATTTCTCCATCAAAAATAAGAACATAGATGGTAATTGTATTTCAGCATTATTACTACTTTATCTTTGGCGTGTACATTCCAGAGATTCAGACATACATCGTGGTGATATGCGACACATGGACGCAGTACAGTTTGGATGTTATCTCGATCGACATTCAACTTGAGCCACCCTCTCTAATTTCCACACCCAAGAAGACTTCAACTGATGTCCCATTAGCTGAGCCACCATCGCCCTCTCCCTCCACCTTGTCGTCACCAGTAATGCCATCCAGTGACTACAAACCATCTGAACTCTTTATTCTGAATGCTGCAGAAGAGGCCAATGATGAGGAG
This sequence comes from Lamellibrachia columna, assembly GCA_963662155.1. Lineage (NCBI taxonomy): Eukaryota > Metazoa > Annelida > Polychaeta > Sabellida > Siboglinidae > Lamellibrachia > Lamellibrachia columna. Next base: position 7,843,272 of record OY759273.1, read on the forward strand.
TCCAGTGATGAAGAGTTAGTATTATTGTGTACATTCTTTGGTTTTCCATTCCTCTGAGATTTTCAATACAACATAATACCTTGAATACTGTTACTGTTAATTTTTAGCAAACAGTTCATGAGTTGCATGACTTAACATTTTTTATTCAAAAATAATGCAATGGAAGTGTGCATTTTCAGCTACAAACTGAAACCTAGCAAGGGCATCAGAGAGCAGCCGAACTACATGGTTTTAGAGGACCTGCTAATGCAGCTCTTCCAGTTGTGTGCTGAATGTGGCCATCCAACTCAAGGCGTTATCAGCAAGGAAGATGGCAGTCTTATGGAGATCATGCAGAAATGGAGGAAGTGTGGCTGCTTGAAGACCTGGACCAGTCCGTCGTACACCAGGAGACTTCCAGCTGGCTACATCCTCATCTCCTGTGCTATTCTCCTCTCCAGTGCTCTGCCGAGTCGAGTTCTGAAGGTTCTGTCCTTTATTACTTGCTCTCTATCTCACCATCATCCTTTCATCACCACCAGAAAGGCTACATAGCTTCAGCTGTGATGGCTGAATGGTTGGGCGCCCAGGCTCAAATCATAGACGAACTCAGAGATTGGTGGGGGGCTTGAGCTGTCCGGAGATGTTAGGTTCGACAGTCCTGGACATTGTGCAAAGTATGGCTGTTACAGTTTGCTGGAGAACCAAGTGAACAAAATACTGGATGTCCATCTGGTGCAGGTATTTGCCATATAAGCATGATTAAATATTATTTATTCACCAACCAGCACAAGCCATTAAGGGTCAGTAATATTGACTCAGTTTAGTGTAATACCATATATTCAAGGACTACCTACGATAGTAATAACCACTCAAATCTACAACTGTAATGATGCATTTACGTATAACAAATGCATTAATAAAACAATTGTACATATAAAGTTACTGATATATTTGCATAAACTGTACCTGTACCAGGCATGGAGCAATTAACTTGAAAAGTTAATTCAGATATGTTCCAATTAAATTAAGCTCACACATTTCTTAGGTCAATTAAATTAAATTAACCTCCCAAATTCTTCAATTAAATTAACAATTAAATTATATTTGGTAGAGACCAAACCAAACAGTGGCTTATTCCAGGTAATGAAGCCACTACATACAAATCAACAAATCTCCAACTATATAGACAATTTTCTCATACAGAATAAGCCATCTTAAAATTAACTGGCCAAATCTTAAATTATTCATTTATCCATACCCCCAATAAATCCTGAAAATGTTGCAGTATGTAATATTTGTAGTGTTTTATTTTCAGGTTCTAAGGCTGCAGTAATATTGGAGGATGAACTGTTACACAAGAATGTGCTGCAAGATGTCAAGAGACTCGCCAGACCATCATACTGTCAGCCTGGAGACTTCACAGTCTTGTCAATCATTTTGCGATGAAACACCAGCTTCGACAAAGCCTACATTTTATGTTCTTCCAAAATGATATTTAATTAATTGATATTCGAAATTTTTTTTTTACATCTATTTTAGAAGTACAATATTCCTGTGAACATGTTAAAGGGCATGGAAATGCTAATATTATGAAATTTCTATAGGATATGTTGCTAACAACTTTGACCATATTCTGAAAGGATACAGAAATGGGCCTAAATGACCACTGGTAGCGCTAGCCTGCCTAGCTAATAATGGAGATGGTTCAGTTTCAGGCACAACTTTTCACACTTATACTGCATGCACGCAATACTTGTGGTGGGAGAAGCGCTTGTCACCTTCTCGTGGTTCCTACTGTGGATCACGACAGCAAACTTTGTTGTCGTGTGAACTAAGAACAGCGCGCACTGACACTATCTTGTAAACCGTGGATATTGTGTTTGTTTCTTTTATACTTAGTGGCTTGGTGCTCGGTGAAGTCATATTGTTTGCTGATTCGAGACGGTAGGTGCACGATTTTGTGTCCAAAGAGAAATGTGGTTGATACCAACTAAATATTCGACTGCCACATTATTCACACAGCTTGATGTCTAAATAATGATGATATGGAGCCTGATTGTTATGAAGGAAACACATATTTGGTTCGGTTGCATTATTGACAGTTGCAGTCTGACCCATGTTTGCTGTTGTGACTGACTATGTGCAGCAGGAACATTGTCATGTCTTCTGGATGGTCTACAACTGGGCCTCCTTTGCTGTCTCTGGTATTTCAAGAGGTACCTCTTTGACAGCTTAAACAATGTTGGTTAGTGCAACAAGGTAATGAACATAACAAGTTACAAGCTTCCTGATGTGCTCTCATTGTTATCTAATTTTTTTCCCAATGGGATAGTTGTTTTGCATGTTAGTATGCTGAATCAAACCCCTAAGAATGTAGAATATTATATTACATAACATAGTAGCTGTCACACCGTCATGGGACCACTACCTGAATAAATGAATTCGAACGACACCAAAAATGAACATGAATTCAGAGTCATCGCGGTTACACACAAGCTTTACTACAAGAATAACGTAAACTTTGTATTTGTTGCCACTGAACTACAAAATGTTAAATGTCTGTATTACCCTGTATTATTGAATAGTTTGCATTAATTAGTAGGGGTTTATGTTTAATATATATGTAATTTTGTTCGTTCACAGCCACGAAGAATGTGCATAATGTACTTTCCATTCAAATGATGATATTGTTAACTCCATGCCTTCAAATTAACTGCATAAAATTTGTTACCATAGCAACTGCAATGTTTTAGTTAAACATAAGTGACTGACTCTCAGTTTCCTCCCGGTTTGCTCCTAGATGCCAGACGATGGGAAGGAATGTGACACAACAGAGATGTTCACTGACTTTGAGACTCTGACTGCCCAGTTCCACTTCATTGACCTTGCTGGCTCGGAGCGACTGAAGTGCACTGGAGCAACAGACAACTACGCCAAGGAGGGACTGTGGACTGGTCAGTTGATATAACACGATAGTTTTGGACATGCTTGAAAAAATATTTTTTATCAATATTTTCGTACCCATTCAATATCTTTAAAAACTTCAAATTGATCTCCTCTTAACCGCCTTGTCTCTAGGGTTGTTAAACCACATTTTCTCAGTCGTTCTTCATAACTAAGATCTCTCAGTTTATTTTAATTGCTCTCATCTGTGTTTTGACAAACGATGCACCCAATTTGTCCACAGAATATCGTTAATTCACGAACGGTAACACGTAAATTGAACCAATTGAGACGCATGTTCTGAACCAGTGTACACACGTGTTTGTACACCCAATTTGTCCACTTAATCCTGTGAATTCACGAATGGAAACACATGATTTGAACCAGTTGAAACACTTTAATTCACCTTCAGAACACGTTAAATCATGTGTCATTGTTACCAGGGATTAATTAATGTCATGCTTGTTTTACATAAGGCATAAGAATTATATTCGTAATTTTTGACAAAAGATCGTTTGAATGCTAACTGTGACTATGTTATGCTATATTTTTTTGGTGAAATAAACACTTCCGATTCCGAATCAAGCATGTCCAAAACTAGCGTGTTATATCAACTGACCACAGTCCCTCCTTGGCGCGGTTGTCCATCACTCCTTCCCGTTATCTGGCATCTGGGAGCAAACAGGGAGGAAAATGAGATTCAGTCACTCATGTTTCACTAAGACTTTGCAGTTGCCATGGTAAAAAAAAGTTTAAAATATCATCAATTGAATGGAAAGTACATTATGCACATTCTTCAGAATGGCCATACATGGCAATGAACGAACAAAATTACATATATATTAAACATAAACCCCTATTAATTAATGCAAACTATTCAATAATACTGGGTAATACAGATATTTAACATTTTGTAGTTCAGTGGCAACAAATACAAAGTTTACGTTATTCTTGTAGTAAAGCTTGTGCGTAACCGCGATGACTCTGAGTTCATGTTCATTTTTTGGTGTCGTTCGAGAGAGCCCCATTCTTGAGGCATTGCATAGTATACAAGCACCGAACAGTGCAGCTGGATAGAAGTGATGCTTACATATGGTAATACTATTGTTGTTGTTGTTGTTTTTTGCATAAACGTGTACAGAAAATTGTTGTAACCAGAATGATTATGTGTCCTCGATATAGCAACATGCATGTGTCATTACAGTTAGGATACCAGAATAACTGCAACATAGAAACTGCGCTTCTAATTAAGGATTTCAACAGCGTTGACAAGTGTCAATGCGTGGTGCTGCTAAAGATTATCTGATGCAAACAGGACAACAATGCCTGTCGTGGTTCGTTGCCTACCACCTCCAGCACAGACAAAAGACCACGTGGCTTAATTGTTGTATACGAGTCAGCATGCGGGCAGTTCTTGCATTTAACATGTATTACATAACAATCGATGCGAAGTTGTTTGTTTCAACACACGTGGTTTGTTTATAGCACACACTGCGTGCTTCATGTGGACGTGTCTGTAAAAGTTGATTTCAGCTAAATTGGTAGACGTGCGTTGCGTTGACAGCCAGTCAGACGAAATAGGCGAAAAAGAGATGATACAAAACAGCTTCTACGAAAACAAAAGGTGCATCATAAACAGCGACGTTGTGACCTAACATAATGCGGAATACCACCGAAGAAGTGTCACTGATTTGAAAAAACAATTCCGCCTCGATTCTCTAGGTTTGTGTATAAACGTTCTTTGGCTTAGAAGATAAATTATATATATATTCTATCGAATATACATATTTGATATAGTATTAATTTTGATACATATGCCATTTCTGCTCGGATTCTACAAACGATTGGACATTTCATATGGAGTTGTGATTAATGTATTGGGACAGGTTAATTACTAGTGACAACTATATTTTTCTTCTTCTGATGCAACTCATGATTCTGTATTAGCCGCTTGCAAAATGTGGCTAAACTGTTGCCACACTGGAGAGTTCTAATGACGTAGCCCTAGTTCGAGTCTATTAGGTAGAATGTCGGATTTGCGCAGTTTAGCAGGTTAATGTAGGCCCTATGTTGAGTGGATATATTATTTGTTCTTCAAAGGGATGGAGACGATACACTTTCTAAGCATTTGGACTGACTGTTGGCTAACGTAACTGTTGTGCGCATTTCGTATACAGGAAAAAGACTCTCATTTTTGTGTTTTCTTTCAATCAATGTATGATTAAAATTGTATAACATTTTTATTTTTGCATATATTTTAATATTTTTTTAAGAGTTGCAAGCACATTAAGTAGGGTCATAAATATGCATAATCCAGTCATGTTTCGTTAAGAGTAACTCAGTTAATGCAATTAATAAGTCAATGTTGGCTAATTAGTGCATAAAGTCAACTGACCAACACGTGTCCATAACTTACATGATTATGAAGATATTTGTATAACTTGTTCAGGGTTTGCAAACTCATTAACCAGGGTCATAAATATATATCACACACTCATTTCATAACTCAATTGATGCAATGAATAAGTCAATATTGGCTAATTAATGCGTAAACTCAACAACAACCTTTTGATAAAAGGCCATAATGTCACAGCTGGCCCCAGAGAAATACGACCGGGCTGCCCCTTTTCGCCAAGTTTATAATAAATACTGCTAATATCTTCCTACCAATGTGTTTGTGTTGTTTTGTCATAAATTGAAGCATAGTGTTATTCACTGTGCATGGTTTATGACAGGATAACTGATCAACATTCCCAGCCAATCAGATTCAAACCTGTAACACCCTGCGGGATAGTAAAGGGACCAATCAGCATCCACGCTCCCTCCTACGGAGCCAACTGAAACCCAGCAGTGGGCCTTCTTGTCTCAGCGCTCGACAGAGAAATACGCAAACCCACCCACCAACCCCATGCAACACCTGTAGTAAGGATAGTTCGGCAGTTTTTCTTGGTTGGGGCTGGACACCCAGAGGGATGCAGGCCCCAGGATTGTCTGGTCACGTGGCCGCAGTCACGTGATCACGATCGAGTAGCTGGCCCAGGACCATGTCCGGTCACGTGAACATCCGGGCCTCGCAGCCAGCCCTCTCGGTGTCACAGCTGGCCCCAGAGAAATACGACCGGGCTGCCCATTTTCGCCAAGTTTATAATAAATACTGCTAATATCTTCCTACCAATGTGTTTGTGTTGTTTTGTCATAAATATGAAGACATCTGTATAATTTGTTCGGTGTTTACAAATTCATTAGACAGGGTCATAAAATATACAACACACAGTCATTTCATAACCATATTGATGTAATTAATAAGTAAATATTGGCTAATTAATGTGCAAACGCAACAGGTCAACACCTTTTTTTATGCCAAACTTCCATCATTATGAAGATATCTGTATAATTTCAAAACACATTAAGTAGGATCATAAATGTACATTAGTCATTTATCATTAATAGTAACTCAATTAATAAATCAACAATGGCTAATCAGCATGCTATCTCAACAGACCAATATATTTAAATAAAAAGCCACAACTTCCATGATTACAAAGATATTTGTGTCATTTTGGCAGAGCCTGGGCTTTCTTTCCCTGCCAAAGAACACGAAAATAGTCTTGCATGGTGACTATGGTAAAATAATGACTGGAGAAATATATACTAGTTGGTGTTCCATATAGAGCGCTAAATGTCGTTGCATAAATATAACTCAATTTATTATATATTCTGACATTCCTGCATGTACAGTTTACTGCAGGTTTAGACCAGCAATTAATTAATTATTAACTAGTGATTTATAATATCTCTTGCATTTTTGTTTCAATCATTGAAAAATTACATAATAATTTAATTATTCTACTAACTTAGCACAGCCAGGCCCAACAAGTTTAATCAATACTAATCAATCTTTTATTTTAGACAAAACGATTACTAACTTAGCACAGCCAGGCCCAACAAGTTTAATCAATACTAATCAATCTTTTATTTTAGACAAAACGATACATGCAATATGCATTATGTAAATATACTATTTGATATTATAGTAATATAGATATAGAATTATATATATATATATATATATATATATATATATATATATATATATATATATATATATATATATATATATATATATATATATATATATATATATATATATATATATATATATGTTCCATTACTAATAATTATTAATAACATTTGTTTTGCAAAACAAATATCAAACAAATATTGGCTTTGTATTATTTGTAATAAATAAAAATCATAGAAATGTAAAAAAGTCATGATTTTGGTTGAATCGATCTCGCTCTCCAATGCCAAGAATCAAAATCGGGTGAAATTTCACAAACTAGGGAAGCTCTTACCTGTCGCTCCAGTGCACTTCAGTCGCTCCGAGCAAGCAAGGTCAATGAAGTTGAACTTGGCAGCCAGAGTACTTGGCAGCTCAAAGTCAGTGAACATCTCTGTTGTGTGCTGTTCCTTCCCGTCGTCTGGCATCTGTGAGCAAACAGGGAGGAAACTGAGAGTCAGTCACTCATGTTTCACTAAATCTTTGCAGTTGCTATGGTAAACAAACATTTATGATAACTTTGGAGCTGTCGAAAAGTAATGCAATTATGCATACTCATGCAAAATATTTACTAAATGCATGCTTAAAACTATGCTATTCACAGTACCTGCCTTGACTTTTGTGTTGTTGTGGAGTTTGGGGGAAATGCCTACAAAACAAATATTGACTGCATTTATTTGTTACAAAAGCAGTTAGCAAGGATTATCAGCAATATACACTATTGCCATCATACAAATGAATTATCTTGTGAATTGCATAAATAAATAAATTATTGATAATATTATTATATAATCTGATTTTGTAAAACTAAAAACTCCCATCATGTGTGAAGCAAACAAAACGTTGTTACCAAATAATCTGCTGGGAGGAGACTATAGATGTCTCGTTATGGTACTAGACATGACTGCAGCAATATCCAATCATGCATGCATTTACTGCAGAGGCCATTCAAATGACCGAGGGGATGTGACTAAATATGAAGACTTATTGGGGTGAAGATGTGGTAAGGCCAATACATGACATTTCTGAACATGCATGTAGTAGTTCGTATAGATGTAGGTCTGTACCATTTATGAGTCTTCCCTTCACTCATTGAGTCTTGGATGAACTGCATATGATGCTTTGAGTTACTGACAGACGTATAGCTAATCTCACAGAAGATGTCACTGATTATGCTAAGGAAAGAATGGCATTTTCTCAAAATCCAATGTTGCACACCTCATTGAATTGCTTAAGAGCATCAAATTGTGTGGTGTCAGTTTTAGAACATAGGAAACAAGAGATGTATCTGGGAATGGGATGGATAGACTTTAATTCATAAGTTTGATGGGGAAGAGAAGAAAAAACTTCTCAAACACCTACCTTCATGCCTAGCAGAATGGGATGCATTACATCCCAACTCAAAATTCAGTTGTTGAATTTTGGGAGAAATGTCAAGAATTGTATGCAGTTATCAACCTTGAATACAGCAATGTAGGTGCTGTTGAGAAAGCTAGTATATTCATGTTATATAAACCCTTAAAGGAAGGAGAAAAGGGTATGAAACTAAAAGGGTCACTCCACATATGCATTGTATTGTTTACCGTATTCCTAGGAACAGCTTGAAAATAAAAAGTTCAGTGCTCAGGGGATCGAAAAATGTAAGTTAATTTAATTAATAAAAATTAAGTATGTGCATAAACAACACTAAAATAAAATTGAAGCATGTTCAAGTATTCTAAAGGTATCTTTGAAGCAACTGCACTTGCATAGTTTTAGATACGGTACTGTATTACTATTCAGATGAAAATTTTCTCAGTGCCTCATGATATTTTATTAATGTTATAAATGATAATTTGACAGTATGGTAGCAGCAAATCGTGTATGTACTCTTTTGGTGAATATGTGATGGTGTTAATTGATCTGGTCGGTTCTGATACAATGTTCTTTAAGTATTATTATGTTATTATGTTATTTAACTTGAGTTCCCTCAACATAAAACTTGAATTACATCTGTCATCATCATTCGAGCTGTAACCAACAATATTCATATTCCGAACTGTTTTAATTCATAAGTTTGATGGGGAAGAGAAGAAAAAACTTCTCAAACACCTACCTTCATGCCTAGCAGAATGGGATGCATTACATCCCAACTCAAAATTCAGTTGTTGAATTTTGGGAGAAATGTCAAGAATTGTATGCAGTTATCAACCTTGAATACAGCAATGTAGGTGCTGTTGAGAAAGCTAGTATATTCATGTTATATAAACCCTTAAAGGAAGGAGAAAAGGGTATGAAACTAAAAGGGTCACTCCACATATGCATTGTATTGTTTACCGTATTCCTAGGAACAGCTTGAAAATAAAAAGTTCAGTGCTCAGGGGATCGAAAAATGTAAGTTAATTTAATTAATAAAAATTAAGTATGTGCATAAACAACACTAAAATAAAATTGAAGCATGTTCAAGTATTCTAAAGGTATCTTTGAAGCAACTGCACTTGCATAGTTTTAGATACGGTACTGTATTACTATTCAGATGAAAATTTTCTCAGTGCCTCATGATATTTTATTAATGTTATAAATGATAATTTGACAGTATGGTAGAAGCAAATCGTGTATGTACTCTTTTGGTGAATATGTGATGGTGTTAATTGATCTGGTCGGTTCTGATACAATGTTCTTTAAGTATTATTATGTTATTATGTTATTTAACTTGAGTTCCCTCAACATAAAACTTGAATTACATCTGTCATCATCATTCGAGCTGTAACCAACAATATTCATATTCCGAACTGTGATCAAAATTAGCACCCTTCTGAACTGTGATCAAAGTCAGCACCCTTCTGAACTTTGAACAAAGTCAGCACTCTTATGAACAGTAATCGGTCAGCAGCCTTATGAACTGTGATCATGCCCTCAAAGTCAACACTTTTATGACTTGTGATCATGCCCTCAAAGTCAGCACCCTTATGACCCGTGATCATGCCCTCGAGGTCAGCACCCTTATGACCTGTGATCATGCCCTCGAGGTCAGCAACCTTATGACCTGTGACAATGCCCTCGAGGTCAGCACCCATATGACCTGTGATCATGCCCTCGAGGTCAGCACCCTTATGACCTATGATCATGCCCTCAAAGTCAACACCCTTATGACCTGTAATCATGCCCACGAAGTCACCACCCTTATGACCTGTGATCATGCCCTCGAGGTCAGCACCCCTATGACCTGTGATTATGCTCTCGAGGTCAGCACCCATATGACCTGTGATCATGCCCTCGAGATCAGCACCCTTATGACCTGTGATTAAACATGTTTCTTTTCGAAATAATTTGATGTGTGACACTAAAAGAAACATCCGATATCCCCTCTCCTCCAAGACACCAATTTCATGTTGTACCATACATTGGGTTTTTTGAGGATCAGATCAGAAATGATACTTGTCTCCAACTGTTGACAGCAGAAACTCATGTGGCAGTTAAAAAAGTTTTTACAAGCGTCACTTAGGTCACTGACCTTGACTTTTGACCTGATAGATCCAAAATGAGTAAACTCTGATTTTAATCAAATTTGACCATTAGTAAGGTCATTGCATCAACAAGTTCCATTAAAAAATTACAATGGTCCATTGTAAGTTCTTGAGATACAACAATTTGACGTTAGGATGGTGGCAATGTTACAATTTTGCTAACAGGTTACCATTTCTATCAGACTAGCTGGCATCATATTGCAGCCCAGACTAGCTGGCATCATATTGCAGCCAGCCTGGGAGGGTTTCACATTACAGCCCACTTGGAGGCATTCTGTTTATCTTTGTGACAGTGGAAGTGTCAGGGGTAATACACAGCACAGGGCCCAAGGATCTGGTAACAGGTATCATATCAGCCCAATGGATCTGACAGGGGACTGAGGCTCAGCTGTGTGCATTAAAATAGGATTTACAATCCCACAGGGTTGATTGTATATAAAACCCTGGGCTTAGGTGTTAGTCTGGCTCTGGTGATGGCTCCAAAGAAAACATCTGTGCCTAATCCTGAGTGTTGCAATCCATTTTAGAATCATGAAAGGAGGGTTAAGGGGGTTCGTTAAGGGTGTGCGACTGATATCTAGACAATTGTCAGAAAGGGATCCTAGCCTTTGTACCCCAGCCAGAACAACTCTCTGTTGCATCATATGCAATGTAAAGATTGTGTGTAACCGTGATTACTCTGCATTCATGTTCGTGTTCACTGTCGTTCGAGACAGTGTAGCTGGATAGAAGTGATGCTTACATATGATAATAATATTGGTGCTTTACATACATGTAGTTCATAACTGTTAAATTTTATTTTTTTGCTGATGACACCAATATTTTTTTCGCTCAGCAAATGACCCGGTTGAACTCAGCAAAGACAGGCAAACAACTTGGTTAATTGGTTATGTGGTTTGTAGTTAATCAATTATCACATAATGTGTAGGATATTAATGTCATGCTATTTAGTAACTATGAAAAGCCAGCACTAAAGTAAAAATCAATGATATTGAAATGATATATGTAAGTAAATTTCTAGGTGTTTTAATAGGACGATAACTTTGAAACTTTGAAAAGTATTGCAATTATGCATACTAGTGCAAAATATTTACTACACAAAAATGCTCACTTAAAACAATATACTATTCACAGTACCTGATTTGTGTTTCATGTTGTTGTGAAGTGTGGGGAAACACCTATAAAACAAATATTGACTGCATTTATTTGTTACAAAAGCAATTAGCAAGGATTGTCAGCAATGTAGACTGTTGGCATCATACAAATGGATTATCTTGTGAATTGCATATATTAAAGCTGTCTCATTTTTTAAAACTAAAAACTCCCATTATAATGAGTGAAGCCAACAAAAAGTTGTTACCAAATAATCTACTGTTATTCTTCAACAGTTTATGACATAACACGTCAAACACGACAAAGTAAAAACTTAAGAGAGGTATTTGCAAAAATGACTCTAATATCCCAATGTACATCTGCACAAGGTATACAATTATGAAAGAAGCAAATTTGGATATGTGGAATTAAAATTGCGAGAACATGTACTGTCCTTGTTAATTAATTTATTCAGATAGTGGTCCCATGATCGTGTGATAGCTACTATGTTATGTAATATAATATTCTACATTCTTAGGGTTTGATTCAGCATATAAACATGCAAAACTACTATCCCACTGGAAAAAACTGAGATATCAATGACAGCATATCAGGAAGCATGTAAATTGTTATGTTCATTACCTTGTTGCACTAACCAACATTGTTTAGGCTGTCAGAGTTACCTCTTGAAATACCAGAGACAGCAAAGGAGGTTGTTGTAGACCATCCCAAAGACATGACGATGTTCCTGCTGCACGGTCGGTCACAGCAGCAAACATGGGTCGGACTGCATCTGTCAATAATGCAACCGAGCCAAATATGTGTTTCTTTCATAACAATCAGGCTCCATATCACCATCATTTTAGACGTCAAGCTGTGTGAATTATGTGGCAGTCGAATATTTAGTTGGTATCAACCATATTTCCCTTTGGACACAAAACTGTGCACCTACAGTCTCGAGTCAGCAACCGATATGACTTCGCCAAGCACCAAGCCATTCAGTATAAAACAAACAAACACAATATCCACAGTTTACAAGATAGTGTCAGTGTGCGCTGTTCTTAGTTCACACGACAGCAAAGTTTGCTGTCGTGATCCACAGTAGGAACCACGAGAAGGTGACATGCGCTTCTCCCACCACAAGTATTGTGTGCATGCAGTATAAGTGTGAAAAATTGTGCCTGAAACTTAACCATCTCCATCATTAGCTAGGATAGCGCTACCAGTGGTCATTTGGGCCCATATCTGTATCCTTTCAGAATATGGTCGAAGATGTTAGCAATATATGCTATGGAAAGATAAATTTAGTAGTATTAGCATTTTCATGTACTTTAACATGTTCACAAGATTATTGTATTTGTAGAACAAATGGGAATTTTTTTTTTTAATATAAATTAATTAAATATCATTTTGGAAGTGCATAAGATGTCACCATATGTAGGCTTTGTCAAAGCTGGTGTGTTTGGTCGCACGATTGACAAAACTGTGAAAAGTCTCCACGCTGACAGTATGATGGTCTGGTTAGTCTCTTGACATCTTGCAGCACATTCTTGTGTAACAGTTCCTCCTCCAATATTACTGCAACCTGCAACCAGTTAATTTTAAGATAGGTTATTCTGTATGAAAAAATTGTCTGTATATTCTGAGCTAAGACTTGGAGAAAACAACTGTACGTTTCTGTGGATTTGTATTCAGTAGTGGCTTCATTACCAGGAATGAACCACTGTTTGGTTTGGTTTCTACCAAAAATAATTGAATTATTAATTGAATTAAAGTTAATTGTTAATTTAATTGAAGAATTTGGGAGGCTAATTTAATTTAATTGACCTGAGAAATGTGTAACGCTAATTTAATTGGAACATTTCTGATTTAATTGTAATTTAATTAATTAACTTTTCAAGTTATTTGCCCCATGCCTGGTACAGGTACAGTTTCTGCAAAAATATCAGTAACTTTAGATGTACTATTGTATTATTAATGCATTTGTTATACATAAATGCATTATTACAGTTGTAGGTTTTAGTGGTTATTAATATCATAGGTAGTACTTGAATAGTAAACTAAACGGAGTCAATATTATTGATCCCTAATGGCTTTTGCTGGTTGGTGAATAATATTTAATCATGCTTATATGGTAAATACCTGCACCAGCTGGACATCCAGTACTTTGTTCACTCGGTTCTCCCGCAAACAGTAACAGCCATACTTTGCACAATGTCCAGGACTGTCGAACCAAGCATCTCCGGACAGTTCAAGGTCCCCATCAATCTCTCTGAGTTCGTCCATGATTTGAGCCTGGGCATCCAACCATTCAGCCATCACAGCTGAAGCTATGTAGCCTTTCTGGTGGTGACGAAAGGTTGATGGTGAGATAGAGAACAAGTTATTAAAGGACAGAACCTTCAGAACAGGAGATGAGGATGTAGTCAGCTGGAAGTCTCCTGGTATACGGCTGACTGGTCCAGTTCTTCACGCAGCCACACTTCCTACATTTCTGCATGATCTCTACGAAATTGCCATCTTCCTTGTTGATAACACAAAGCTTTGAGTTGGATGGCCACATTCAGCACATGACTGGAAGAGCTGCATTAGCAGGTCCTCAAAAAACATGATGCCCTTAATAGGTTTCTGTATGTAGCTGAAAATGCACAAATTCCATTGCATTATTTTTGAATAAAAAATTTGAAGTCACGCAACTCATGAACTGTTTGCTAAAAATTAACATGATTAAAACAGTAATCAAGGTATTATGCTGTATTGAAAATCTTAGAGGAATAGAAAACCAAAGAATGTACACAATAATACTAACTCTTCATCACTGGACTCCTCATCATTGGCCTCTTCTGCAGCATCCAGAATAGAGGTCAGATGGTTTGTAGTCAATGGATGGCTTTAATGGTGACAACAACGTGGAGGGAGAGGGCAATGGTGGCTCAGCTAATGGGACATCATCGCCTGGAGGCTTCTTGGGTGCGGAAATTAGACAAGGTGGCTCAAGTTGAATGTCGACAAATATATCATCCAAGCTGTACTGTGTCCCTGCGTCACATGTCACCACTATGTCTATCTGAATCTCTGGAATGTAGAATAATCATTAATGAAAAAGCAAAGTTCATAATAATTATGTATGTTTGGTGACATACAGACTACGCGACGAAGATAAATTAGTAATAATGCTGAGAGAAATACAATTATGGTATATTTTTTTATTTTTGATGGAGAAATTAATTTTGTATGGTATATAAAAGTACTAATAATTATGCTAGTGAAGACAGACATATTAGACACAATTCCCTACAAATATCAATGATGTTTTTATTCACATTTCCACTGTCTAAAGCTTCATATATTAGGCACTGTCTGATTTTTAATAGACTTCTCTGGTTTTTGGTCTGCAGGTAGTATAAATCTACCACAGTGGTTACAGGGCATTCACAAAACCATATATATATATATGATATACTAGGGATCTCACCTGACTCAAGCTCCCTCCCTAAAATTGCATGCCATAAGGTGTGAACATTTTGAACAGTTAGCTTGAAAATTGTAGATCTTGGGTCATCTCACCCATATTAATTTTCCTGCCCTTTCAGCCTGCCACTGTAAATGTGAAATTTTTTTAATAGCAGGTAAAAAAAATTCGCAATTGAATTGTTGCACAATCATTCTGATATTTGACAGATGCTGCAGCATTTTCGATATATGCCAAAAATATACTTCTAGGTCCAGTAGTACATCTACATTGTACATTCCCAATTTATTGCCAATGTCAAGGAGATGTTTGGGGGTAAAACATCCGAATATAATCAGCTAATAACATATATCAATGCACTGATTGGACGATTATCGATTGCCATTAAAAAAATCCTCGTCAGTCTCAAGTTGTTATACTCCAAACAGCCCAATCTTGGGCTAATCAAGTAGGCCTACTTGGCAAGTGCCACACCATGAAATCTAGAGCTAAACACCAAACTTATATTGATTTCTTCCCTACATATCGTTACAGTTTGACAGCAATAAAAAGTCTAGATCTATCGTGGACTTCACCACTACTGTCACTGGTCACGACATGGGGAGGGCTCGCCAGCCATGGGAATGATTATATCTTCAGTAAACCACTTCAGGGTTAGCTTGATATGGGGATAGCTAAGTTTAGGGTTGCATACCTTCATTTCCTTGTGCCCAAGCACTTATAAAGCACTGCACACAACATGAAATTGGTATTGATATGTGGTGAATAGACATTTTGGAAAGGAAACAGTTATTTTTGATACTGAAAATTGCATATTGTAGATTTTTAGCTTACCACAAGCTCTTTCATACTATTTTAACACATGAACAATTAAAAAATTGTGTTTATTAACAATTAAATGTCATATTAATATCAAATTGCGCAAAACATCAGCTTGTGTATATCAAATGTTATAGTACAAAACTAAAATGTACATTTATTTTACATTTTCTATATTGAGTAGATCGGTTAAACAGTTTAAATAGTAACTGTATTAAAACAGTAATGATCTTGTTGACTAGATGGAGTTAATAAAATATATATAATCATATAACATCACAGTCTGACATCGACAATTTTCTAAGTCAAACACACACAAAACATGGGGCAGGCTAGCAACCATTTTTATTTATTTATAAAAAAATAAGCCCAAATTATATTCGGAATTGCAAATTATAAAATTATAATAAGTTTGTTATAACAAACTAAAATTTTCATCCAAATTACCTGTAATATCCACAATTAAGCTAACAACAACGACAAAAACATAAATATATAAATATTTTATAACCGTGTTTGTGACCATGACTTCCATTTATTTCAGGGCTGACCACATTATAAAAATGTATTGGTGGTCATGTTAACGTTTTGTTTGATAAGAAAACATAACCATCAAAAATTCTTATTTTTTACAGCAACTGCCATCATCTCATTGAAATGCTGACCAAGTTTTGTCAAAATCGCATACCTCCAGCTCTATTAAAACACCCCGACGTGCGATGTCCATCAATTTTAACAAACATAGCCATGCATTCATGCGCCCACGTGGTCCATAGTAGAAAAATTCAAATGAATCCCTCCGCCTGTTACACTCTAAAAAATGCACCATTTCAAAGCCAATAGCTTCTACAAACAAACTTGTGAACATGCCTGTTCAACTGCACTAATGTCACATCATACAGATTGTTTAAATTCACATATCACAATTTAATACACTATATTTTCGTGTGAAACAATAAACTGGAAGGTCTATAGTGGTCTTACCCCTTCAGAGTTGTCAGACATCGCTACTCTTGATGGCAGTGTCAGTGTAGTGGTGGAGGTCGATCAGGGTAGGGTCTAGGCAAAATTGTCCGCCCCACTCTTCGTCTCTGGGGCAAAAGTCCACACCGGGTTTTACTAACTCGCCAATTTGGGCTTTCCGTAGCCAAATGGCTACGGAACTAATAACTTAAGTTTTAAAACCGATACGCACTAACCGTTTCACATATGTATTCCGTGACATACAACCGACACTTAGGCGTCAAGAAACTGAAGAAATGTGCTCCAAATAATTATTTATGAGTACATTTATCGGTCACAAAGGAAAGATTTCATAAATAGCCGCCATACAGTGCACGTGGTGTTGCCTTTGGGTCACATGATCAAACGCGATTTCGTGTAGAATGAGGCCAGAGTGGGCCAGCAGCACAGACATAAATAAAACACCTGTTAGTGAGTTAGTAGTTTATAGGGAGATGATTAATGATGTAACTCTATGACCAGCAGGCGGCAATTCTTAGCGTGACCTTATATATATCTACGAGAAGCCCGTTTGGTAATCTCGCTCACAACAAAATCCGGTTATATACAAATGTTGACAAGCACATGCGTTCTGACAAAAAGGTAATAATTTCACACTTTTACATGGTTATTGTCAGGTAACTTTAGTTATATACATGTAAGAATGCATACAGAAACGAAATACGTGTTTATTGCTGTTTATGGCGTTTTTGTAAGGTTTCACGTTTCATGAAAATACTTAAGCTTTTGATGAACGAGATCTTCGCCCCTACTACAGCAACAGCCAGATAGAAAAAAATTGTAGGGCGATTGACTTTGCCTAGATAGGGTCTTCATGCTACTATATAAGCAGAAACCGACAGTCGTTTAAAATGTTGCAGATACGGTTAACATATGGGAGCAGGAAAATAACTCGTCCGTGCTGACCCGTACGTCACTTACCTTCAGATAGCGGGCGCCAATGTGACGTAACAGATACGCGACTAGATGCGTTATTTCTGGTGCAAAATCACCAGTATGAAAATGGCGGCGATAATATGCCGATATCGAATTTGAGCAGAATAATAAGCGCATACTTCATATTTGTTTTCTAACCTTTCATATGTCGAAACAAATAAAAATACGAAATCATAACCTACGAATTTCGCAGTAACAATAAAAAAATTGAGCAATAACTTTCTTTACGCGTCTCCGCTTAACCTCGCGCGTCCACCTACCGGATAAATTGCGGTTCTTCTGAATTGTCCGCCAGGAGGGCCATCTTTACCGCCATTGCCCTGATAGAAGCCTGTCTCACCACGAAACACAACACATCAGCCACACAACGCATAGTTAAACGACTAAGTACCTCAACTAAAACTATGTCACACATGATTTGGCGCCGGATTAATTAAAAACATGGCACATTCTCAAATTGTCGAGGCCAGCAGTTTTGTCCTATTATTAAATTGTAGTAACAAAACAACTGCAGATTTTCCCTTTGTGGTCACGTTAACGTTTTGCATGATTAGTAGAAAACGTGACCATCAAAAATCCTACAACTTCATGACGATCATTGTTATTATGCTGCCAATGTATGAACAAGTTAAGTTTCGTCAAAATCACATACCTCCAACAAATTGGGAGTTTTCGTAAAATATTAATATGCTGCTGGCACTGGTGTTTCGAGAACGTCACCACCAAAATAATAAAATAATAAAATATGACATCTACATAGCGCCATCATCACATAGTGCTCTATGGAGTGCCATAAAACACTAACATTATATAGCCTTTTTGATTTGGGAGAGACGTAGAGTGATATAATGAAAGCATTGAGTTACTAAAATGCAAGGAAGGACATCAACATACTAATTTACATGTAATTGAGTAAGGATTGACAGACGTTTGGTACGATGACAATAAAACTGATGCCGATTGATCAACTAATGCGAATCGAGAATAATAAACTGAATCTGAATATGTAATGATCGATATTCTTTTGTTTAAAAAATAAGAGACCAATGACGTGACTGACGCTTAGCCATTATCAGCCAATTGGTTGCACCTCTTATTGGTCAGTGGAGAGACCAATCCACAGTCACCGAGTCTCTTATAGTTGCTTATTGCGCAGCTCTCAGGGGAGAGATTTGTCGGCCCCCAGACCGTGTATAGTCTTCCACCCTGACTACTGACAATCCCTATATGTTGAGCTAGCAACCTCTTATGACAACACGTCTACCCGTTTATATAGTTAGTACACCCTTCCGGCCGAATTTGTGGTGTAAACTCTTGAAACATGTTCACTTTACGTTTTTTCTGTTATAACAACATTTAATTAAACAATTTATTCATTAGAATGTTTCTTATATGACCTAGTTCAAGTTGTAATACAGCAAAATGTATAACATGCATCAGTAATATTACTAGGCTATGTTATTGATATTGAATTATGCAGGTTCAGTGGTGGAAATTACGCGCATGCGCCGGAAGTGCTCACTCTAAGATGGCGCCTACAACAATGTCGGCCCGTTAACTGTCATCAATAACCCGTACCTTGGGAATGCAACACATTACACGTGGAAAAAGTTTATTATTTTGTCTACAGTATCATCGAACAGTTGTATGGTATTATCTGTTTAACATACACGCACGCACGCACGCACGCACGCACGCACGCACGCACGCACGCACGCACGCACGCACGCACGCACGCACACAGACACACGCACGCACGCACGCACGCACAGACGCACGCACAGACACACGCACAGACACACGCACGCACGCACGCACGCACGCACGCACGCACACACACACACACACACACACACACACACACACACACACACGACTGCAAGAAACACCAGCAGTCGTGTCGGCATTGTCTGAACAACTGTGGCTCTGTTGACCATCACTCAACCGCCGGAGTCGGCAGAGCAAAGACATCCACGATAAAATGGCGCTACACTGACGAGACGCAATCAGTGAAATGTGGCTGCGGAGAAGACCAACGGACAAAGGCCCACCTCCTGTGCTGCGGATACTGGACTGTCCGTACACATTGAAAGATCCCGCCATGGACTGGCAAAGGCATGCGCTCGAAAATGGCGACACCTCGTGTGAAAGACACGATAAGAATAAAAAGACTCGAACTGCGACAGCGGCAATCCATATTCGTTAATACATTGGATTGCCCATTACCAACCTACCCAATAGTTGGTGCATATCAATACAAACAGAGAAAGGTCTGCACGAACATGTCCATAATACAGATGTAGTAACACATATACACCGGGGGTAACGGGGTATCGGGCGGAGGAAGCACACACAAAAACAAACACACAAACACGCTAGAAGCGTACCAAATCAACACGTTCATCGCAGCCCGCAAAACGCATGCGTACATATATGGCAGTCTCCGGACATCGAAGGAGTAAGTTTCTAAAGTAGTTTTCCGCACACGCCGACGGATGATTCGGCCCATAACGGGGTTCGGCCGGAAGAACATGACGGGTTCGGCCCATACAGACGGATGATTTAGCCCAGTCTTTTCGGTGCATGCAGACGGATGGTTCGGTCCACATCCACACACTAATATGCTAAAAAAATAATATATATAATTCTTATACAGGAATATCCATAAAATAGCCGCGCTTAACGTAAGTAATTAATGATTCAAATTCTGTAGACAATAAGGTAAATGTCTAACACCAGATGGCGACAATTTTCTGTTCTACAAACTAGTCAAATTACAATAAGTATGGATCCTGTTGATCAAAAAAGGGGTGTACGCTATTTAGGGCATGTGTGCTTAATAGGTCGAATATAGTATATATATATATATATATATATATATATATATATATATATATATATGTATATGTATATGTATATGTATATGTATATGTATATGTATATATATATATATATATATATATATATATATATATATACATATACATATATATATATATATATATATATATATATATATATATATATATATATATATTATGCTATTTATTATGTTCATGATTAATAAAAGCAATATTATAATTCTTCACGCACTTGTATGGTTTCATGATTAATTATAATTAATAAGAGCGAAGAATTGTTAGAATAATTTTTTTTTAAGTTGAAAGTCGGTCAACTTGTAGAAATAGCGATGGGAATAAGTATAGTCGTTTCGGCCCACAGAGCCCGCTGGCACCGGTTGCATACGCGGTTTTTTCGGCCAGAAAACACTTCAGAGTTCACCAGTTGCTAAAACGGTTGGTTCGGCCCATAGCCGCATGCGTTATGTGCCGAAACATCCTACTATATTACTATACTATATCCTGATATTTTGTTAAATATCATGAATTGCTCTTTTGGAGTATCAGGCACAGCTCTAAATTTGTTTTCCTCTTATTTCCAATCAAGGTCGCAACGTATTGTTATCAATGGTACTGCGTTTGAGCAGTTTACACTTGATCGGAGAGTAACGCAAGGCTCATGCCTAGGTCCTGTTGAGTTCACACAGTACTCTAGCCCTGTTTTCTCTGTCATTGATCAGCATGTGAAACTGGGGCATGCCTACGCCGATGATCATCAATTTTACTGTGGTTTCCATACTATCCATCAATAGCTGGATGCAAGGCATGAAACTCAAAATAAACAAATCCAAGACTGAGTACATTATAATCGGCACTACGCAACAACTAGCAAAATGCACCAACACGGCCATTAACATCGGGCTCTATGAGGTACATGCACTGAATTGTGTACGAAATTTGGGCGTTTATTTTGATAAACACGTCTATGGAAGAACATGTCAAGTTCAAATGTCGGGCAGTCTATGCGCAACTATATAACATCGGAAAAATCAGAAATTATCTTGACCAACAGAGTACAGAGAAACTGATAAATGCTTTGGTCCACAGCCATATTGATTACTGTAATGCCCTTTTGATCGGCTTACCAAAATACCTTATACGGAAATTACAACTGGTTCAAACCACCGCAACCAGAGTGCAGATTCAGCAAATATGACCATACCACTCCAGTACTAGTCACGTCACTGGTTGTGGTGGAATTTCGTATTAAATATAAGGTATGCCTACTAATATTTCATTCATTACACGACCATGGACCAGAATATATGTCGGAGATGCTCACTCCTAGAAGCATCCATTACGGTCGAATGTCCCAGAATGATCTTAAACTTGACACAAAGGAAAACACTGGGAGATCGTGCTTTTAAAGTTGCTGCACCGAAACTTTGGAACTCCCTTCCCAAAGATGTTCGCAGCTGCAACAATGTCAGTATTTTAAGAGCAAACTGAAGACCCACTATTTTAGAATTGCATACAATGAACTTATTCATTTTACTTATGTAAATACTTTTACACCTGACAGATACTTATATAAAATATGTCGGAAGTTTCTGTTAGAATTAATAATTTTACTCATTTTATAGTTTTACCATTTTATATCAATATTTATACTATGTTGTTTTAACTTTCTACTATGTTATTTCTTGTACTGTACAGCACCATAGAATATTATTGTATAAATAATGGTGCTATAGAAATCAATAAACATTTACTCCTGGATGGCTCGGCGGAAGATTGTTCGGCCCACGCCGACGGATGTTTCGGCCCAGTCGTTTCGTCCCACGAAGACGGATGGTTCAGCCCACGACGGGTTCGGTCCACGCCAAAGGATGGTTCGGCGCATGACGGTCTCAGCCCGAGCTGACGGATGGTTCGGCTCAGTCATTTCGGCCACGCCGACGGATGGTTACATTAATATAAAAAATAATATTTAATATTATATTAACCAGGTATGGGTTAATTTCATATGATTAATTTGTTAATTGAATTAACTCAATTAAGTTAATTTCTTCTTCTTCTTTCTTTAATTAATAAACTTTTCCAGAAAGGCTACTTTAATTTAATTAATTAACTTTACCAAAAGCGTTTCATTTCATTTAATTGACACATTCCCAATTAACTCTTTAAGTGCTCATTTAACAATAATTATTGATTTTTCTGGATAGTTCACAGCCATTTATCCACGTGTTTTCACTTTCGAACAAAGTTAGAAAACACACCTCTCATACAAGTCTTTTGATTTTAGAACTAAATTAAACTCTAAATGTGTATATATTTCTACCAACTCATTATTTAATTGTTAATTGTTAACTGAATTAAAATCAACTGTTAATTTAATTAACTGAAGAATTTGGGATGATAATTTAATTTAATTTAAGAATTTGGGATGTTAATTTAATTTAATTGACCTGAGATGTGTGTGAGGTTAATTTAATTAGATAATCCCTGAGTTAATTGTTATTTAATTAATAAACTTTTCAAGTTAATTGCCACATTCCTGACACCAACACGTACATGGGAATAAGCTTGTTTCTATTAAGTATTAATTGAAACGAAGATTTACAGATGGCTACGAGAGAGCGCGAGATGCAAGCCAAGTGCGTGAGTCTCGAACCAAATGCTTGAGACTTTGGTAGCAACGTACCAGGGAAGAAAATATCCAACACAGGAGAAAATGTTTAACCTGCTGCATTTCGCAACCATAACAGTAATAACAGAACTGTCCATGACGCGACTGAATCAGTTCTGCCAACTACCTCGTACGATAATGTTTTATGTTTTGGAATAACAAGTAGTGTGTACAGTAAATATGTTTTCGGTTATCTGCATACGTATTGCAAAATTTACCCTTTTCCTTGGCAGCTCAGTTTCGTTACTGTAACGTTTACGGGAATTTGTCTACAGTGTTGAAAAACAATTGTAAGGTGGCTAAGTAATCAGAATTAATCTAGAAATAATAATACAATAATTTTCCTTGACGTGTTTATCGGACAAGACATTGTACCGTTGCAACACCTGATTATACAGTGTTACCTTGGTCCTGTCGTCGAGGTCTTTTCTGTCGAGGATGGTCATCATCTCGTCATCGAGGGCTTGCACCTTCTTACCTAAGGTGTCCGTCGGGAGTGGTGGGTGTGAACGAAGCGTGTCCAACATTCATGGGTCAACCAAGGCCATCTTGCGTGCATGTTCCATGTCTCTCTCTCTCTCTCTCTCTCTCTCTCTCTCTCTCTCTCTCTCTCTCTCTCTCTCTCTCTCTCTCTCTCTCTCTCTCTCTCTCTCTCTCTCTCTCTCTCTCTCTCTCTCTCTCTCTCTCTCTCTCTCTCTCTCTCTCTCTCTCTCTCTCTCTCTCTCTCTCTCTCTCTCTCTCTCTCTCTACCTCTTGAGCAGCACCTCTCGGAGCAAGCGTAGAAAGACCGAACTTGCCAACGGTGCTAGGAAGGCCGATAGGAAACCTCCGCTCTGTCCCTCGCCGACCTGCTGTTGCAGCAAGATGCGTCTTCTCCTGGCAGCTGGGCGTTTGTCTCTGAGCCAACTCGCGTAATTTCGTCCTGTATTTACTAAAACGTCGCCTCTGTAATTCGCTCAATGGAATGTTCTTTTTTAATATGTTGTAGGCACACTCGGCTAGTGCACACAGCAGATCGGCGTCGGCGTTGGCGATGATGGCCCTTCTCAGTTTGTTGCTCTTGTATCTGTTCAGAGCCTGTATGCACAAAATGTGTCTCTTCACCAGGTCAGACGTGGTACGAATGAAGAGACTATCCACGGATGCGGTCTTTTTATACCTTCGGTAAGTACACGTATTGAACACCGTCGTCTGGAAAGATGGCCGTGCGCAGACGCATGTCCTCGGGCATGTCCTGTTTGAGATCGACCAATAGATAGCCGTACGGTACCGACTTGGCGTCTTTAAAAGCCTCTTGAACGAACTTGGCGCGCCCCGGATACATCTGCCGAGCCAAGTGCGACATCTGCGATGCGTCACGAGGATTCTTGAACACCACCA
Organism: Lamellibrachia columna; assembly: GCA_963662155.1. Classification (NCBI taxonomy): domain Eukaryota; kingdom Metazoa; phylum Annelida; class Polychaeta; order Sabellida; family Siboglinidae; genus Lamellibrachia; species Lamellibrachia columna. The sequence goes on from OY759273.1 coordinate 7,868,014, forward strand.
TGTACTGAGAATTCAGACTGATGGTACGACTCTCTTTGTTTTTAGGGAACAGGTTCTGTACGAGATACAGCACGGACGTGTTCCTGTGATGACTTTTTTTAGTGAACAAATTCGTGACCCGTTCGTCCGTTTCTGCCATGAGATCGTCTATGACGATAAGGTTCCTCGTCGACGAATCGAACATGCTCGCACTCGGCTACCCTTCCTCGACCCGCACGTCGACTAAGTCCATCGTTGCGTAAGCCTCTTGCCATTCTCCGTAACACCACGTGATCCGTTCGGGGGGTGGATCGATCATCGCAGCAGCGTGACGTAGCATACGCGTCACGAAAGTACTTTTGCCGCATCCCGTCGGTCCGGCGACGATGCACGTGAAAGGATGTTTCCGTCCGTGCGTCGCTTATGAAAGACGACTACAGTGCATCGCCTTTTTCTACACGTCCAACGGACCCGTGCTCACCCCGTCCTCGTACACCACGTGTTTGGCGTAGAAGTAGGTGAGAGCCGCTCGTTCCTGCACGTACGTCAACACGGTAGAGTTACGCACTCGGAACCCGCGGTTGTTTCAACTTCCGCTCCGACGGTTGGTGAGCACCTCCAGGAACGCGTTCTTGTCTATGTCGTTGTGACGTTTGCTCAGCCCTTTGGTGCTGTACTTGTCGGTGGGTCCGAAACAATAGTACGTCTTGCTACACAACCCCACGAACCCGTCACAGGACCACTCCACCTTGAACAGACTCGGTGTCCTCTTATCGTACGCCCTACGCGTCTTACATTGGCGAGTCGACAGCGTACGTACTCGTTCCGATGGTCGTCGCAACATTCGGACGGCATCCATTCGGAGCGGTGCCGGAAGTAATGTTCTCGTAGTTCCGGGGTCACGAAGGCGTCGACGGACTCAGCAGCCAAGGCCAAATAGGCGGAGTCTGTATCCATCTCGCAGTACTGAAAAAGAGTGATGTTCCATTGTGGTCGACCAGTGGTCGACCATTAAGACCCACGTATCGAGAGGTCCCCTCCAGTGCAGATACGATTACAGATTAACCACGCTAGACACTACCGTCCTAGAGGCTCCTTTGAAGATCATGTTCCAGGAACAGACCAATGCATTCAAGATTAACCTCAGTTACGGGTTCGTTATGAGAAACAAGAACACGGGTCAATACAAGTACTACCATTCCTCGTGTAATTGCTGTGGACGCTATCTGGACGAGCCCAGTCTCATCACCAACAGCAAGGACTTTGATAACTTTCCCGAACGCATCCGAGAAACCGACGTCTTGCAATGGGCCAAATCAAAGACCGGATTCTGCGTGGGTGTGCGAACTCGTGACCAATGTCACCTTCTTCGTCAACCGCATCATCGATCATCCGATAGGATGTGTACGGGCGACCCCCTTCCAGGCTACATCAAGAAGAAAAGCGTCATCGAACCCATCCATCACAAGAGGTATAATGATAACCTATGTCTCTTTCGGTGTCTGGCCCTGCATCGAGGATGCGATCTATATCGATTGGAACCGGCGGTGAAGACGCTGTACGAGGCATACGATCGAGACGATGTACCCATGGAAGAATTTGCCGGGGTCACGTTGGATGACTTCTATCGCGTAGAGACCACGTTCCAAACGAACGTGTGCGTGTACAAACTCATTAAACCGGATGCAGAAGATGGAAAGTCGACCGCTGAACTGGTCCGTCGATCGTTATGCAATTACCCCGAAACAATGTATCTCAACCTTCACGAGACACATTTTTCATTCATCCAAGATGTATGCATGTACTGCAACTCGTATCGATGTCGGAAGTGCGGTGATTCATTATGGAATAAAGCATCTACGCTGCGCAGCCATGAGCGCACATGTACGGGGGGTGAATCGTTGCGCTACTATCCGTATCGAGCCACCTTTGACTTCGAGTATTGGTTCGACACCGAAGAACTTCCGTCGGACAGTGATAAGGTCCACTGGGTCGCGCGTCACGTCCCACTGAGCGTCAGCGTGGCATCCAACGTGCCCGGCCACGAGCAATGTCTCGTCACGGATGGAGACACCAACAAGTTGGTGAGCGCCATGATGGATATCTTGCGAGCGATGAGTGAAGCCGCGTACGACATCAGACTCGTACGATGATGTCTCGTACGAGGATGTCTTTGGTGATGGCGAGCCGCCATCACCAAAGAGATCAACGGTACCGACGGCTGGTCACGCGGATAGGGTACCGCGGGCGACAATGAGCCGGGGTTACGCTTAGCGCCCGTCGTTAAACGCCTTAAGCTACAGTTAAAGTTATCTCGCTCCTTGGGATCGGGGTAGCGGTCACGTTAGGGTAGCGGTCACTCCGTTAGGGTCAGGGTTAACCGCTGATGACGTCAGGTTAGGGTCACGTCGCAATCGTCAAAACGTTGGGGTTACGACGGTTAGGGTTAGCTCCAGTTGCCATGGAGCGCTCTAGGGTTACGGATAGGGTTGCAGGTCGCTGCCAGGGGGCGCTCAGGCTACCCAGTAGGCTGTGCGACCGGAAACCGGAAGTTCCCTCCCAAACTGGGGTCCTCTTTTGATCGGTCATTGGAGCACTATAACTACTTAGCTCAAACTAATAGAACCCGTCAGATAAATGACGTAGACTTCTATAAATATATTTATATTATCATTGGCATGCGTTTAATTAATAGCTACCACGTATACCTTCGTTGTCATGCATATAATAATACTGTTATAGTCACTGGGAGCAACGTGACTGTAGCAAGACCAAGGGCAACTCCGTCCAAGTCCAAAGCGATCCTCTCTTGTCAGCTGCACGTCAAATTGTACAATACACTTATTCACTTAGTCAGCTGTGAAATTGATGGGATCCCCGCTGGTAATACTGCGTTACAGAACAATTTGTCGGATTTGTTAATAGACGGTCGTTAGTATTCAAATGCGATGAAGCGAATAATTGCCAATATGTTTACGAAATTGCCCTGCCTCGTGTCACGTATGACAGACCCTTTTAGGTGATGTAATCTTGAGTTAAAGAAATTATACGATTTGTAACTGCACTGGAACTGATCGAAATTAATTGAATGGCAATTTAATTGGAATTGTACCCGCCCCATCTAAGCCTCAACTATGCTATCGTACATTATGCTCCACTGCATTAAGGTAAGCAATACCATGCATTTGCAAAAAACAACACTTCAGTACTTTGAACAGCGAACATAGCTCCAAACTTAGAAGGAATTGAAATAGTATTATCGCAGGACTAGACATATAACGAAAGTATGCTCCGGCGATCACTGACAATTCGACTAACCGATCGAAAATATGTGCAATGACAACGAAATTTTGTCAACCCAATATATGATTGTGAAATTCTGTCAAACGTGAATAATACTAAATTATCCGACAAGGTCATCTACACAGTTAAGTTATCCTCCAACCCGAAAACCCCATGGCGTTATACAACCTAAACAGACATTTGCCCGAAACAACAACATATTTTTAATTGCCAGGCGGCGGTTGCGTATTAACACAGTGAGATAAATATATGAAGCATTGTAATGAAAGACATTCGGTTGATGTTTCCGTTGATGTTTTAGCGGAAATGATATGATAACACGAATTTTCATTGTAGTGTAACACACTGTTCGAGGGTTAAAATGAGGCCTACATATCTATATATGTATGTATGATCAATAAGTGGCTGACATAATTGGAATAGAATGGAGAATTAAACACCTACATAATTCCCGCGATTGTTTTCGATCGCGTTCGAAATTATTCAAACGTTAGATCGGCCGTTTTTGTGGATCTGGTGGTAGCATTGCGATTTGTGTTAGCTTCAGCAAACATTATCGTTAGTACGAACACGATGTATATGACTTGGAATGCGCTGCCCCGGGGGGGGGTACCAAAGCGGTGGGGGTGCACCACCAGAGCCTCAAATGAGCACACTGAGAAAGAGAGAAATCAAGAAATTTAGAGTCATCAAGAGATAATTATTGAGCAATTTATCTAAAATCTATAAGTGTAAGGTAAGCCCGGGCGGAACGTTTTCATTGGGAAAACTCTTCGATGAAAAGAGAATTATCAGGTTTAATTGGGGCACAAAGAGAGAACATTTACATGTTTACGGACAGAGAGATAAAAATGGCCAAAAACAGTGGCATTTGCGCAGCACATACATGTATACCTCAGTATAGGGAGTACCCCCCTGGGATGCACTGTCGTGGATATACGATTGTTCTACTAGTCCGCAAACATGTCAACTCTCAAGCATAAGCCGTGAGACTCCTGATTTTGCACGGTCCGAAATCTGACGCATATTTTAATAATCTTTAGCAATAAAAATTATTTAATTATTTTAAAAATGTACTTTTTTTTTAAACGAAAACGAGACACAGAATATATATGTATGTATATATATATATATATATATATATATATATACATATATATATATTTATGTATATATATATATATATATATATATATATATGTATATGTATATGTATATGTATATGTATATGTATATATATATATATATATATATATATATATATATATATATATATATATATATATATATATATATATATATATATATATATATATATATATATATATATATATATATATATATTGTGTAGCAAACGAATGCCTCAGTTAATTATACAGGTAATGTGAATAAAAGACCATGATTCACATTTAAAGTGATTTGACGAAAAACACTATTATAGACCAAAGACCATATTCAGGTGGTTCTGTTGTATTCACAATACAATAATTGCTTATCGCTGTCATTGCTCTGTATTTGATTTAATTAAAAAACAAAAACCTGGGAGGATTTCCCCTGATGAGAGGAAACGCATGAAAATCTGAAGTATATAAACAAGATATTACGATAAATGTAATTTAATTTATTTAAATTATTCAACTGTATATATATAATTTTTTAGAGTTTATGGTGTAATATATTATATGATATGAATTTTAAAGATACAACGAATTGTATACATTCTAATGATCGTCTCGTTGATTGCGTGTTAAAGTGGAAAACATATAACGCAGCATTTTATGCGAAAGGAAGCGACAACTATAAAACCAGCTACAAAGTAACAATTTTGGGTTAATGTGGAAATAAATCAATTAACAAATGAAAGAATAAATATAATGCTTTATTCACGGAAAGACACACATTAAACTTCATGTGCTCGTTACACAATCGTTCGGGCCGAGATCACTATACCCGTTGGGCTCTGAGGCCGAAGTTACCATGGACACATACAATGGAATTCTCTGGAGAGCACAGGGATTGAGGATCAACAATTTCTATGTTTAATCCAGGATAGCTTTCTTACTCAGCACGTACTAGAACCAACCAGGGGAGAAAATGTATTAGATATAGTTTTGTCATCACAAAAAGAATTAGTGGACAATGTAAAAATATTTGAACCATTGGGTAATAGTGACCATAATCAAATACATTTTGACATCAATGTAAAATCAGAAAGTAAAAATAAGAAAACGTACAAGAGAAACTTCCACAAAGGTAACTACAAAGATATGAGAAAATACTTAGCACAGCTAGATTGGAATAACATGCTGATGAATAAGACTGCAATTGAATGTTGGAATATTCTAAAATATGAAATTGAGAGTATCATTGATAAATTTGTTCCCTTCCGAAAACAAGGAAAACGGTGTAGAAAGAAACACTTGTCAAAAGAGGCAATTAGAAAAATAATGCTAAAACAAACTATGTGGAGGGTTTATAGGCGTACCAGAAAGGAAGAAGACTATGCAAAATACAAAGAGGCACTTAATGCAGCTACAACTGAAATCAGACAATCTAAAAGAAGCTATGAGCAAAAACTGGCATGTAACATAAAAACTGACAGCAAGAGTTTTTATGCATATGTCAGGAGTAAACAAAACGTACAAGACAAGGTTGGACCTCTAGAAGACAGTGCTGGAAATATAATATCACAGGGGTTTTTAATGGCGGAAGACCTAAATGGTTACTTCAGTTCAGTGTTTACAAAAGAAGATATTAGTTCATTACCAGTTGCTGATGCTAAATTTCAGGGGGCTAAATCTGACTATTTAGGACCGTTAGTTGTAACTCCAGAATTGGTAGCTAGGAAAATAAAGGCAATGAAGGATAACAAATCACCGGGAGTGGATGGGATTCCTCCAAAATTACTAATGGAAACAGTAGATCAAATCAGTATACCACTTGCAAGAGTATTCAACTTGTCATTAAAAGAGGGAGTTGTTCCGTTTGAATGGAAAGAAGCAAACATCATACCATTATTTAAAAAGGGTTCGAGAAATAAGTCAGAGAATTACAGACCAGTGAGTTTAACGTCAGTGATTTGTAAATTATTAGAAAGGTTAATTAAAGACCATATGGTGGACTTCCTCGTTAAGCATAAATTATTAAATTCATCTCAACATGGATTCCTTAAAGCGAGGTCATGCTTAACAAATATGTTATGTTTTTTGGAAGAAATCACTAAGTGGATAGACGTGGGATCGCCAGTAGATATTATCTACTTAGATTTTCAGAAAGCTTTTGACAAAGTGCCACATCAAAGATTGCTACTTAAATTAAAAGCCCATGGTATCGGGGATAGCATAGCTGACTGGATAGAACAATGGCTGACTGACAGAAGACAACGAGTTGTAGTAGATGGCGAAGTTTCAAATTGGAAATCGGTTTTGAGTGGGGTACCTCAAGGATCAGTATTAGGACCTATATTATTCTTAATTTATATCAATGACTTGGACGAGAGTATAACAAGTAACGTACTGAAATTTGCGGACGATACTAAACTGTTTAGAAAGGTAAATACTGATGGTGATAAACAACATTTACAAAACGATCTAGACAGATTAGTGAAATGGTCTGAGAAATGGCAGATGCTGTTCAATTTTGGGAAATGTAAATGCCTACATACAGGACATGGGAACTTGAATGTAAACTATAAAATGGGAGCTACTGTTCTTGGTACTACTGTAAAAGAAAAGGACTTAGGAGTTACAATACGCGCTGATATGAAAGTTTCAGAGCAGTGTGGTATTGCAGCTTCAAAGGGTAATCAAATTCTTGGATTGATTAGAAGAAACATAACATACAAGGGAAAAAAGTTAATTATACCTCTTTATAAAGCAATAGTTAGACCTCATTTAGAATACTGTATACAAGCATGGAGACCATATCGTAAGAAGGATATAGATACGCTTGAACGCATACAAAGGAGAGCAACTAAAATTATTCCAGAACTTAGAGACCTTAGTTATGAAGAACGCCTGAAAGAATGTGGTTTAACAACTCTAGAGACAAGGAGGTTAAGAGGAGATCAGATTGAAGTTTTCAAGATATTGAATGGGTATGAAAATATTGATAGAAATATGTTTTTCTCACTCAAGAAGGATAGCAAAACTAGAGGACATGAGGTAAAATTAGAAAAGGATCAATGTAGATTGGACATCAGGAAGCACTCGTTCTCACAGAGGACAATAAATGAATGGAACAAACTGTCTACAGATTGTGTAACTGCTAGCAGCGTGAATATGTTTAAAAACAAGGTTGACACATATATCAGGAGGGCGGGTTATAAGTAGGTGAACATTGTTGGACTCTCGATAAGCCAATGGCTTCCTTGTCCACTTGCCATCTGGGCCTTTGGCTTGGATGGCAAATCTTGTTAAATCTTGTTAAATTGCGGGCCGAACCATCCAAAGAATGCTGTCCGAATTCTCCAGGCCAAATTCACCGTGAGCGGACATCACCTGTATCCACGCTGACAGTTCGCTTCGTCCTAAGTGGACCGTGGTCGTCGACACCCGTGTCACAGCATGTGTTCTATGGATTGATGACATCAACATAGCTTCCACTACTGGGAATAATGTATTTCAAAGAGAATTTAGCACCCGGATAACCCAGGGCTGCACCGTTTCTGGTCCGGATCGCAGTCGAAACAAATTTTCTGGAAGCGAAAAAAGCCGGCTGTGCTTCGTCGGCTTGACATTTTCTTTGTTTTTAAACAAAGTTGGCCCCGTAGGGAACTTAAACCAACTACATGTTAATTTATTCTTAATACTGTTTGCATTACAATCAAATGCCGCACAATAAACCATTATGACGCTCGCTTCTAAATAGCCGCTATCGCTGTCAACAGTACGGTGAACGAATGGAAAGTCCCAGTCTCGTAGCACTTCGTTGTCACCAGTGACGTCACGTCGAAGCTTGCCGATAAGCGCGTGGAAAATATGCATAAGTCGAGGCAGGCCAATAGAACCGATTATTATTTGGAATATTATTTGGAGTTCTAATGATTTTTTCGGTGTTGTGGAAATGGAAATATACTACAACATGTAATATAATATGATTTCAAGTAATCGTTCTTGTTAGTCCCTTTAAGTCATTAGCTTCTAGACTCAGACTTGAGTTGGAACCGCCAGATAGAAAAGTTGATGCTGTGCCTACGAGACGTACGCCCCTATTGGGCCAAACCAAAATGGGTACATTCGCTTTTGGTAGAAATATCACACCAAGACAGTTACATCAATTTGAAGTTTCTATACATATTATCATAATAAATTCAACAGCTGTAAACGATAGGTACGTTAACTAAAAAAATCTAATCTAACTAAATAAGTTTGCATATCGATATTGTGCATGTATATGATCAATGCTCCAACCTTGAATATAATAACAACAAACTACACCTCGTGCATTAGTGTGGCAACAGGTGGTACGCTTTGCCCCCACATGACGACATTTGTAAAAAAGGACTGCAACTAATATGTAATGTTGTTGTTGTTGTTGTTGGTTTGTTTCTAAGGTCCTGCATTACATTGCTATTTAGATACGATTCGTGTACGTGTGACTATGTCAACAGTTTCTGCATGGAACGAAAATAAGTAGGCCGAATCGTGTTTGCGTCTGAAAGGGTACGTGTTGCACCACCCTACCCTATTCCTAGTTGTGCGTGTTGCCTGGTTTTGACTGTAGCATTATACATGGCGCATTGCGCTGTAGCATTCCGACCAATTACCTTTTCGTGTGTTTTCCGCAGCTCGATACCCCGTCGACTCCCGGTGTATTTGTGTTTACAATGAAATGGGGACACGCTTGTGCAGACATTTCTCTGTTTGTATAAATACACCAACTACTTGGTAGGTTGGCAATGGGCAATCCAATTTTATTCATACACAACAAGGATTGCCGCTGTGCACACAATAATAGTGACTAAGTCTGCCACAAAGCCTGGTATTAAGCTGGTGTGTATGACCAATTAGTAAACAATACCAGATAAGATTTAACATTAGTGATATTTTCTACTGTAGCTAGCAACTGCCGAAGACAGTCTTTACCAAAAAAACCTTGCTGCTCTTAAACAAAGCGACAGCATACAAAGAGGGAAAAAATACCTATGTGCAGACAAGCATAGACTCTACATAATTATATGTATATAGTGCTAGCTAGAGTATTTACAATGATATACACAAAAGTGGGGGAATAAACCCCCCGGCCCCACCTGTGTGCAGGTGGTGGCCCAACCCCCACTTACGCTACCAAGTGCTGCTGAATCAACTGAATGGCGATTGTTGACAATTTACGCCTTCGTGTCAATCGGTGGCCTCCCTACGCCAGGGCACGGGTGAACACTATTGGGCTTTTGTCTAATTTACCGGTGGTCACTTGCCTTTGTGCGTGTGGCTCATGTCGGTATCACTCGAAAACAACACACACAGGTCAGCCCAGGATGAATTTAGCACGGTAGAATCCGCGCCCGTGAAAGGCGACGAAAGCCTTACGAAACCGCGCAATTGGCGACTGGGTGTTTACACAGTGTCCATTAAACTTCGGAAAACAGCATGACCACCAGTCGTCTAAGGTGACACTTTGAGGTTAAATTATGATTCGGCTGCGCAGATTTTACAGTAAGACACGGCGGCCAAATATATTTTACAATAAACGCGGCGGCGAAAACGCAGCCGAGCAGCGAGATGAGCCTAACTAAATGTGTCTAAAGGGAACAGTTTCCACGCCTAAATCACAAGGAAATGAACCTTGCGCTTGACAAAGCAAGTTTCGACAACAGTTGGCCGTGTCTTCAGATGCACTCACTCTTGTTTTGAGGCATCCACCAGCGAGTTCATATCTGATAGTCGGCCAAGAATTTACATTTCGCGCCTGCTACGGCGGTGAGTTTTTTGTTTAACGCACGCACGCACACACGCACGTACGTCTACACGCATGCACGCACACACGCACGCAAACACGCACGCGCGCACGCAACGAAGTGTTAACATGTCTGACTGCAAAACGCAACTCGTATGTACGTAGTGTATTGGTAGCAAGGGCTAAACAAATATTGTATTATGTTCAATGTTAAGGATTCGAAAATGAATACTTTGTTCACATATATAAGTGCTAATTAAATTAACCCGCCACCCGTCGTGCTATTATTTATGGCATGACAAACATCAGTTTCTTATGAATTCTTATGAAATACATAGCTCAGGTAGGCTGAATATCCTTCATCTGAGCGGCGCGTATGGTCAATTGTGGAAACTGTTTTCTAAGATATAATTCTTAGAAATGTTCCCGCGAGAAAACGTAATGGCAAATAACGGGATTTATTTGCATTATTATGTAGACTAGCAGTCAATGCAGATGCCATTGAATTGGCTTTGTTTTGTGCTGTGGTACAACGTCGTTCTGAATGCGATCTAGTTTAACCGGCGGTGAAGCAATGAATGGAATTCACACGGAGCAGTTGGACCACTTCTGTCGCTGACCGATATTACATTTGGTGATTTATGCATGCCCCTAAAGGGCCTCGGTCGCCATAATCACGGCGACAGCAACGGTGGCGCAGTTCTACATTCGCCCTCGCTCTCTATGTATAAGGAACAACCTGTTTTAGAATATTTTTACCGGTAAATCGGGAGCGTACTATCTGACTGCTTATATACCTCTGCTGGTTTCCGATGATGTTCCTGACGGTCTCCTAGGTGCTGTGGAACCTGTCCATCAACATGACAGATACTCAGACTGCATAATCCCTGATGTGATAACCTTTGCGGATTCTACAGTACAGTTGTAAGTAAGTAAATAGTTATGTCAAATATCTGAAGCTGGTGCCAAATGCAATATAAATAACAAACGTAGCGATAATTTGTTAGGGGCAAAGACACAGTGAATCGTCGAAAATGCTGCGAGTGTGCACTAAAGCCCGCAACGCACTAGACAACACGACGGCGATGCGACGCAACTGGAATAATCGTGACGAATATTGAAAAAATGTTATCATGTCGTGAGCCGCTGCACATGATACGACGATTCGTCGTGGACCCGTCGTGGACCCGTCGTGGACCCATCGTGGACCTGTCGTGGACCCGTCGTGGACCCGTCGTGGACCTGTCGTGGACCCGTCGTGGACCCGTCGTGGACCTGTCGTGGATCCGTCGTGGACCCGTCGTGGACCCATCGTGGACCTGTCGTTGACCCGTCGTGGAATTAACAGGATCCTTCCCGGTTTCCATAATACGACGTAGAGAAGAAGAGCTAACGAAAACACAGCGGCTGAGATCCACGACCTTGGCCTTAGTGGACAAAGGGTTATAACAGCGGGCAATCAACAAATTGTTATTAAACCATGCGAACGACTTCAGTGACACAGTGGGCGGTTGTCTCATTATTGCATGCGTCCTCGTTGGGTGTGTTCAAATTTGCTGCATGACTAACTATATTTTATAAACCTGTTGACATTCTTCGGCTCTCAATTACGGGTCATATGTTCCAGCCTTATGAAGAAACACATTTCACAATAATACACTAAAATACTTTCTTATATAGCGCGGTATCCAGTCCTTGTGACTGCTCAAAGCGCTACGCACTTCACTCCCTGGCATTCTATCGCCATATCGACTTCTCTGGGAAGCATTCAGACACGCTGCAATTAATGCGCGAAGATTCGTTCCCATATCCATCGCTGTCTGTAGCCAGGTTCTTTATATAGCTGGGTGAAAATTTACAACTTGGGGTGATCGACGTTCCAACACTACGCCACCGCGCCCCCAGCTTTTCACACACGTAAACACTATTGCTGTGGTGCTGAGTAATTGTAACATGAAACCAACACATATGTTATACTGTTGACTGAAACTACGTCTATAATGGCAATAGTAAACACAAAGAATACATTGCTTAGAAAAAGAACATTAATAAGAACCAAAAACGTTATACTATTAACGTTATTCGTGTGGCGGCCTCTTGCGGATAACTTCTGTTTAGTTACAGAGTGCGATTTCAAAATACCTGCATTTTTGCAGGGCACTTCATAACATTTTTGCATGGCACTTCATGACATTTTTGCAGGGCACTTCATGACATTTTCCTATATATGTAGAGGTGAATAATAAAAGAAACTTTTGGTTAACTTTTACTGAAACGCATTAATCCTTGTGGGTCAAATTACATTTTTTATAATAATGTTACCATAATAATTATGGCATTTTATAGGAACATTTGGTTAGGGTGGTACTTTTATTATACTTTTATTAAATAATAAATATTTGGTTAGGGTGGTACTTTTATTATACCTTTATTAAATAATAAATATTAGGTTAGGGTGGTACTTTTATTATACTTTTATTAAATAATAAATATTTGGTTAGGGTGGTACTTTTATTATACTTTTATTAATAATGAATAACCATCTTGGATAGCTTTCACTGACATAACTTTACTCGTTGGAAGTCAAATTTAAGTTTTGATAACAACAATTTTACTAACTGTGTTGCTGCCGTAGCTGATACTATGTCGGAAACTTCCAGAAATTGCACGGGACCCCCATATATAGTAAAGTATCATTTTGTCCAAGTTTTACTGAAGTGACATTATTCCGTGTGGGTCAAATATTGAATGTTGTAGACATTTAGCTAAAATATGTGTTTATTTTGGTTTAACAAATTATATAAAATAATTTTTTTTTCAATGCAGAAACGTCATGCTTTATGTAATAAGAACATATGAAATTGCAATATTCCTGCACATTGTATATTTGAATAGTAAATAAATATCGCGTTATGACTGATTATGAAAAGAACACAATGTTCTGCTAATTGTGCTGCTGTCGAAGCTGTTACTATATCAGTTATTTCAAAAATATATGTTTAATTCCACATAAGATTGGCACATATAAAGCTTAATTTATATATTCAAAAACGTTAATAATAATATAATAAATTTGGTTAAGTCTCGAAGGTAAATACGAACTCAACTCAACCGCAACACTTCCCAACGAAACATTTTAACCCGTTTTGCCGCAGTAGATATCCATGCCCCTGTGAGACCCTGCGTTTCCAGGTAAATGAAGAAAAAAGATGATTTGAAGGGATGAGGAGTGTGAACAACAAATCAGTAGAACCCGCGCTACTGACCATTAATAATAATAAAAAGTATTTATATAGCGCCATATCAGTAAAAATTGCTCTCAGGCGCTATACATACATGCTCATAACTTATTAAATATTATTAATTATATTAAAAATAAATATATTAGTTATATAAAAAGTTACATATTAATATATATATATATATATATATATATATATATATATATATATATATATATATATATATATATATATATATATATATATATATATATATATATATATATATATATATATGATATTAAAAACAATGCAAATAATATATATTATAAAACATAGTCCAAATGGTCCTACCATAAATAATATATAATTGTAAATACGAATTAAATGTATATTTGCAATAATAAAATAATATTAAATGCATATAAAACATTTTCACATCAGCATATCATATAAAAGCTACTCTAGAAAGACGTGTTTTTAAGTGTATTAAGACGTTAAAGAACACAGCATAATTATATTAATGTTGTGTTCGTCACCATATCCAGGCAACTGCCCGACAGGTCAACATGGGGTCTGGAGGCGGATGGAGCACACACCTTGTGGCCGTATTGCTGGTCGTGGCTTCAACTATTCTGGCAGTCTCAGGTAAGGTCACTACTGACTTGATAGCCGACGCGATATGTGATGTAACTGTTGTTACACCAATGCAACTGTTCGTGCGTGCGTGCGTGCGTGCGTGCGTGCGTGCGTGCGCGCGCGTTTGCTGAACAAACAACAATATAACATTTCAAGAACATTTCAACATACGTTTTTGTCATTACATAATGAACTGACCAAACTTGTGTCAACGCTGTATGACGCAGCTATACGTATAATCAAGATGGTGAGTATAAAGACGACAAATGACACGAGGGAAGACATTGGGACGCAGTTCACACCAGAAATGCATTATGGCTTTTGCACCTCTGCTCATTATACTAATCGATCTTGTTTCGTTAGCAATGCCCATATTTATGATACTTATATAATTTAACTATATATAACTATATAACTTTCTGTTTCACAATTATGTTTTATGTCCCAACTAAACTCAACCCGATTTACACTGTCTTCCCACATTTGCTTTGTAGCTCCCATTCTCATCCACCACCTATCCTAATTAATTACATCTATCCACCTACCTCAGTGGTCACTGCTACACTTTCGGTTTCTCTTCTGCAGCGTTACATCGCTTCATGTTGTTTGACCATGCGATGACATTGATGGTTTAATGTATGGAAAATTATTCACTGAAATATTGATGTGTCGTATGTTGTACAGGCATTGATTACTGCGGAGATTACACTCCTTGCCTAGCCATTATGACGTGCACGAACACACAGGTTGGGTACACGTGTACAGGTACGTGTCGCAGTTATGTTTTTATTAAATATGTTCAACCATTCGTTAAAAAAAGATGTTGAGTGCTAGATTAATTAAAATAGTGATTTACGGCAGTGATAGCCAATGCTTTACTACTAACAGCTTCAAAATGACAGTGCAGTAGTTGCAATTTCTTGCAAACAAACGCATTAGTTAATGGGCTATTAAAGGGAAAAAACCATGGTTTTTGGCCAATGCACATATAAGAGTTACTAAAACAGAACCATTTGCAACTACAGTTAAGAATATCACGCCAGTGGTTTACTAGGAAATATTTTTTTGGGCAAACACAGCATCTTAATTTCATGGGCCGCGCCATACTGTTAGATAACGTTACGTCACGAGTGTCATATTCTAGTAAAATTTGCTCGCCAATAGGATATGACCGTGCTGTTGGCGTCCAAACTCAAGTGATGTAACTGATGTTGGCTTTTGTTTACTAGTCCTCTTTATGACAAAATACCCCGCTTGTTTGAGACTTTGCCACTGAATACGTCACGCATAGTCTACGTTACCGGATTTTCATAGAACTGCGCATGCGCTTATTGGTAGCGCTGGTTAACATGTCAGCCCTCTGTCAATCTCCCACTTTTAGAACGCATTCTGAGTAAACCACTGGGTTGATATTCTTGATGTTAGATGTTGTTATCTCTTTTAGGTACAAAGGCCCAAAGCCATGACGTTTGTTTCGTTTTAATAATGGGAGGCATAATATATTATATGACACGTAGAACTACCAGTGCTGCACATCTTCTATAACTGTAGGAATCTTAATTAATATGTTAATACCGATAAAATTAGGACCTACACTGTATAATCGAAATTTCTTAAATTGGCATTCTCGAACGACACCGTTTTAAAAGACGTGTTTGCACACACTCAGGACGGTTACAAAAAGCTTGGCATACACCCGACGCAACGCAACTGGTGTTTTGATTGTTGTAGCGAGTTGGAGTTGGACTGCGTTTGGGTGCATCGGGTGGTAACGACACTTGTCCGTTTTGTTGCGTCGTAAGTTATCTGGCTGTGCTAGACAACTATTACATGTACATACATCCCACTCGTAAGTAGGCACACACGGTACGACCCGACGCATTTCGACGCAGCCCAACTTCCTACGAAAAAGTCTAGTTACGGTGTCGTGCAAAAATTATCCGCCGTCAAATATTATCCGCTTGGTATCTGCCCATGCACGTATCTTGAAACATGAGCGTTGCTGGTCATAGAGCGTATATATATATATATATATATATATATATATATATATATATATATATATATATATATATATATATATATATATATATATATATATATATATATATATATATATATATATAGATATATATATATATATATATATATATATACATATATATATACATATGTATATATATATATATATATACACATATATATGATATGTATATATATATATATGATATGTATATATGTATATATATATATATGATATGTATATATATATATATGACATGTATATATATATATATATATATATATATATATATATATATATATATATATATATATATATATATATATATATATATATATATATATATATATTGCCGAAGCAAATCACTCAAGCGACATCAGAAGTGTCTCCTGTGCAATAACAGCAAGCGCTATTGTCCTTTGCTAAATATTTGCATTCTTGTCTTTTTTGTAGATACATCATTGTTTTTAATTTAAAGTTCAACACTATGGGGTGTATATCCGTCGGCTATTGCACAATATTCACTGTCATGTTACTGTTATATTAGCTTCCACAAAGGGCCACATGTTATCTCGGTTAGCCTCTATACTGCGAACGACAATGTCAGAAATATTCCTGCTACTCTGGTAAACAAGGGGAATATGTTGTGTTACCATCTCAGTCGTTGTCCACAGAAAGGACAGTGCAAATAGTGTGCTCTGTCGCAAAATATGTAAAACTACTAAGAGTACTAATTATTTACAGAATGGGTCAGTCTCTGACCGTTCAGCAAAGGGCGAAATAACTGCCACTGACCTCTACAACTGGATGCCTGGTATGGTCAAGTTAGCTAGAGCATCCAGAGTGTTTGGGCCGAAAATAGTGTGTACTCATAACATAGATGTTGCTCTGAGATTCATAGTGCATAACATCACCACCACAAATTAAATATGTGTGGACTGCTCGTCTAAAATGTCAGCAAAGACGCCATTATGATGGCACGAGCACACTCAAATACTAAACGGGCCAGAACGTAAGCAGAAACACAATTCTGCCGATATTAGCACATCAAAATACTAAATGAGGCCAGAAAGTAAGTAGATACACGCTTCTGTTGATACTAGCACACCCAACTACTAATTGGGCAAGAAAGTAAGACATAATTCATAAGGCAGATTCTAGCACACGTGTATACTAAGAAACAAGTACAATCGGGGGCTGATAGGCGAGGCACCAGAATGGTGGATAAAATCACAAAACAACTGAAATTATTGTGCGACTACTAGTGCCAATACGTGTTGATCAGAATCCCGACACATAATAAGCAACTGTAAGTTACTGTTAAACTAAAATGTTGCATTCATAACCTGATCAGGAACATTTGAGCTTTCGTTACAACTTATTGGGGCCAGTAACCAAGTTTACAAGTTATTGGGCCATTAACTGAGCAAAAACACCACACTGTAATTACTAACATACTCAATGTTAACGTGTCAGCGAAATTCCGGACACATAGGGCAATTGCTATAAATAAATTAACAGCATAATAATGGTAGTACTGTAGTGGCTCCGCCTAAATACCAACATTTGTCATGCAATTCAATAGCGTAACTATAACAGCATACATGTTTAAAGATAAACATAACATTAGTTTTTGATATGAATGCCAGTTCCGACTGGGTAACGTATCATACAAATACACACACCAGGCCACATTATCATCAGTCAACAGTTAAACATGGCTGCTTCAATTGTATTACAGTACAATATAAAATGCTTCTATTGCGCTAAAATCCTCGGAAGACCTAACCTCGGCAGTGCACCAAAACAAAAGGAGTTAAGTAGTTCCTAATCGATGAGCAGTTCCAGTTGTAAACAGTTGGATTGGTACGCTAGAGAGCTATGGATGACAGGCAAGTTTAAACAGGTGGGTTTTTAGTTTACGGCGAAATGTTGTTATATTTCCTACAGACTTAACACTAACAGGGAGTGAGTTCCATAGAGTCGGCGCTGCAGCTGATAAAGCTTTAGTTCCGACATTTGTCTTAACACTGGGAAAAAATAGACTAGAATTAGATGACTGAAGCTGTCTGGTCTGTTCTGCAGGAGTGAGCAGTGAATGTAAATATGCTGGTTGCTTGGATAAAAGTGCATGATAGGTAATAGTACAGATTATAATTCAATTAATTAACTTTTCAAATTAATTGCCCTATGCATGAAAGGGGTTAAGTAGTTCCTAATCGATAAGCAGTTCCAGTTGTAAAGAGTTTGATTGGTACGCTGCGGAGCTACGGAGGATCAGCAAGTTTAAACAGGTGGGTTTTTAGTTTACGGCGAAATGTTGTTATATTTCCTACAGACTTAACACTAACAGGGAGTGAGTTCCATAGAGTCGGTGCAGCAATTGAAAAAGCTCTAGTTCCGACATTTGTCTTAACATTGGGAACAAAAAGTAGATTAGAATGAAATGATCGAAGCTGTCCAGGCTGTCTTGCAGGAGAAAAAAAATGTCCGATACAAATAACTACTTTTGCAGCGAATTCACAAACAAGTGCCACATTGATACTTTCTGTTGTAAGTGGCGCAAAATGGTTGGACTGTGCCGTGGAGTAAAATAGTGCCAAAATACCCATCTGCACTAAATTTCTACATCTATGACTTGGTCATTTTAGCAGCTGTTTTTGCTACCGGGCTTTTGGTAAATATCTGTGATATAGACGCAACAAAATCGCACAATATTAGACGCTAAGTATAGGTCAAGGGAATTCATACATTCGTACGCCAACAAGCGCGAGCACAAAGGTACGCGGCAAAGGCACTAATACTGAAATAAGCGACAGGGCGATAAATACAGAATATATGGATAAACTTTTGGGACTCTTATTAATTTATCCGAAAGCCTAGCTTATATAAGGCGTATTATTATTACACCTTGTTGCTCTATATATGTTGTACTTTATGAATCCATCCAAAAACGTCCATTCCATCACACCACATCATATATAAAACGGCAGATATTATCAAATAGCATGTTTTAGGACGGTTTGCTGTCCCAATAGCACTGCACATTGCCCCGGACTGCATTGTTATGCTACTACTGCGCCGCGTTGGGCTATAACAAGATTATACCGACTATTTATATTGTACGAGTCAATATTTGCCTAATCGGGTCGTAGCGTGTATCCCGGGCGGCTTAAAGCAGATAACTTATCAGGTTTATCTATCCGTTATAAATTAAGTTATTCTGACAATAGACGTTAGACCGGCTAGACGTATCAGCGTGTTCACGCGGATTTTATCCGGCCTAACTTTAGACTGGTCTGAAGTCAAACCGTCTAAACTCATCTGTGCGATTACAGTTTTAAATATCACAACAGCTTGTCAGCGTTGTAATGGTTCAATAAAATGTCGGCTTACGTAATGTTTTACGGTTTGTGCAATGGAACGTGCAATGGAATGTGCAATGGAACGTTTACCGCATCGAAAACACGGATCTATTGTCAAAATGCCTTGGGTTTTTCATGAAAGTATGTTATTTCGCACTACAATGTAATATGATGCAAGTTATGTTAGTGGCGAGCGCCAAAATGGGCTATTGTTAGTCAACCACTTGCTAGTGACGACGACAGTACACACGTCGATAGGTGCTGCCATCTTTAGGGGCGATTTAGTAAAACATTGATCTTATCCGTTCACCAGATGGCGGCACGTGGCGCAAGACAAACAGCATAATTATTTTGAACAGAACATTCTCAACTGACGACAGTAAATATGAGGCGCCGTAGCGGCCAAAAGGGTGATGATACGGCAAAACCTGTCGAGTCCTGCAAGAACCGTCGAGTCCTGCAAGACCCGTCGAGTTCTGCAAGAACCGTCGAGATACTCTGGTTACCACTGAAAATAGCGTTGCCGTTGTAGGATGTGCAGTGAAGTAATGCCGCAAAAAGCATAATATAATATAATATACTACCCAGAGGACGGTGAATGGAAAAAATCCTGTAGATGCCACCAACGTAAATGTGCTAAAAACAAAATTAATAATTAAAACAACAATGCCACGAGCCCAATATTTGGGGAAAGGAAAAAGAAGAGAAACTTCCCATGTTCTACAAAGTTGATTGTATCCACTGCCTCGTGTTGGGGTTGGGACATCGAGCCGTATATCATCGCCGACGTGATCGTTGCCCCCTCTGCGTGCCGAATCTCGTGCTGCTGACAGCGTCAGTCTGGAGGTCGATTTCGTCTTGGAAGTAGTAGCGATTCTTAATTTGCACGGGCGGTACGGCGACGGATCAATCAAAGGGGCGTCCCTTGTCTGGTAATGACGGGGCAATGACAGTTATCGTTGACGTTGTTGGCATTGCAGTGTTAATATATCTGTGCCAGTCAAAGCCAGCGACGGAAAGGTTATTGGGTTATATCCGCGTGATGTCGAGCCCTTGGTCGTGCTCATCTGCCTCCGTTTAATTATTCCGTGTTTTTTATTATGTGAAGAGTGTACGTACGTAATAATTAATCAACATAACAAATGCTATCCACAATATTGATAAACGTTAAGATGAAATCGAGCTGGAATGTCCGAATATCCTCATTTGAATTTACACTTTAACACACTCTTGCAGTGGAGCATTCCTAGCAAACCATCGTAGAAAGCAAAATCAGCCGTTTACTGGATTCATAATGGTTGCGTTCGAAGCAATAGGGGACACAAGTGATTCAAGTTTCTAGGCGATAGTTGACGAGATAATGCATTACCGGCCCCCAAGTTGTACACATCATAACAAGATAAATGTACCTATGTCATCATAAAGCAAACCATTTGTATTATTGTTGTTACATTTTAATGCTAGTTGTTTTAATAACTTATAGAAATAAATGTTTTATTGTTTGTTCTCTCTGTTTTAATTCCAACAGCGTTTATGTGTGAAATGCGATTGCGAGCAGCATGTCTTTGCCGGAAGTGAGCACACACTGGCAAATTTGTATCAAACCAACATGGCGGCAAACGAGACTAGCGTGCTCTATTCCATGGAACCAGAACTCGTTGCACCGGGAAAACTAATTTATTTCTGACCGGTTTGGTTCGTTTTGCTTATCGGCCAAAAGGGTGACGAAACGGCAAAACCTGTCGAGTCCTGCAAGAACGATTTCTGCAAGAACCGTCGAGTTATGTATGCAAGAACCGTCGAGTCCTGCAAAACCCGTCGAGCTTTGCAAGAACCATCGAGTCCTACAAAACCCGTCAAGTTCTGCAGGAACCGTCGTGTTCTGCAAAACCCGTCGAGTTCTAAAAGAACCGGCGAGTCCTGCAAAACCCGTCGAGTTCTGCAAGAACCGTCGAGTTCTGCAAAACCCGTCGAGTTCTGCAAGAACCGTCGAGTCCTGCAAGAACCGTCGAGTCCTGCAAGAACCGTCGAGTTCTGCAAAACCCGTCGAGCACCCATAGGGCCGTAGCGGCCAAAATGGTGACGAAACCCACATAAAAGTTACTAAAAGTTACCATAACATAGTAATTGATATTTACTATATTTTCATGAATCACTCACAAAGTCATTCTCACAGAGGACAATGAATTGAAAAAATCCTGTAAATGCTACCAACGTAAACTTGCTTAAAAGCTCAATTTACATTTAAAACGACAATGCTACGAGAAGGCCAGCAGAATACATAACGAATTCAGTGCACCATTCAAGTGTGAACTATCGTGTCTTAGTGGCAGAGCGTTCGCTTCATGTTTGCAGCATATCGGGTTCAATCCCTCATACGTCCGCTTAAACTTTTCTTTCGCTTAATGT
Source organism: Lamellibrachia columna (assembly GCA_963662155.1). NCBI lineage: Eukaryota > Metazoa > Annelida > Polychaeta > Sabellida > Siboglinidae > Lamellibrachia > Lamellibrachia columna. The sequence goes on from OY759273.1 coordinate 7,889,850, forward strand.
TATTATTATAATTATTTTATCAATCATATTTAGTGCAATATTCGCTTTTGTTTAATTTCGCTGATTGGCAATGTGTAGTACTAATTATTTCTAAGTGTGGCTTAGTAGCGATTGAACAACAAAACTGGTTATGACGTTAGCAAATAGGATGTGCAGCTAGAAACTATTTTATTAACAAATATAAATTGTTTTTGCAATGTATGCCTTCATAAATAAATAATATATGTGATCCTTTATGAAATTATTCCCAATGCTCATATTTTGAGGTTACGTGCAACTGGTGCATACATTAAACATCTAGAAACCTTTATTTCAGATAATGAATGTACAGTCAGATTTGGTGACATTCTTATGATCGCAACGGGAATGGAGATTTTCCCACCCCTGGGGTTCACATTGCTTTTAATCATGGCCATCTTGCACTATCTCATCATTGCATGCTATGAATACTTGCATACATTTTGACAACTATCAAACACTGCTAACATATATAGGGTGAATGATGAGTAATAGACCACATTTCATTATAATTTGATGTGCAATAAAACATGACAATTTTATAAATAAACCCATTCCAAAATAATATCTATTCTTTTATTAACACATTTTTAATACCAATAATTAATAATATTTCTAAAAAATATAAGACATCAATAACATATACATGAGTATCGATCAAACATAATTGAAAACGTTTCATAGCTGTTAGAAATATATTTTGCATAGTGTTTCGATAAAATGTTATCGTCTAAAATGGAAAAAAGAACAGACAGAATGCCTTTTTGCTGTGTGAAATTAAAATAAACTCATATATTGTTATAAAATTCGTAAGTGTTGTTACATAATTCCAAAATATGCAAATGGTCAGGTATAATATTGTAGTGTTAATCGAACAAGGAACATATTCGTGGTGGGGCGATATTATGTAGAAACAGTTTTGTACCACAAAGGCTTAATCATATTTTGTAGACGTGAACGAGTGTTCCAGTAACCCATGTCAAAATGGCGGCACGTGCAATGATGGATTTAACGGGTACACTTGCGCCTGTGTTCCTGGTTACGTTGGTACCGAATGTGGAACAGGTATGTCTACTTACTTATATAAATATATATTGGAAACACATGATTTTATATTAAAAATACATGAACGTACATGTCAACTATATTATAATATGTCAGTTGTAAATACGCCTTAACACATTTATTACAATAAGGATGTCAGGACATTCCAGCAGAGATTATAATCATAATAATAACACGTACGTGAAAACAAATTAAGAGAACACGCAGTTTATTTGGAAGGTAATTTCAAAAGTTACTTTAGTAAAGATCTCAAAAGACCAAAAGACAACTAAGATTAATACATAACTGATAACACGTTTTAGCAATTACGAAAATATTTAATATACTGTTTTCGATAAAATGTTATCGTTTATAATCGACAAAAGAACATACAGTATGCCTTTTTTTAACTAAATACATGAGTATCGATCAAACATCATTGTAAACATTTCATAGCTGTTACAAATATATTTTACATAGTGTTTCGATAAAATGTTATTGTCTAAAATGGAAAAAAGAACAGATAGAATGCCTTTTTGCTGTGTGAAATTAAATTAAACTCATATATTATTCTGAAATTCGTAAGTGTTGTTACATAATTCCAATATGTGCAAATGGTCAGGTATAATATTGTAGTGTTAATCGAACAAGGAACATATTCGTGGTGGGGCGATATTATGTAGAAACAGTTTTGTACTACAAAGGCTTAATAATATTGTGTAGACGTGAACGAGTGTTCCAGCAACCCATGTCAAAATGGCGGCACTTGCAATGATGGAGTTAATGGGTACACTTGCGCCTGTGTTCCTGGTTACGTTGGTACCGAATGTGGAACAGGTATGTCTACTTACTTATATAAATATATATTGGAAACACATGATTTTAGAGTAAAAATACATGAACGTACGTGTCAACTATATTATAATGTCAGTTGTAAATGCGCCTTAACATATTTATTACAATAAGGATATCAGGACATTCCAGCTGAGATTATAATGATAATAATAACACGTATGTGAAAACAAATTAAGAGAACACGCAGTTTATTTGGAAGGTAATTTTAAAAGTTACTGTAGTAAAGATCTAAAAAGACCAAAAGACAACTATGATTAAAACATAATTGATAACATGTTTTAGCTATTACGAAAATATTTTACATACTGTTTCGATAAAATGTTATTGCTTATAATCGAAAAAAGAACATACAGTATGCCTTTTTTTTAACTAAATACATCAGTATCGATCATACATAATTGAAAACGTTGCATAGCTGTTACAAATATATTTTGAAGTGTTTCGAGAAAATTTTATTGTCTAAAATGGAAAAAAGAACAGATAGAATGCCTTTTTGATGTGTGAAATTAAATTAAACTCATATATAGTTCTAAAATTCGTAAGTGTTGTTACATAATTCCAATATGTGCAAATGGTCAGGTATAATATTGTAGTGTTAATCGAACAAGGAACATATTCGTGGTGGGGCGATATTATGTAGAAAGAGTTTTGTACTACAAACATATTCGTGGTGGGGCGATATTATGTAGAAACAGTTTTGTACTACAAAGGCTTAATAATATTTTGTAGACGTGAACGAGTGTTCCAGCAACCCATGTCAAAATGGCGGCACGTGCAATGATGGAGTTAACGGTTACAATTGCGCCTGTGTTCCTGGTTACGTTGGTACCGAATGTGGAACAGGTATGTCTACTTACTTATATAAATATATATTGGAAACACATGATTTTAGAATAAAAATACACGGACGTACGTGTCAACTATATTATAATATGTCAGTTGTAAATGCGCCTTAACATAGTTATTACAATAAGGATATCAGGACATTCCAACTGAGATTATAATGATAATAATAACACGTATGTGAAAACAAATTAAGAGAACAAGCAGTTTATGTTGTAGATAATTTCAAAAGTTAGTGTAGTAAAGATCTCAAAAGACCAAAAGACAACTAAGATTAAAACATAATTAAAAACATGTTTTCGCTATTACGAAAATATTTAATATACTGTTTCGATAAAACGTTATTGTTTATAATCGAAAAAAGAACATACAGTATGCCTTTTTCTTAAACTAAATACAAGATTATCGATCAAACATAAATGTAAACGTTTTATAGCTGTTAAAAATATATTTTGCAGTGTTTCAAGAAAATATTATTGTCTAAAATGGAAAAAAGAACAGATAGAAAGCATTTTTGCTGTGTGAAATTAAAATAAACTCATATATTATTCTGAAATTCGTAAGTGTTGTTACATAATTCCAATATGTGCAAATGGTCAGGTATTATATTGTAGTGTTAATCGAACAAGGAACATATTCGTGGAGGGGCGATATTATGTAGAAACAGTTTTGTACTACAAAGGCTTAATAATGTTTTGTAGACGTGAACGAGTGTTCCAGCAACCCATGTCAAAATGGAGGCACGTGCAATGATGGAGTTAACGGTTACAATTGCTCCTGTGTTCCTGGTTACGTTGGTACCGAATGTGGAACAGGTACGTCTACTTACTTATATAAATATATATTGGAAACACATGATTTTAGAGTAAAAATACATGAACGTACGTGTCAACTATATTATAATGTCAGTTGTAAATGCGTCTTAACATATTTATTACAATAACGATATCAGGACATTCTAGCTGAGATTATAATGATAATAATAACACGTATGTGAAAACAAATTAAGAGAACACGCAGTTTATTTGGAAGGTAATTTCAAAAGTTACTAGAGTAAAGATCTCAAAAGACCAAAAGACAACTAAGATTAAAACATAATTGATAACATGTTTTATCTAGTACGAAAATATTTAATATACTCTTTCGATAAAATGTTATTGTTTATAATCGAAAAAACAACATACAGTATGCCTTTTTTTTAACTAAATACATGAGTATCGATCAAACATAATTGAAAACGTTTCATAGCTGTTACAAATATATTTTGCATAGTGTGTCGAGATAATGTTATTGTCTAAAATGGATAAAAGAACAGCTAGAATGCCTTTTTGCTGTGTGTAATTAAAATAAACTCATATATAGTTCTAAAATTCGTAAGTGTTGTTACATAATTCCAATATGTGCAAATGGTCAGGTATAATATTGTAGTGTTAATCGAACAAGGAACATATTCGTGGTGGGGCGATATTATGTAGAAACAGTTTTGTACTACAAAGGCTTAATACTATTTTGTAGACGTAAACGAGTGTTCCAGCAACCCATGTCAAAATGGCGGCACGTGCAGTGATGGAGTTAACGGCTACACTTGCGCCTGTGTTCCTGGTTACGTTGGTACCGAATGTGGAACAGGTATGTCTACTTACTTATATAAATATATATTGGAAACACATGATTTTAGAGTAAAAATACATGAACGTACGTGTCAACTATATTATAATATGTCAGTTGTAAATGCGCCTTAACACATTTATTACAATAAGGATATCAGGACATTCCAGCTGAGATTATAATGATAATAATAACACGTATGTGAAAACAAATTAAGAGAACACGCAGTTTATTTGGAAGGTAATTTCAAAAGTTACTATAATAAAGATCTCAAAAGACCAAAAGATAACTAAGATTAAAACATAATTGATAACATGTTTTAGCTATTACGAAAATATTTAATATACTGTTTCGATAAAATGTTATTGTTTATAATCGAAAAAAGAACATACAGTATGCCTTTTTTTAACTAAATACATGAGTATCGATCAATCATAATCGAAAGCGTTTCATATGTGTGACAAATATATTTTGCAGTGTGTCGAGATAATGTTTTTGTCTAAAATGGAAAAAAGAACAGCTAGAATGCCTTTTTGCTGTGTGTAATTAAAATAAACTCATATATAGTTCTAAAATTCGTAAGTGTTGTTACATAATTCCAATATGTGCAAATGGTCAGGTATAATATTGTAGTGTTAATCGAACAAGGAACATATTCGTGGTGGGGCGATATTATGTAGAAATAGTTTTGTACTGCAAAGGCTTAATAATATTTTGTAGACGTGAACGAGTGTTCCAGCAACCCATGTCAAAATGGCGGCACGTGCAATGATGGAGTTAACGGCTACACTTGCGCCTGTGTTCCTGGTTACGTTGGTACCGAATGTGGAACAGGTATGTCTACTTACTTATATAAATATATATTGGTAACACGATTTTAGAGTAAAAATACATGAACGTACGTGTCAACTATATTATAATATGTCATTTGTAAATGCGCCTTAACATATTTATTACAATATGGACATCGGGGCTCGAGGTTATAAATCGTGCTCAAACTCAAGCTCAAGTCTGAGATTTCATGCTCACCAGAGTTTTCGTTCTCAACCGAGGTTATAAAACGTCTTGAGTATAGTTACCGATACAGTTTTCGACCCTCGCCAGTTTTCGACCAATTGAAATCTCGCTTGATATCGCGTTAGAGACGTCACAACGTCTGTTTACGACAATAACGATACCGAGTCTTATCTGAGCAAAATATATTTTGATATATAATATAACATGGAACATGTTTATGATATACATACCTTGGTATAAACCGACTTTGCATGCTTACCAGACATTATTATTGAGTGTCTGCTGATGCGTGTCTCGTTCTTGGCCACGTGACAATAATAGCCCTTTTTGTGGTAGATGTACGGCAAGCTAGTCTTGTCATAAAAGTAGGAATAATTAAAATGTGTTAAATATACGAGAACAAATTTACTACATTAACGTTATATATTCAATACAAATATATGTGTATGTGTTTTATAAAGCGCCATGTCAAGCCTGGTTGTTATAAAAAGTTGACATAATTGGAACAAAGTGGTAAAATTAAAAACGATTGTCTGTACGGCTTGCCATAAATATAGGTCGAATTCCTCCGGTTTCTTCGACTCGCACGACATGGTTCAGACGTTCAATATTCGTAAGTTTTTGACTCAAAACAACTGTTTTAATAATTTGTTTGCATTGAATAAATGAAGTATGTTTTGCTGATTTAGTATATCGATCTCTTACACAAAATGTTTCTTAAGATTTTTTTTTAAACGGCGTATTCTATTAAGTAGGTCGAAAACTATATCGCCCAGTATACGTACTCAGCTGAGTACGAAACGACGCGGTTTTTTCAAATGCACAAGCGGCCAATTGGAACTCTCTTTTTGAAAAAGATAACAAAGATACTTCCGCATATAAACAGTGGTGGACGAAGAATTTCGGCTGCAAGCGTCTCTTGCGGGAAAAAGCGCCGGAGAAAAATCAACCCTTCACCAATATCACACGCTGTGTGGAAAGTCGAGCACACAGTGAACGATTTAACAGATATAACGAGACGAGTCACAAGATAAAACTGTCTAAAAATAAAAAAATAGCAAAAAGTAATACCTCGCAGCCAGACTAAGACTGCCCCAACTAAGCGATTCGGCAGCCTAAGTAATTATGTTTGCCATGTTCATTTGGCGTAGTTACTAGAACTTCTGGAAATGTACCAAGGAACACGACAAGTTGTACTTTTTTAATGAATGCAAGTGTTAATATAACATCAATTTCGTTACAAAATACATTCTATTTATGCTGTCAAAGGTAAACAATAATGACATTACCTAAATCCGTGGTTCATTATAATATTTTGTTTTAATATTTCATTAGAATGTCCATTGTTTCCATAATCTATACATGCGTGTAACAATACACACGTACTGGAAAGAGGAGTACAAAAATAAACATTTTGTGAGACAAAGGTTCAGTTTCATAGTTTTGATCATTCTATGTGTACTGAATATTTAAAAACTCTCTGTTCAGATCATGATGTACCTAGGCTATGGCTATACACTTGAACTATAGTCTATACACTTGTCTGGTGGAACCATACGTCAGAGTCACGTAGAAGACTCTGTGTGGTACACAGTGATGTATTCAGATTGTTGCGCAGTGAACCCAGAAACTGAAGTATTTGTCAAAACTAAGAAATAGCGGTGTTAACAACTAATTTTGTTTGCCCCCTTAGCCTAGGCTTAGTTTTGACGTCGGGTGTCACATGTTTGTGTCACGGGGATTACCCACTGCTAGTAGTCTATAATTTTAGTCCAGTCTATCTTTTATATGGGTGTAGTATTACAGAGTAAAGTGATTTAAATTAATAGATGATATGTTAAAACGGATTTCATTGAATATCATACAAAGGTTTGTATTACTCCTTAATGATTAATATTTATATATATAATAAAACAAATATAGTACTAATACAATATCAAACAGTAAAGTGTAAACTGAAATAGTAAGCTATGTTATCATTGATTTGTAGTGGTAATTCTTAATAATAATAATTATGATGAGAGTGCCCAAGCGAATATATTATTTGCACTTTTAATGTGCACACTATCTACTATATGGAATCATTATTTCCATAACATATATTATTTTATTTATCATAAATTAAGTTATATTTGAAATAGGTTACTGCACAAGACAATATATGCAACATATGTTACTATTAGTATTATATTACATACGCCCTGGGTATATGCAGTACACATGTCGCTGTTTTCACTAACACCTTGCTTGGTTTAGTGTGGCATGCCTCTTAATCATTGTATAGCTATATTTGCCAGTACTTTATATTCCAATCACATACTTTTCCCAAAGTATGATGTTCTTCTTTGTCTTAGAAAAGTCGTGATATCTTTGTATCTATTATTTGGAAAATTTGCATTTACTATAAATTATAGGAAAGGTGTAAACACTATATTAGAGCTGTAGTTTGTCACATGCACTAGTTCGTTCTTAGATTTCCTGCGGCATTGGAATAGTAAGGCTAGAACAGCATTATATTTAACATCAATAACCTACAATTTTACTTTTTGCGGTAGCCAAAATATAGACATATATAAGGTTTTTCTTACATATTGTTCAATTTGAACAATCTCTTAAAAAACTCAACAACACAACTTGTTACATTATCCTGGATGTGTGTGTTGCATATTTTGCATGTATATTTTACTTTCAATGGGCACCCACTATGTGAAGTCCTACCCCTAGGCTATAGCTGCCTTGGCCTGGGATAGCAATTTTTTATATTTCATATACATACATCCTTCGCCCTGGCCTGGGGTCGGGCTGCATGAATAATATAAATATAGCATGGTATGTAAGCTTAATCCAGTTGATATAATATTGAGATTAGCTATATTATGTTATAAACACATAATTATATATTGTTTGCTATATTCCCAACTCAAAACTGGCGAAACGTTTTAAATCACTGCCTAATTCTTTACAGTGACAAAACGAAGTGGCTGTATTGCCATGCCCATAGCCATGACATTGGCATTGGCAGTTCACGGAATAATTTAATTTTGCAGCACACATACACTTCGCATATATCGTATTGGTATGCCTTAATGTCCAGTATGGCATGTTATAAATCGTTCAACTAAACCACATAGTTTTAATTTCTGTAGACACATTTCGTGTGAATCATGACTCTGACTCGGCAGTTGAAATAGAATGTTGTCGTCCTGCAGCAGCTGTAAATGAATGGTCCCCGTCGCCAAAAAAGCCGCAACTAAAAGTAAACTATCACTTGTTTTGCGGTGTCTGTCGCTGCTGCGGTTACATTTGGCAAATTTTCGTTAAATAGTGCAGTTTGAGCCATCAAACAAAATCTTTCACAAATGTCGTATTCCATCAGGTCTTCATACGGATAAAACTCGGAAGTAGGCGGCCTGGCCCTGGACCCTAAAATCGGACAACTTTTCTTCTCAAAACGGACGAACTTTCAACGACTTCATTAAATTTATGCGTGAGCTGCCATTTTTATTTATGCTTGAGCACGGCGTTGAGCACGGTCTTGAGCATACTCAGGATTTCAGCATTTCGTGCTCAACGCTGAGCACGATTTCGTGCTCAAGATGTTTTATAACCTCGCCTGAGTTTGAGCATAGTGTGAAAGCGAGGCTTGAGCATGAAACCGTGCTCAATTGAGTTGAGTACGGTTTATAACCTCGGGCCCGGGACATTCCAGCTGAGATTATAATGATAATAATAACACGTATGTGAAAACAAATTAAGAGAACACGCATTTTATTTGGAAGGTAATTTCAAATGTTACTGTAGTAAAGATCTCAATAGAACAAAAGACAACTAAGATTAAAATATAATTGATAATATGTTTTAGGTATTACGAAAATATTTTACATACTGTTTCGATAAAATGTTATTGTTTATAATCGAAAAAACAACATACAGTATGCCTTTTTTAACTAAATAAATGAGTATCGATCAAACATAATTGAAAACGTTTTATAGCTGTTACAAATATATTTTGCTTTGTGTTTCGACAAAAATGTTATTGTCTAAAATGGAAAAAACAAATAGAATGCCTTTTTGCTGTGTGAAATTAAAATAAACTCATACATAGTTCTGAAATTCGTAGGTGATGTTACATAATTGCAATATGTGCAAATGGTCAGGTATAATATTGTAGTGTTAATCGAACAAGGAACATATTCGTGGTGGGGCGATATTATATAGAAACAGTTTTGTACTACAAAGCCTTAGTAATATTTTCTAGACGTGAACGAGTGTTCCAGCAACCCATGTCAAAATGGCGGCACGTGCAATGATGGAGTTAACGGGTACACTTGCGCCTGTGCTCCTGGTTACGTTGGTACCGAATGTGGAACAGGTATGTCTTCTTACTTATATAAATATATATTGGTAACACGATTTTAGAGTATAAATACATGAACGTACGTGTCAACTATATTATAATATGTCAGTTGTAAATGCGCCTTAACATATTTATTACAATAAGGATATCAGGACATTCCAGCTGAGATTATAATGATAATAATAACACGTATGTGAAAACAAATTAAGAGAACACGCAGTTTACGTAGAAGGTAATTTCAAAAGTTACTGCAGTAAAGATTTCAAAAGACCAAAAGACAACTAACATTAAAACATAATTGATAACATATTTTATTTACTACGAAAATATTTAATATACTGTTTCGATAAAATGTTATTGTTTATAATCGAAAACACAACATACAGTATGCCTTTTTTAACTAAATACATGAGTATCGATCAAACATAATTGAAAACGTTTCAAAGCTGTTACAAATATATTTTGCATAGTGTTTCGAGAAAATGTTATTGTCTAAAATGGAAAAAAAGAACAGATAGAATGCCTTTCTGCTGTGTGAAATTAAAATAAACTCATATATAGTTATAAAATTCGTAAGTGTTATTACATAATTCCAATATGTGCAAATGGTCAGGTATAATATTGTAGTGTTAATCGAACAAGGAGCATATTCGTGGTGGGGCGATATTATATAGAAACAGTTTTGTACTACAAAGGCTTAATAATATTTTGTAGACGTGAACGAGTGTTCCAGCAACCCATGTCAAAATGGCGGCACGTGCAATGATGAAGTTAACGGGTACACTTGCGCCTGTGTTCCTGGTTACGGTGGTACCGAATGTGGAACAGGTATGTCTTCTTATTTATATAAATATATATTGGTAACACGATTTTAGAGTAAAAATACATGAACGTACATGTCAACTATATTATAATATGTCAGTTGTAAATGCGCCTTAACATATTTGTTACAATAAGGATATCAGGACATTCCAGCTGAGATTATAATGATAATAATAACACGTATGTGAAAACAAATTAAGAGAACACGCAGTTTATGTGGAAGGTAATTTCAAAAGTTACTGCAGCAAAGATCTCAAAAGACAACTAACATTAAAACATAATTGATAACATGTTTTAGTTATTACGAAAATATTTAATATACTGTTTCGATAAAATGTTATTGTTTATAATCGAAAAAACAACATACAGTATGCCTTTTTTAACTAAATACATGAGTATCGATCAAACATAATTGAAAACGTTTCATAGCTGTTACAAATATATTTTGCAGTGTTTCGAGAAAATGTTATTGTCTAAAATGGAAAAAAGAACAGATAGAATGCTTTTCTGCTGTGTGAAATTAAAATAAACTCATATATAGTTATAAAATTCGTAAGTGTTATTACATAATTCCAATATGTGCAAATGGTCAGGTATAATATTGTAGTGTTAATCGAACAAGGAGCATATTCGTGGTGGGGCGATATTATATAGAAACAGTTTTGTACTACAAAGGCTTAATAATATTTTGTAGACGTGAACGAGTGTTCCAGCAACCCATGTCAAAATGGCGGCACGTGCAATGATGAAGTTAACGGTTACACTTGCGCCTGTGTTCCTGGTTACGGTGGTACCGAATGTGGAACAGGTATGTCTTCTTATTTATATAAATATATATTGGTAACACGATTTTAGAGTAAAAATACATGAACGTACATGTCAACTATATTATAATATGTCAGTTGTAAATGCGCCTTAACATATTTGTTACAATAAGGATATCAGGACATTCCAGCTGAGATTATAATGATAATAATAACACGTATGTGAAAACAAATTAAGAGAACACGCAGTTTATGTGGAAGGTAATTTCAAAAGTTACTGCAGCAAAGATCTCAAAAGACAACTAACATTAAAACATAATTGATAACATGTTTTAGTTATTACGAAAATATTTAATATACTGTTTCGATAAAATGTTATTGTTTATAATCGAATAAACAACATACAGTATGCCTTTTTTAACTAAATACATGAGTATCGCTCAAACATAATTGAAAACGTTTCATAGCTGTTACAAATATATTTTGCAGTGTTTCGAGAAAATGTTATTGTCTAAAATGGAAAAAAGAACAGATAGAATGCTTTTCTGCTGTGTGAAATTTAAATAAACTCATATATAGTTATACAATTCGTAAGTGTTGTTACATAATTCCAATATGTGCAAATGGTCAGGTATAATATTGTAGTGTTAATCGAACAAGGAACATATTCATGGTGGGGCGATATTATGTAGAAACAGTTTTGTACCACAAAGGCTTAATAATATTTTGTAGACGTGAACGAGTGTTCCAGCAACCCATGTCAAAATGGCGGCACGTGCAATGATGGAATTAACGGGTACACTTGCGCCTGTGTTGCTGGTTACGTTGGTACCGAATGTGGAACAGGTATGTCTACTTACTTATATAAATATATATTGGTAACACGATTGTAGAGTAAAAATACATGAACGTATGTGTCAACTATATTATAATATGTCAGTTGTAAATGCGCCTTAACATATTTATTACAATATGGACATCGGGGCCCGAGGTTATAAACCGTACTCAAACTCAAGCTTAAGTCTGTGCTCAAGTCTGAGATTTCATGCTCACCAGAGTTTTCGTGCTCAACCGGGGTTATAAAACGTCTTGAGTACGTACTCAGCTGAGTACGAAACGACGCGGTTTTTTCAAATGCACAAGCGGCCAAGTGGAACTCTCTTTTTGAAAAAGATAACAAAGATACTTCCGCATATAAACAGTGGTGGACGAAGAATTTCGGCTGCAAGCGTCTGTTTTGCGGGAAAAAGCGCCGTAGAAAAATCAACGCATCACCAATATCACACGCTGTGTGGAAAGTCGAGCACACAGTGAACGATTTAACAAACAGAACGAGACGAGTCACAAGATAAAACTGTCTAAAAATAAAAAATAGCAAAAAGTAATACCTCGCAGCCAGACTAAGTCTAAGACTGCCCCAAATAAGCGATTCGGCAGCTTAAGTAATTATGTTTGCCATGTTCATTTGGCGTAGTTACTAGAACTTCTGAAAATGTACCGAGGAACACGACAAGTTGTACTTTTTTAATGAATGCAAGTGTTAATATAACATCAATTTCGTTACAAAATATATTCTATTTATGCTGTCAAAGGTACACAATAATGACATTACCTAAATCCGTGGTTCATTATAATATTTTGTTTTAATATTTCATTAGAATGTCCATTGTTTCCATAATCTATACATGCGTGTAACAATACACACGTACTGGAAAGAGGAGTACAAAAATAAACATTTTGTGAGACAAAGGTTCAGTTTCATAGTTTTGATAATTCTATGTGTACTGAATATGTAAAACCTCTCTGTTCAGATCATGATGTACCTATGCTATACACTTGAACTATAGTCTATACACTTGTCTGGTGGAACCATACGTCAGAATCACGTAGAAGACTCTGTGTGGTACACAGTGATGCATTCAGATTGTTGCGCAGTGAACCCCGAAACTGAAGTATTTGTCAAAACTAAGAAATAGCGATGTTAACAACTAATTTTGTTTGCCCCCTTAGCCTAGGCTTAGTTTTGACGTCGGGTGTCACATGTTTGTGTCACGGGGATTACCCACTGTTAGTAGTCTATAATTTTAGTCCAGCCTATCTTTTATATGGGTGTAGTATTACAGAGTAAAGTGATTGAAATTAATAGATGATATGTTAAAACGGATTTCATTGAATATCATACAAAGGTTTGTATTACTCCTTAATGATTAATATTTTTATATATAATAAAACAAATATAGTACTAATACAATATCAAACAGTAAAGCGTAAACTGAAATAGTAAGCTATGTTATCATTGATTTGTAGTGGTAATTCGTAATAATAATAATAATGATGAGAGTGCCCAAGCGAATATATTAAGTCGTGATATCTTTGTATCTATTATTTGGAAAATTTGCATTTACTATAAATTATAGGAAAGGTGTAAACACTATATTAGAGCTGTAGTTTGTCACCTGCACTAGTTCGTTCTTAGATTTCCTGCGGCATTGGAGTAGTAAGGCTAGAACAACATTATGTTTAACATCAATAACCTACAATTTTACTTTTTGCGGTAGCCTAAATATAGACATATGGAAGGTTTTTCTTACATATTGTTCAATTTGAACAATCTCTTAAAAAAAACTCAACAACACAACTTGTTACATTATCCTGGATGTGTGTGTTGCATATTTTGCATGTATATTCTACTTCCAAAGGGCACCCACTATGTGAAGTCCTACCCCTAGGCTATAGCTGCCTTGGCCTGGGATAGCAATTTTTTTTTATATCATATACATACATCCTTCGCCCTGGCCTGGGGTCGGGCTGCATGAATAATATAAATATAGCATGGTATGTAAGCTTAGTCCAGTTGATATAATATTTAGATTAGCTATATTATGTTATAAACACATAATTATATATTATTTGCTATATTCCCAACTCAAAACTGGCGAAACGTTTTAAATCACTGCCTAATTCTTTACAGTGACAAAACGAAGTGGCTGTATTGCCATGGCATGCCCATGGCCATGACATTGGCATTGGCAGTTCACGGAATAATTTTATTTTGCAGCACACATACACTTCGCATATATCGTATTAGTATGCCTTAATATGTATGCAAGTATTACAGTACCTCTGGTACTACAATACCTCAGGGAGATTGACGCCCCTGCATTGCAGAGTTGAAAATCACTGCCTTGTGATACAGGTTCTCGACAGAACCGAAGGCTAAGGGAGCAAACCCTAACAGAAAACCATGTCATTGTGGCAGCATCAAGGGTGGTTGATGAATGGAACTCCCAACATCTCCCGACCAGCCACTGCAGGGATAAATAGCTCGCGCCTGTCTTGACGTGTTCTTGCCGGTGTGAGACCTCTATTTGCTCCCCGAGAGAGTGCCGCTAGTAACTTGCAAAAGCCAGCAGCACTTCAACACTTTTTGCAAGCAGCTCTCATGAAATGCACAACCGCACGAATTACCATACCTGACCGGTCGTCGCCCGGGTTAACAAGGACCGCGCTGCTCGACCTCATCTTCCGTCGACAGTGAAAAATCAGCTAGGAAGAAGAGAACAACTATCAATCGCTCAATGGAACGTCAGGACTCTCCTCGACCGAGAAGTAGCCGACCGACCGGAAAGACGTACTGCACTAGTAGCAATGGAACTCGCCAAGTACAATATAGACATTGCCGCCCTGTGCGAAACAAGGTTCTCAGAGTCTGGTAGTCTTAATGACTTGGAATACTCTTTCTTCTGGAGTGGCAGACCCAAATGAGAGAGAAGGGAGGCTGGAGTGGGCTTTGCTATAAAGAAGGACATCGTGACAATGCTGACAGAAATGCCACGGCCAGTAAGTGACAGAATCATGATGATGAGACTACCTCTGAGCAAGGACAACTATGCTACAATTATCAGTGTTTACGCTCCAACAATGACAAACCCGGACGTTAACAAGGAGGCTTTCTACAACCAGCTGTCAAGTACGCTCAGAGAAATCCCTCGTACCGATAAGCTACTGCTGATAGGAGACTTCAATGCAAGGATAGGAAGAGACAATGACAAATGGACCATGGTCATGGGCAAATATGGGATCGGGAAACGCAACTCCAATGGCGAGCTTCTACTGGCTTTGTGCTCTGAGTTCGAACTGATAGTGACGAACACCATGTTCAAGCAGAAGGATGAACGCAAGACCACCTGGATGCATCCTCGTTCCAGACACTGGCATATGATCGACTTCATCATCACGAGGTGTCGGGATAAGATGGACATCCACAGTACTCGAGCCATGCGTGGAGCTAACTGCTGGACCGATCACCATATGCTGAGGTCAAAAGTGGCATTTAGAGTAGGACAAAAGCACAACAGACAAGGGGTAAGAAAACCGACCAAGCTAACCACAGCAAAACTACGTACCATCAGTCATAGGGAGAGCTTCGAGCAGGAGATGGACAGCGCTCTCGCCCAATGGGAGGAGAAGGAAAGCTCAACACCAGATGAGGAATGGGCAGCTCTGCAACAGGTAGTATACAACACAGCTAAAACATTTCTCGGCAAGCCAGACAGAAAACACCAGGACTGGTTCGACCCCAACGAGCTACAAAATCTAATGAGCAGAAGAGACCAATCCCACCAGAGAGTGTTACAGACCAGGAGTACTAGATCCACCATTGCAGCGTACAAAGATGCCTGCAGACTGCTACAAAAACGCACCCGTGCCCTGAAGTCAGAATGGTGGGAAATGAAGGCAGAGGAGCTGCAGAGATCTGCAGACAGAAACGACATGAAGGGCTTCTACAATGGACTGAAGGAAGTGTGGGGACCCGCGAAAAAGGGACCTGTTCACCTGAAGTCAACAGATGGAATGGAGACCTTCTCCGACAGCAAGAGAGTTGTGGCAAGATGGAGTGAACACTTCCAAAAACTACTCAACGTCCCTGGTGACATAGAACATGAAGCTCTTGTCAACATCCAACAGCGCATTACCAACACATGCCTTGATGAGATTCCAAACATGGATGAGATGGCTAGAGCAATCGCCGGTCTGAAAGATGGCAAAGCACCTGGGGGTGATGGAATTCCTGCTGAAGTATGGAAGCACGGAGGAGACAATCTGTCCAACAGACTGCACCAATTAATCACCAAAGCCTGGGAGGAGGGTTCTGTACCACAAGCGTGGAAGCGTGGTTGCCAGCATTGTAACCATCTACAAGAAAGGAGATCGAACAGACTGTGGGAACTACAGAGGAATCTCTCTTCTTTCCATAGCAGGCAAGATCTTCGCCAGGATCCTGCTCAACAGACTATCTATTCACATAACACCAGAAGTAGTTCCGGAGACACAGTGTGGCTTCAGATCCAACCGGAGCACAGCGGACATGATATTTTGTCTTCGACAACTACAAGAAAAGTGCATTGAGCAGGACCGACCACTATATATAGTATTTGTCGACTTCACGAAGGCATTTGATACAGTCGGAAGGACCGGGCTATGGCAGCTACTGAGGAAATATGGATGCCCAGAGAAATTCACAACCATGATCGAGGCTCTACATACGGGAATGATGGCGAATGTGAGTGTTGGAGGGGAAGTCTCGGAAACGTTCGGTGTTACCAATGGTGTCAAGCAAGGCTGTGTACTGGCCCCCACGCTCTTCTCCATCTTCCTATCAGCAATGCTTGTCGAGGCTTTCCGAGGCATGGGAGATGGCGTCTATATACAGTCTAGACAGAGCGCTGACCTATTCAACGTCGCACACTTCAGAGCGAAGACCAAGACTACCCAGATACTTGTGAGAGAGCTGCTATACGCAGATGACAGTGCACTGGTCGCCCACTCCGCTGAAGAGATCCAGAGAGTAGTGGATGCTTTCTCCGATGCATCAAAGAAGTTCGGCCTGAAGATTAACATCAAGAAGACGGAAGTGCTGTACCAACCCAACTCTACAAGAACCCAAGAGGAGGATATCATGGTTGATGGAAACAAGCTGAACTCTGTTCCGGAATTCACCTACCTCGGAAGCACTATATCAAGTGATGGACGCATTGATGCTGAAATACAGAGGAGGATGGCCAAGGCTAGCGCATCTTTCGGCCGATTACGCCAGAGACTCTGGAACAACCACCATGTGTCCACGCGGGTCAAAGGCAAGATCTACCGCGCAATTGTGCTATCCACCTTACTATACGGAGCCGAGGCCCGGACAGTGTACAGACGACAGGTGAAAAAGCTGCATGCCTTCATGATGCGACATCTGTGTTCGATCATGAGGCTAACCTGGAAGGACAAAGTGACAAACAAAGAAATACTCGGTCGGATAGGGCTGCCCTCTATGGAAGATCTTCTGATCAAAAAGAATCTCCTGTGGACTGGACACCTCATGAGGATGTCATCAGACAGACAACCAAAGCAGATCCTCTACTCTCAATTGTCTTCTGGTCACAGACAGAGAGGACGCCCTCGTCTCCGGTTCAAGGATACCATCAAGAGAAACCTCAAGCTGAGAGACACAAAGACCGACTCATGGACATCACTCTCACAGCAGAGAACTAAATGGAGTGCGGCGATCAAGAAATGAAAGCAGTCTTTGTCGCATATCGACTGACAGCATGATGATGATGCCTTAATGTCCAGTATGGCATGTTATAAATCGTTCAACTAAACCACATAGTTTTAATTTCTGTAGACACATTTCGTATGAATCATGACTCTGACTCGGCAGTTGAAATAGAATGTTGTCGTCCTGCAGCAGCTGTAAATGAATGGTCCCCGTCGCCAAAAAAGACGCAACTAAAAGTAAACTATCACTTGTTTTGCGGTGTCTGTCGCTGCTGCGGTTACATTTGGCAAATTTTCGTTAAATAGTGCAGTTTGAGCCATCAAACAAAATCTTTCACAAATGTCGTATTCCATCAGGTCTTCATACGGATAAAACTCGGAAGTAGGCGGCCTGGCCCTGGACCCTAAAATCGGACAACTTTTCTTCTCAAAACGGACGAACTTTCAACGACTTCATTAAATTTATGCGTGAGCTGCCATTTTTATTTATGCTTGAGCACGGCGTTGAGCACGGTCTTGAGCATACTCAGGATTTCAGCATTTCGTGCTCAACGCTGAGCACGATTTCGTGCTCAAGATGTTTTATAACCTCGCCTGAGTTTGAGCATAGTGTGAAAGCGAGGTTTGAGCATGAAACCGTGCTCAATTGAGTTGAGTACGGTTTATAACCTCGGGCCCGGGACATTCCAGCTGATATTATAATGATAATAATAATACGTATGTGAAAACAAATTAAAAGAACACGCATTTTATTTGGAAGGTAATTTCAAATGTTACTGTAGTAAAGATCTCAAAAGAACAAAAGACAACTAAGATTAAAATATAATTGATAATATGTTTTAGGTATTACGAAAATATTTTACATTCTGTTTCGATAAAATGTTATTGTTTATAATCGAAAAAACAACATACAGTATGCCTTTTTTAACTAAATAAATAAGTATCGATCAAACATAATTGAAAACGTTTTATAGCTGTTACAAATATATTTTGCTTTGCGTTTCGAGAAAATGTTATTGTCTAAAATGGAAAAAAAACAAATAGAATGCCTTTTTGCTGTGTGAAATTAAAATAAACTCATACATAGTTCTGAAATTCGTAGGTGATGTTACATAATTGCAATATGTGCAAATGGTCAGGTATAATATTGTAGTGTTAATCGAACAAGGAACATATTCGTGGTGGGGCGATATTATATAGAAACAGTTTTGTACTACAAAGGCTTAGTAATATTTTCTAGACGTGAACGAGTGTTCCAGCAACCCATGTCAAAATGGCGGCACGTGCAATGATGGAGTTAACGGGTACACTTGCGCCTGTGCTCCTGGTTACGTTGGTACCGAATGTGGAACAGGTATGTCTACTTACTTATATAAATATATATTGGTAACACGATTTTAGAGTATAAATACATGAACGTACGTGTCAACTATATTATAATATGTCAGTTGTAAATGCGCCTTAACATATTTATTACAATAAGGATATCAGGACATTCCAGCTGAGATTATAATGATAATAATAACACGTATGTGAAAACAAATTAAGAGAACACGCAGTTTATGAGGAAGGTAATTTCAAAAGTTACTGCAGTAAAGATCTCAAAAGACCAAAAGACAACTAACATTAAAACATAATTGAAAACATGTTTTAGCTATCACGAAAATATTTAATATACTGTTTCGATAAAATGTTATTGTTTATAATCGAAAAAACAACATACAGTATGCCTTTTTCTTAAACTAAATACATGATTATCGATCAAACATCATTGTAAACATTTCATAGCTGTTACAAATATATTTTACAGTGTTTCGATAAAATGTTATTGTCTAAAATGGAAAAAAGAACAGATAGAATGACTTTTTGCTGTGTGAAATTAAATTAAACTCATATATTATTCTGAAATTCGTAAGTGTTGTTACATAATTCCAATATGTGCAAATGGTCAGGTATAATATTGTAGTGTTAATCGAACAAGGAACATATTCGTGGTGGGGTGGTATTATGTTGAAACAGTTTTGTACTACAAAGGCTTAATAATATTTTGTAGACGTGAACGAGTGTTCCAGCAACCCATGTCAAAATGCCGGCACGTGCAATGATGGAGTTAACGGGTACACTTGCGCCTGTGTTCCTGGTTACGTTGGTACCGAATGTGGAACAGGTATGTCTGCTTACTTATATAAATATATATTGGTAACACGATTTTAAAGTAAAAATACATGTGCGTACATGTCAACTATATTATAATATGTCAGTTGTAAATGCGCCTTAACATATTTATTACAATAAGGATATCAGGACATTCCAGCTGGGATTATAATGATAATAATAACACGTATGTGAAAACAAATTAAGAGAACACGCAGTTTATGTGGAAGGTAATTTCAAAAGTTACTGCAGTAAAGATCTCAAAAGACCAAAAGACAACTAACATTAAAACATAATTGAAAACATGTTTTAGCTATCACGAAAATATTTAATATACTGTTTCGATAAAATGTTATTGTTTATAATCGAAAAAACAACATACAGTATGCCTTTTTCTTAAACTAAATACATGATTATCGATCAAACATCATTGTAAACATTTCATAGCTGTTACAAATATATTTTACAGTGTTTCGATAAAATGTTATTGTCTAAAATGGAAAAAAGAACAGATAGAATGCCTTTTTGCTGTGTGAAATTAAATTAAACTCATATATTATTCTGAAATTCGTAAGTGTTGTTACATAATTCCAATATGTGCAAATGGTCAGGTATAATATTGTAGTGTTAATCGAACAAGGAACATATTCGTGGTGGGGTGGTATTATGTAGAAACAGTTTTGTACTACAAAGGCTTAATAATATTTTGTAGACGTGAACGAGTGTTCCAGCAACCCATGTCAAAATGCCGGCACGTGCAATGATGGAGTTAACGGGTACACTTGCGCCTGTGTTCCTGGTTACGTTGGTACCGAATGTGGAACAGGTATGTCTGCTTACTTATATAAATATATATTGGTAACACGATTTTAAAGTAAAAATACATGAACGTACATGTCAACTATATTATAATATGTCAGTTGTAAATGCGCCTTAACATATTTATTACAATAAGGATATCAGGACATTCCAGCTGGGATTATAATGATAATAATAACACGTATGTGAAAACAAATTAAGAGAACACGCAGTTTATGTGGAAGGTAATTTCAAAAGTTACTGCAGTAAAGATCTCAAAAGACCAAAAGACAACTAACATTAAAACATAATTGAAAACATGTTTTAGCTATCACGAAAATATTTAATATACTGTTTCGATAAAATGTTATTGTTTATAATCGAAAAAACAACATACAGTATGCCTTTTTCTTAAACTAAATACATGATTATCGATCAAACATCATTGTAAACATTTCATAGCTGTTACAAATATATTTTACAGTGTTTCGATAAAATGTTATTGTCTAAAATGGAAAAAAGAACAGATAGAATGCCTTTTTGCTGTGTGAAATTAAATTAAACTCATATATTATTCTGAAATTCGTAAGTGTTGTTACATAATTCCAATATGTGCAAATGGTCAGGTATAATATTGTAGTGTTAATCGAACAAGGAACATATTCGTGGTGGGGCGATATTATGTAGAAACAGTTTTGTACTACAAAGGCTTAATAATATTGTGTAGACGTGAACGAGTGTTCCAGCAACCCATGTCAAAATGGCGGCACGTGCAATGATGGAGTTAACGGCTACACTTGCGCCTGTGTTCCTGGTTACGTTGGTACTGAATGTGGAACAGGTATGTCTACTTACTTATATAAATATATATTGGAAACACGATTTTAGAGTAAAAATACATGAACGTACGTGTCAACTATATTATAATATGTCATTTGTAAATGCGCCTTAACATATTTATTACAATATGGACATCGGGGCCCGAGGTTATAAACCGTACTCAAACTCAAGCTTAAGTCTGTGCTCAAGTCTGAGATTTCATGCTCACCAGAGTTTTCGTGCTCAACCGAGGTTATAAAACGTCTTGAGTACGTACTCGGCTGAGTACGAAACGACGCGGTTTTTTCAAACGCACAAGCGGCCAAGTGGAACTCTCTTTTTGAAAAAGATAACAAAGATACTTCCGCATATAAACAGTGGTGGACGAAGAATTTCGGCTGCAAGCGTCTGTTTTGCGGGAAAAAGCGCCGGAGAAAAATCAACGCATCACCAATATCACACGCTGTGTGGAAAGTCGAGCACACAGTGAACGATTTAACAGACAGAACGAGACGAGTCACAAGATAAAACTGTCTAAAAATAAAAAATAGCAAAAAGTAATACTTCGCAGCCAGACTAAGACTGCCCCAACTAAGCGATTCGGCAGCCTAAGTAATTATGTTTGCCATGTTCATTTGGCGTAGTTACTAGAACTTCTGGAAATGTACCGAGGAACACGACAATTTGTACTTTTTTAATGAATGCAAGTGTTAATATAACATCAATTTCGTTACAAAATATATTCTATTGATGCTGTCAAAGGTACACAATAATGACATTACCTAAATCCGTGGTTCATTATAATATTTTGTTTTAATATTTCATTAGAATGTCCATTGTTTCCATAATCTATACATGCGTGTAACAATACACACGTACTGGAAAGAGGAGTACAAAAATAAACATTTTGTGAGACAAAGGTTCAGTTTCATAGTTTTGATCATTCTATGTGTACTGAATATGTAAAAACTCTCTGTTCAGATCATGATGTACCTATGCTATACACTTGAACTATAGTCTATACACTTGTCTGGTAGAACCATACGTCAGAGTCACGTAGAAGACTCTGTGTGGTACACAGTGATGTATTCAGATTGTTGCGCAGTGAACCCCGAAACTGAAGTATTTGTCAAAACTAAGAAATAGCGATGTTAACAACTAATTTTGTTTGCCCCCTTAGCCTAGGCTTAGTTTTGACGTCGGGTGTCACATGTTTGTGTCACGGGGATTACCCACTGTTAGTAGTCTATAATTTTAGTCCAGCCTATCTTTTATATGGGTGTAGTATTACAGAGTAAAGTGATTGAAATTAATAGATGATATGTTAAAACGGATTTCATTGAATATCATACAAAGGTTTGTATTACTTCTTAATGATTAATATTTTTATATATAATAAAACAAATATAGTAGTAATACAATATCAAAAAGTAAAGCGTAAACTGAAATAGTAAGCTATGTTATCATTGATTTGTAGTGGTAATTCTTAATAATAATAATTATGATGAGAGTGCCCAAGCGAATATATTATTTGCACTTTTAATGTGCACACTATCTACTATATGGAATCATTATTTCCATACCACATATTATTTTATTTATCATAAATTAAGTTATATTTGAAATAGGTTACTGCACAATACAATATAAGCAGCATATGTTACTATTAGTATTATATTACATACGCCCTGCACATGTCGCTGTTTTCACTAACACTTTGCTTGGTTTAGTGTGGCATGCCTCTTAATCATTGTATAGCTATATTTGCCAGTACTTTATATTCCAATCACATACTTTTCCCAAAGTATGATGTTCTTCTTTGTCTTAGAAAAGTCGTGATATCTTTGTATCTATTATTTGGAAAATTTGCATTTACTATAAATTATAGGAAAGGTGTAAACACTATATTAGAGCTGTAGTTTGTCACCTGCACTAGTTCGTTCTTAGATTTCCTGCGGCATTGGAGTAGTAAGGCTAGAACAACATTATGTTTAACATCAATAACCTACAATTTTACTTTTTGCGGTAGCCTAAATATAGACATATGGAAGGTTTTTCTTACATATTGTTCAATTTGAACAATCTCTTAAAAAAACTCAACAACACAACTTGTTACATAATCCTGGATGTGTGTGTTGCATATTTTGCATGTATATTCTACTTTCAAAGTGCACCCACTATGTGAAGTCCTACCCCTAGGCTATAGCTGCCTTGGCCTGGGATAGTAATTTTTTATATTTCATATACATACATCCTTCGCCCTGGCCTGGGGTCGGGCTGCATGAATAATATAAATATAGCATGGTATGTAAGCTTAATCCAGTTGATATAATATTTAGATTAGCTATATTATGTTATAAACACATAATTATATATTATTTGCTATATTCCCAACTCAAAACTGGCGAAACGTTTTAAATCACTGCCTAATTCTTTACAGTGACAAAACGAAGTGGCTGTATTGCCATGGCATGCCCATGGCCATGACATTGGCATTGGCAGTTCACGGAATAATTTTATTTTGCAGCACACATACACTTCGCATATATCGTATTGGTATGCCTTAATGTCCAGTATGGCATGTTATAAATCGTTCAACTAAACCACATAGTTTTAATTTCTGTAGACACATTTCGTGTGAATCATGACTCTGACTCGGCAGTTGAAATAGAATGTTGTCGTCCTGCAGCAGCTGTAAATGAATGGTTCCCGTCGCCAAAAAAGCCGCAACTAAAAGTAAACTATCACTTGTTTTGCGGTGTCTGTCGCTGCTGCGGTTACATTTGGCAAATGTTCGTTAAATAGTGCAGTTTGAGCCATCAAACAAAATCTTTCACAAATGGTCGTATTCCATCAGGTCTTCATACGGATAAAACTCGGACGTAGGCGGCCTGGACCCTAAAATCGGACAGCTTATCTTCTTAAAACGGACGAACTTTCAACGACTTCAATAAATTTATGCGTGAGCTACCATTTTTATTTATGCTTGAGCACGGCGTTGAGCATGGTCTTGAGCATACTCAGGATTTCAGCATTTCGTGCTCAACGCTGAGCACGATTTCGTGCTCAAGATGTTTTATAACCTCGCCTGAGTTTGAGCATAGTGCGAAAGCGAGGCTTCAGCATGAAACCGTGCTCAATTCAATTTATAACCTCGGACCCGGGACATTCCAGCTGAGATTATAATGATAATAATAACACGTATGTGAAAACAAATTAAGAGATGACGTAGTTTATTTGGAAGGTAATTTCAAATGTTACTGTAGTAAAGATCTCAAAAGACAACTAAGATTAAAATATAATTGATAACATGTTTTAGGTATTACGAAAATATTTTACATACTGTTTCGATAAAATGTTATTGTTTATAATCGAAAAAACAACATACAGTATGCCTTTTTTAACTAAATACATGAGTATCGATCAAACATAATTGAAAATGTTTCATAGCTGTTACAAATATATTTTGTATAGTGTTTCGAGAAAATGTTATTGTCTAAAATGGAAAAAAGAACAGATATAATGCTTTTTGCTGTGTGAAATTAAAATAAACTCAAATATTATTCTGAAAATCGTAAGTGTTGTTACTTAGTTGCAATATGTGCAAATGGTCAGGTATAATATTGTAGTGTTAATCGAACAAGGAACATATTCGTGGTGGGGCGATATTATGTAGAAACAGTATTTTACTACAAAGGCTAAATAATATTTTGTAGACGTTAACGAGTGTTCCAGCTACCCATGTCAAAATGGCGGCACGTGCAATGATGGAGTTAACGTCTACACGTGCGCCTGTGTTCCTGGTTATGTTGGTACCGAATGTGGAACAGGTATGTCTACTTACTTATATAAATATATATTGGAAACACATGATTCTAGAGTTAAAATACATGAACGTACGTATCAACTGTATTATAATATGTTAGTTGTAAATGCGCCTTAACATATTTATTACAATTAGGATATCAGGACATTCCAGCTGAGATTATAATGTTAATAATAACACGTATGTGAAAACAAATTAAGAGAACACGCAGTTTATTTGGAAGGTAATTTCAAAAGTTACTATAATAAAGATCTCAAAAGATCAAAAGATAACTAAGAATAAAACATAATTGATAACATGTTTTAGCTATTACGAAAATATTTAATATACTTTATACCCTGCTGATGCTTAATGTTGATACCTTGCTGACGCGTAATGGCAGAAACCTGAGCTTGTTTGCTACAGGAACACACAAAGAGTAACTGTTGTTAAAGGTCATTTAATAAATGCATTGTGATAATAAAATACATGTATCGATGAGAAATAGCTGGTACAAACATGTTCATCGAGAAAAATATCATATATGTAAATCGATGAGATATAGCTTAATCACCAGTACAAACTAGCTCATCGAGAAAAGCAATTATAAATGACATGTAAACGTAGCAAAGGTGGGGAGATTTTTTTTATCCAACAGTATATAATCATGATAACACAGTACGCAACACGAGAACATTGGTGGTAGAAAGGGGAGGATGGTGGGAGGAAAAACGTCCAATGTGTTGCTTCACGAAACACGACTTGCGTCAGCGAAGTTTGCAACACAAAGGGACAGGGTTTAATTTGTCACGTGGTCACATGACGTTTTTGGACTAAAACCATTTCGAGTACTCCGGACTGCTTCTCGTGTTGCGGACCGCAACAAACATAGCAAAGTAGATTCTCGCCTTACATTATATAAATACTATTTTTTGAAGTGTAAACATATTCATTTATACCCTGCTGATGCTTGATGTTGATACCTTGCTGATGCGTAATGGCAGAAACTTGAGCTTGTTTGCTACAGGAACACACAAAGAGTAACTGTTGTTAAAGGTCATTTAATAAATGCATTGTTATGAATATTTAATATACTGTTTCGATAAAATGTTATTGTTTATAATCGAAAAAAGAACATACAGTATGCCTTTTTTAAATAAATACATGAGTATCGATCAAACATAATTGTAAACGTTTCATAGCTGTTACAAATATATTTTGCATAGTGTTTCGAGAAAATTTTATTGTCTAAAATGGAGAAAAGAACAGATAGAATGACTTTTTGCTGTGTGAAATTAAAATAAACTCATATATTATTCTGAAATTCGTAAGTGTTGTTACATAATTCCAATATGTGCAAATGGTCAGGTATAATATTGAAGTGTTAATCAAACAAGGAACATATTCGTGGTGGGGCGATATTATGTAGAAACAGTTTTGTACTACAAAGGCTTAATAATATTTTGTAGACGTGAACGAGTGTTCCAGCAACCCATGTCAAAATGGCGGCACGTGCAATGATGGAGTTAACGGGTACACTTGCGCCTGTGTTCCTGGTTACGTTGGTACCGAATGTGGAACAGGTATGTCTACTTACTTATATAAATATTTATTGGAATTACGTGATTTTAGAGTAAAAATACATGAACGTACGTGTCAACTATATTATAATATGTCAGTTGTACATGCGCCTTAACATATTAATTGCAATAAGGATATCAGGACATTCCAGCTGAGATTATAATGATAATAATAACACGTATGTGAAAACAAATTAAGAGAACACGCAGTTTATTTGGAAGATAATTTCAAAAGTTACTGTAGTAAAGATCTCAAAAGACCAAAAGGCAAACAAGATTAAAGCATAATTGAAAACATGTTTTAGCTATCACGAAAATATTTAATATACTGTTTCGATAAAATGTTATTGTTTATAATCGAAAAAAGAACATATGTATGCCTTTTTCTTAAACTAAATACATGATTATCGATCAAACATCATTGTAAACATTTCATAGCTGTTACAAATATATTTTACATAGTGTTTCGATAAAATGTTATTGTCTAAAATGGAAAAAAGAACAGATAGAATGCTTTTTTTGCTGTGTGAAATTAAATTAAACTCATATATTATTCTGAAATTCGTAAGTGTTGTTACATAATTCCAATATGTGCAAATGGTCAGGTATAATATTGTAGTGTTAATCGAACAAGGAACATATTCGTGGTGGGGTGATATTATGTAGAAACAGTTTTGTACTACAAAGGCTTAATAATATTGTGTAGACGTGAACGAGTGTTCCAGCAACCCATGTCAAAATGCCGGCACGTGCAATGATGGAGTTAATGGGTACACTTGCGCCTGTATTCCTGGTTACGTTGGTACCGAATGTGGAACAGGTATGTCTACTTACTTATATAAATATGTATTGGAAACACATGATTTTAGAGTAAAAATACATGAACGTACGTGTCAACTATATTATAATATGTCAGTTGTAAATGCGCCTTAACATATTTATTACAATTAGGATATCAGGACATTCCAGCTGAGATTATAATGATAATAATAACACGTATGTGAAATCAAATTAAGAGAACACGCAGTTTATTTGGAAGGTAATTTTAAAAGTTACTGTAGTAAAGATCTGAAAAGACCAAAAGACAACTATGATTAAAACATAATTGATAACATGTTTTAGCTATTACGAAAATATTTTACATACTGTTTCGATAAAATGTTATTGTTTATAATCGAAAAAAGAACATAAAGTATGCCTTTTTTTAACTAAATACATGAGTATCGATCATACATCATTAAAAACGTTTCATAGCTATTACAAATATATTTTTAATAGTGTTTCGAGAAAATGTTATTGTCTAAAACGGAAAAAGGAACAGATAGAATGCCTTTTTGCTGTGTGAAATTAAATTAAACTCATATATAGTTCTAAAATTCGTAAGTGTTGTTACATAATTCCAATATGTGCAAATGGTCAGGTATAATATTGTAGTGATAATCGAACAAGGAACATATTCGTGGTGGGGCGATATTATGTAGAAACAGTTTTGTACTACTAAGGCTTAATAATATTTTGTAGACGTGAACGAGTGTTCCAGCAACCCATGTCAAAATGGTGGCACGTGCAATAATGGAGTTAACGGGTACACTTGCGCCTGTGTTCCTGGTTACGTTGGTACCGAATGTGGAACAGGTATGTCTACTTACTTATATAAATATTTATTGGTAACACGATTTTAGAGTATAAATACATGAACGTACGTGTCAACTATATTATAATATGTCAGTTGTAAATGCGCCTTAACACATTTATTACAATAAGGATATCAGGACATTCCAGCTGAGATTATAATGATAATAATAACACGTATGTGAAAACAAATTTAGAGAACACGCAGTTTATTTGGTATGTAATTTCAAAAGTTACGGTAGTAAAGATCTCAAAAGACCAAACAAGATTAAAACATAATTGAAAACATGTTTTAGCTATCACGAAAATATTTAATATACTGTTTCGATAAAATGTTATTGTTTATCATCGAAAAAAGAACATCCAGTATGCCTTTTTCTTAAACTAAATACATGATTATCGATCATACATAATTGAAAACGTTTCATAGCTGTTATAAATATATTTTGAATAGTGTTTCGAGAAAATGTTATTATCTAAAATGGAAAAAAGAACAGATAGAATGCCTTTTTGCTGTGTGAAATTAAATTAAACTCATATATTATTCTGAAATTCGTAAGTGCTGTTACATAATTCCAATATGTGCAAATGGTCAGGTATAATATTGTAGTGTTAATCGAACAAGGAACATATTCGTGGTGGGGCGATATTATGTAGAAACAGTTTTGTACTACAAAGGCTTAATAATATTGTGTAGACGTGAACGAGTGTTCCAGCAACCCATGTCAAAATGGCGGCACGTGCAATGATGGAGTTAATGGGTACACTTGCGCCTGTGTTCCTGGTTACGTTGGTACCGAATGTGGAACAGGTATGTCTACTTACTTATATAAATATATATTGGAAACACATGATTTTAGAGTAAAAATACATGAACGTACGTGTCAACTATATTATAATATGTCAGTTGTAAATGCGCCTTAACATATTTATTACAATAAGGATATCAGGACATTCCAGCTGAGATTATAATGATAATAATAACACGTATGTGAAAACAAATTAAGAGAACACGCAGTTTATTTGGAAGGTAATTTTAAATGTTACTGTAGTAAAGATTTAAAAAGACCAAAAGACAACTATGATTAAAACATAATTGATAACATGTTTTAGCTATTACGAAAATATTTTACATACTGTTTCGATAAAATGTTATTGTTTATAATCGAAAAAAGAACATAAAGTATGCCTTTTTTTTAACCAAATACATGAGTATCGATCATACATAATTGAAAACGTTTCATAGCTGTTGCAAATATATTTTGAATAGTGTTTCGAGAAAACGTTATTGTCCAAAATGGAAAAAAGAACAGATAGAATGCCTTTTTGCTGTGTGAAATTAAATTAAACTCATATATAGTTCTAAAATTCGTAAGTGTTGTTACATAATTCCAATATGTGCAAATGGTCAGGTATAATATTGTAGTGTTAATCGAACAAGGAACATATTCGTGGTGGGGCGATATTATGTAGAAACAGTTTTGTACTACAAACATATTCGTGGTGGGGCGATATTATGTAGAAACAGTTTTGTACTACAAAGGCTTAATAATATTTTGTAGACGTGAACGAGTGTTCCAGCAACCCATGTCAAAATGGCGGCACGTGCAATGATGGAGTTAACGGTTACAATTGCGCCTGTGTTCCTGGTTACGTTGGTACCGAATGTGGAACAGGTATGTCTACTTACTTATATAAATATATATTGGAAACACATGATTTTAATATAAAAATATACGGACGTACGTGTCAACTATATTATAATATGTCAGTTGTAAATGCGCCTTAACATAGTTATTACAATAAGGATATCAGGACATTCCAACTGAGATTATAATGATAATAATAACACGTATGTGAAAACAAATTAAGAGAACACGCAGTTTATGTTGTAGATAATTTCAAAAGTTAGTGTAGTAAAGATCTCAAAAGACAACTAAGATTAAAACATAATTGAAAACATGTTTAAGCTATTACCAAAATATTTAATATACTGTTTTAATAAAACGTTATTGTTTATAATCGAAAAAAAGAACATACAGCAGGGGTCGGCAACCTTTTTGAATGGAGGGCCAAATAAATGACTTTGAATAGGTTAGCGGGCCACGCACGCACGCACGCACGCTTGCACGCACACTCGTGGTAATTGGCACAATGCAATTATATACCTTGTGTCTAGCAGTTGTATTGACCACTGTTGTAAATAGCACGTCCACGAATGTGAGTTATTATTATCGTCAAACATCAACGTCTGATTATGAACAACAGTTACATTATTCAAAAACACATTATTCAGGTTACGTGTTCTTGGCATGCCGCTGATGCCATGTTGACCCGTGTGACACTGAGACCTGTTGCTGGTGATGTTGCTGCGCCACCAAGTGGCCCACACCTGGCTGCAGACTTGTTCCTGCGCGCCTCAGCTGACTTCAGTGTACTACAGGAGTTCTTCATATCGCGCATTCATCTCGGTCACAAGGTGCTGGAACTGTCGGTAGTTTAGACAGCGAGAGCGAACACAGTTTAGTCTTCACGGCGACCCTTATTACGTTCTGCATTTTCATCGACTTGCCACACGGGCTTTCCCGTTGGATGATGGAGTGTGCCCTGAAGAGCTTTGCTTGGCACCTCCTTAGTCTTGAACCTTTTCCATCAGCGTACAACTCCGTTCGCCATTTCGCTGGAAGGCGACGAACGTTAGTTAAAACAACACATTATCACTCAAACACAAATACGGTAGTAGGGTAACCTGGGGCAACACGGTCCCTGGAGGTAAGACGGCCCCCACCACGTACTCAAAATATATAACTCTGAACGTTCCAAATCTGGTGCAAATTGAAGCTAATTATATCTGATACCCGCCCGAAAGTTCAGCAACACGAGACAGACGTAATTAAATCAGTGTGTTTTAAACTTTTATATGCATTGATCTAATATTTTGCCAATAGTAAAATGGTGAAACTCACCATACAACGGTGTGAATCATGAATCATGGACTTAATTGGTGACATGATAATATTATTAATCAGTTGACAGATCAAACAATACAAAATGTGGAATAGTATGGTGTGGTTTGTATACATCTTATTATGACACACGTCTGTGGGGCAAGACAGTCCCCATGCATATGGGGCAAGACGGTCCCTATGTCTTATCCCACACGCACATCGTCACACTTTGTCAAATGTATTACACATGACCAATTATGTTTAATACATTGAATATAATACGAACATTGCATAATTTACGTTCTGCTAGCCCGTAGGCTGTAATTATGATGGAATATCACTAAACCAATATTAGATTATGTATGGATTGCAAGGTATGTATTATATGTTAACTCCCATTTAAATTTAACAACCATAATGGCCTGATATATTACTATCATACCATTTGTACATAATATACATTTTCATTTCAGGCAATAGTTCGTTCATACAGTCGAGCCTCGTTATAATGCGGTAGTCGGGGTCCACAACTTCGGACCGCGCTGTACGCGAGGCGCGTTAGGTGTTCTCATATCTACCACCAGGGAGCTACTAAACAGCAGCGATCGCTGCCCGCGGCACCAATCCCAGGGCCAAGAACGCTGTCGAAGCCCCGTGGGCTTGCAGCACTGTCTTATACGCCAATATGCAGTTTATGAAACTTATTAAACGAGTATACTAGCATCAACGTGTATTATTTTTAAATGTCACACACTTTTGACTTTTGAACTGAATAAAACACATGTACGTAAACCGTTATGGAATAGATCTACTACGATGATGGTGTACTGGACCAATAGGCCTACGAATCGAAAATAATAACCTGGACCTGAGCAGCCGAAAACGTATAAATTATGATTTGACAAACGTAGTATGTAAGCTGATAAAAAACAGAAAACGACAATAGGTAGAATTAATAATTGTTTCACTTCGTCTTTCAACTGATCTCGGCCGAAGCATGAATTTATTACCCACCACTTAACATCGATTCATCACTTCATGTGCGGATGACGAATTCGTATTTTCGCGCACCAGTAGAGCCTTGGGTTAGGAATTTGACATGTTGGTTTCGCGTCGCGAAAACGATTAAATTTACGATGTAATGGAAGCATGTCATTTCCCCCAAGTGTTATGTTGGCATTGCATACTAATTGCATTTTAAACTGTTTATCTGATTCTTACGCGAGGCGTATTTGTGAATCTCGATTGCAATTTACAAACCATCGAAGCGAAGCGAGCGACAGCGATTGATGTCGGCGGTAACGCAAAACAAACAACACGTTGATACTCATTCACTGACATTGTTCGCCTAATGTTTCTTGAGAATTGTCAAAGTAATTCTAAGTAGGTTTAAGCAGGCCCAATTCGGGGTCCACGACCGACCGCGTTATATCCGAATCCGCGTAATAACGAGGCGTGACTGTATAAGTAAAAACCACGAGGAGGGGGTTAGAGACCGTGTTACCCCAAGTAGAGGACCGTCTTGCCCCAAGGATCGGGCAAGATGGCTTTTTGGGATATTTACTATTTTTCAAATGCAACTTAGGTTGTTTATTTACTGAAAATAGTTTTCCAATGGGTAACGCACAGATCTGTCCACAATGTGAACACATTAAATACAAGCTAAAGTTGTTTAATGGTGTGTTCCTTAGGAGGGCCGCGCTGCATACTTTCATGTCTGCATACACAAAAGTGAATTCATTAAATATTAAAGGAATTAAAAATACATATTTGGTATATTATTATGTTCATCACGTGGACATGTTATTTTGTATACCAATGTGGCAGGGGCGGGCCGCATTTTGCACAATATCGTTGTCAGTCGGCGGGCCGCATGAAATAGCTACGCGGGCCGCAGTTGGCCCGCGGGCCGCAGGTTGCCGACCCCTGACATACAGTATGCCTTTTTCTTAAACTAAATACAAGATTATCGATCAAACATAATTGTAAACGTTTCATAGCTGTTAAAAATATATTTTACAGTGTTTCAAGAAAATGTTATTGTCTAAAATGGAAAAAAGAACAGATAGAAAGCATTTTTGCTGTGTGAAATTAAAATAAACTCATATATTATTCTGAAATTCGTAAGTGTTGTTACATAATTCCAATTTGTGCAAATGGTCAGGTATTATATTGTAGTGTTAATCGAACAAGGAACATATTCGTGGAGGGGCGATATTATGTAGAAACAGTTTTGTACTACAAAGGCTTAATAATGTTTTGTAGACGTGAACGAGTGTTCCAGCAACCCATGTCAAAATGGCGGCACGTGCAATGATGGAGTTAACGGCTACACTTGCGCCTGTGTTCCTGGTTACGTTGGTTCCGAATGTGGAACAGGTATGTCTACTTACTTATAAATATATATTGGAAACACATGATTTTAGAGTAAAAATACATGAACGTACGTGTCAACTTTATTATAATATGTCAGTTGTAAATGCGCCTTAACATAGTTATTACAATAAGGATATCAGGACATTCCAGCTGAGATAATAATGATAATAATAACACGTATGTGAAAACAAATTAAGAGAACACGCAGTTTATTTGGAAGGTAATTTTAAAAGTTACTGTAGTAAAGATCTAAAAGGACCAAAAGACAACTATGATTAAAACATAATTGATAACATGTATTAGCTATTACGAAAATAGTTTACATACTGTTTCGATAAAATGTTATTGTTTATAATCGAAAAAAAGAACATAAAGTATGCCTTTTTTTAACTAAATATATATGAGTATCGATCATACATCATTGAAAACGTTTGATAGCTGTTACAAATATATTTTGAATACTGTTTCGAGAAAATGTTATTGTCTAAAATGGAAAAAAGAACAGATAGAATGCCTTTTTGCTGTGTGAAATTAAATTAAACTCATATTTAGTTCTAAAATTCGTAAGTGTTGTTACATAATTCTAATATGTGCAAATGGTCAGGTATAATATTGTAGTGTTAATCGAACAAGGAACATATTCGTGGTGGGGCGATATTATGTAGAAACTGATTTGTACTACAAACATATTCGTGGTGGGGCGATATTATGTAGAAACAGTTTTGTACTACAAAGGCTTAATAATATTTTGTAGACGTGAACGAGTGTTCCAGCAACCCATGTCAAAATGGCGGCACGTGCAATGATGGAGTTAACGGCTACACTTGCGCCTGTATTCCTGGTTACGTTGGTACCGAATGTGGAACAGGTATGTCTACTTACTTATAAATATATATTGGAAACACGATTTTAGAGTAAAAATACATGAACGTACGTGTCAACTTTATTATAATATGTCAGTTGTAAATGCGCCTTAACATATTTATTACAATAAGGATATCAGGACATTCCAGCTGAGATTATAATGATAATAATAACACGTATGTGAAAACAAATTAAGAGAACACGCAGTTTATTTGGTAGATAATTAAAAAAGTTACTGTAGTAAAGATCTCAAAAGACAACTAAGATTAAAACATAATTGAAAACATGTTTTAGCTGTTACGAAAATATTTAATATACTGTTTCGATAAAATGTTATTGTTTATAATCGAAAAAAGAACATACAATATGCCTTTTTCTTAAACTAAATACATGAGTATCGATCAAACATGATTGTAAACGTTTGATAGCTGTTACAAATATATTTTGCATAGTTTTTCGAGAAAATGTTATTGTCTAAAATGGAGAAAAGAACAGATAGAATGACATTTTGCTGTGTGAAATTAAAATAAACTCATATATTATTCTGAAATTCGCAAGTGTTGTTACATAATTCCAATATGTGCAAATGGTCAGGTATTATATTGTAGTGTTAATCGAACAAGGAACATATTCGTGGTGGGGCGATATTATGTAGAAACAGTTTTGTACTACCAAGGCTTAATAATATTTTGTAGACGTGAACGAGTGTTCCAGCAACCCATGTCAAAATGGCGGCACGTGCAATGATGGAGTTAACGGCTACACTTGCGCCTGTATTCCTCGTTACGTTGGTTCCGAATGTGGAACAGGTATGTCTACTTACTTAAAAATATATATTGGAAACACATGATTTTAGAGTAAAAATACATGAACGTACGTGTCAACTTTATTATAATATGTCAGTTGTAAATGCGCCTTAACATATTTATTACAATAAGGATATCAGGACATTCCAGCTGAGATTATAATGATAATAATAACACGTATGTAAAAACAAATTAAGAGAACACGCAGTTTATTTGGTAGATAATTTCAAAAGTTACTGTAGTAAAGATCTCAAAAGACTAAAAGACAACTAAGATTAAAATATAATTGAAAACATGTTTTAGCTATTACGAAAATATTTAATATACTGTTTTGATAAAATGTTATTGTTTATAATCGAAAAAATAACATACAGTATGCCTTTTTCTTAAACTAAATACATGATTATCGATCAAACATAATTGTAAACGTTTCATAGCTGTTACAAATATATTTTGCAGTGTTTTGAGAAAATGTTATTGTCTAAAATGGAAAAAAGAACAGATAAAATGCCTTTTTGCTGTGTGAAATTAAAATAAACTCAAATATAGTTGTAAAATTCGTAAGTGTTGTTACTTAATTCCAATACGTGGAAATGGTCAGGTATAATATTGTAGTGTTAATCGAACAAGGAACATATTCGTGGTGGGGCGATATTATGTAGAAACAGTTTTGTACTACAGAGGCGTAATAATATTTTGTAGACGTGAGCGTGTGTTCCAGCAACCCATGTCAAAATGGCGGCACGTGCAATGTTGGAGTTAACGGCTACACTTGCACCTGTGTTCCTGGTTACGTTGGTACCGAATGTGGAACAGGTATCTCTACTTACTTATATAAATATATATATTGGTAACACGATTTTAGAGTAAAAATACATGAACGTACGTGTCAACTATATTATAATATGTCAGTTGTAAATGCGCCTTAACATATTTATTACAATAAGGATATCAGGACATTCCAGCTGAGATTATAATGGTAATAATAACACGTATGTGAAAACAAATTAAGAAAACACGCAGTTTATTTGGAAGGTAATTTCAAAAGTTACTGTAGTAAAGATCTCAAAAGACAACTAAGATTAATACATAATTGAAAACATGTTTTAGCTATTACGAAAATATTTAATATACTCTTTCGATAAAATATTATTGTTTATAATCGAAAAAACAACATACAGTATGCCTTTTTTTAACTAAATACATGAGTATCGATCAAACATAATTGAAAACGTTTCATAGCTGTTACAAATATATTTTGCAGTGTGTCGAGATAATGTTATTGTCTAAAATGGAAAAAAGAACAGCTAGAATGCCTTTTTGCTGTGTGTAATTAAAATAAACTCATATATAGTTCTAAAATTCGTAAGTGTTGTTACATAATTCCAATATGTGCAAATGGTCAGGTATAATATTGTAGTGTTAATCGAACAAGGAACATATTCGTGGTGGGGCGATATTATGTAGAAACAATTTTGTACTACAAAGGCTTAATACTATTTTGTAGACGTAAACGAGTGTTCCAGCAACCCATGTCAAAATGGCGGCACGTGCAGTGATGGAGTTAACGGCTACACTTGCGCCTGTGTTCCTGGTTACGTTGGTACCGAATGTGGAACAGGTATGTCTACTTACTTATATAAATATATATTGGTAACACATGATTTTAGAGTAAAAATACATGAACGTACGTGTCAACTATATTATAATATGTCAGTTGTAAATGCGCCTTAACACATTTATTACAATAAGGATATCAGGACATTCCAGCTGAGATTATAATGATAATAATAACACGTATGTGAAAACAAATTAAGAGAATACGCAGTTTATTTGGAAGGTAATTTCAAAAGTTACTGGAGTAAAGATCTCAAAAGACCAAAAGACAACTAAGATTAAAACATAATTGATAACATGTTTTAGCTATTACGAAAATATTTAATATACTGTTTCGATAAAATGTTATTGTTTATAATCGAAAAAAGAAACATACAGTATGCCTTTTTTTTAAACTAAATACATGAGTATCGATCAATCATAATCGAAAGCGTTTCATAGGTGTGACAAATATATTTTGCATAGTGTGTCGAGATAATGTTATTGTCTAAAATGGAAAAAAGAACAGCTAGAATGCCTTTTTGCTGTGTGTAATTAAAATAAACTCATATATAGTTCTAAAATTCGTAAGTGTTGTTACATAATTCCAATATGTGCAAATGGTCTGGTATAATATTATAGTGTTAATCGAACAAGAAACATATTCGTGGTGGGGCGATATTATGTAGAAATAGTTTTGTACTGCAAAGGCTTAATAATATTTTGTAGACGTGAACGAGTGTTCCAGCAACCCATGTCAAAATGGCGGCACGTGCAATGATGGAGTTAACGGCTACACTTGCGCCTGTGTTCCTGGTTACGTTGGTACCGAATGTGGAACAGGTATGTTTACTTACTTATATAAATATTTATTGGTAACACGATTTTAGAGTAAAAATACATGAACGTACGTGTCAACTATATTATAATATGTCAGTTGTAAATGCGCCTTAACATATTTATTACAATAAGGATATCAGGACATTCCAGCTGAGATTATAATGATAATAATAACACGTATGTGAAAACAAATTAAGAGAACATGCAGTTTATTTAGAAGATAATTTCAAAAGTTACGGTAATAAAGATCTCAAAAGACAACTAAGATTAATACATAATTGAAAACATGTTTTAGCTATTACGAAAATATTTAATATACTGTTTCGATAAAATGTTGTTTATAATCGAAAAAAGAACATACAGCATGCCTTTTTTAACTAAATACATGAGTATCGATCAAACATAATTGAAAACGTTTTATAGCTGTTACAAATATATTTTGCAGTGTTTCAAGAAAATTTTATTGTCTAAAATGGAAAAAAAGAACAGATAGAATGCCTTTTTGTTGTGTGAAATTAAAATAAACTGATATATAGTTCTAAAATTCGTAAGTGTTGTTACATAATTCCAATATGTGCAAATGGTCAGTTATAATATTGTAGTGTTAATCGAACAAGGAACATATTCGTGGTGGGGCGATATTATGTAAAAACAGTTTTGTACTACAAAGGCTTAATAATATTTTGTGTGAAACACAAGACGGCAGAGCTGGGATAAAAGTATTTAATGACAGTAGTTTTCACGTAACGTATATATACGACAAGTCAATTGGCAACAGTTGTGGTACAATATAATAATAATGCATGTATACACAGTGAAACATAAACTGTCCATAAAGTTAGCAACACTTCAATGTTTGCTGATTGTCCCAGCATGCTGTTTGCTAATTGTCCCAGCATGTGTTCTATAAAAATAAAACATGTATAGATGGCGACACAATTCTAGTTGTCTATACATTATTATGTATCAACATAGTAAACATATAAGGTGACATTGGAGATACCTAAATTTACTAATATGTCCTAGAACAATAGGTGGGATGTCATTGAAAACGCCAAAGCCTTGATGTGGACAGGCTGTCATCCCACAAAAAATCACCCCCCACGATATTCCATATGTGCAGTAGGCAATGTCACCATGTGCAGTACTAGTAAAAGAAGTGTATAGTCATGTAATGGGATGAGGATGAAAAATGAAGTCTGGAAGACCAGCAGGCACTGACATCTTGTGGACTTCATGAAGTTGTATTAAGTGGGAAAACAATGTGGCAGTCAGTGATTTGACTGGTGTGCGTGGATTGTCGCAGTCATGAGTGTAAAAGACCAGCAGGCACTGACATCTTGTGGACTTCATGAAGTTGTATTAAGTGGGAAAACAATGTGGCAGTCAGTGATTTGACTGGTGTGCGTGGATTGTCGCAGTCATGAGTGTAAAAGACCAGCAGGCACTGACATCTTGTAGACTTCATGAAGTTGTATTAAGTGGGAAAACAATGTGGCAGTCAGTGATTTGACTGGTGTGCGTGGATTGTCGCAGTCATGAGTGTAAAAGACCAGCAGGCACTGACATCTTGTAGACTTCATGAAGTTGTATTAAGTGGGAAAACAATGTGGCAGTCAGTGATTTGACTGGTGTGCGTGGATTGTCGCAGTCATGAGTGTAAAAGACCAGCAGGCACTGACATCTTGTAGACTTCATGAAGTTGTATTAAGTGGGAAAACAATGTGGCAGTCAGTGATTTGACTGGTGTGCGTGGATTGTCGCAGTCATGAGTGTAAAAGACCAGCAGGCACTGACATCTTCTAGACTTGACTAATTTGTTGTTATGTGTATAGCTTAGTCGTGGCTATAAAGTGTATGAACAGGTGAACATCCAAAGACCAGCGTGCACTGACATCTGATGAACGTTAACCTAGGGAAATGTGAGTCGTTGACTTGATTGGTGTATGTGTATTGGTTGTATTTGGACAGTCGAAAGTCTGAGAGACCAGCGGGCACTGACATCATCCAGACCAAGACCTTGAATAAATGGTTATTGTGGCATGGTATGTATGCAAGTGGCTTGTCCTTATTCTGGTAGTGTGAAGCATGACGGCCTAATTTTGTATATGCATTACTTTTCCAGCGGCCTGTTGTTTTTTTATGGTGGTCTCTGAAACGCCTTCCATAGCTAATTGGGTGGCACGACCAATGCGAAGGGAGTGTGTGGTGTAGTTGTTTGGTGATAGCCCAGCCAGTTGTAAGCAAAGTTTTAGGTAGTGAGCAAACTTGTCCCTGGTAATTGGGGTTTTTGCGGCATCAACAAAGATTGGTCCTGGCTGCTGTCCTCTTGCAAGGAGATATTGTCGAAGTGCAAGAACAGGACAGTACATTGTGTCAGCTTGTTGTTGTAGTAGAAAAATTGGAGTTTCAGTAGCGCTGTGCGTGTATGATGTGAATGTTATCTGATAGCTGTTGTGTGTTTCTGTGAGGTGGTCAATGGTGAGTGTGTGTGCTTGTTGGTTTGAGTGTACTGCTTCACCAACACGTAGACACGCATGGTATGTTAAGAGAAACAGTGCCTGCAACATCGTTTGTGTGTAGATGTTAGACGTGCAGAATGGTATTGACAATATAATACGCTGCAGAATTGTCTTGGTGATGGGTAGGCGTCATTGTGTATCATTTGGTTAACTGTTTTTGATGCCTTTTAGCGTCTTTGTAACGAGATATGTTGCGGTCGGGTCTGAGAGATTTTCTAGTTTGTGTCTGTTTGAGATGGCAGATAGGTAGGTTTGTATGATAGAGCTTTTGAGGCCTTGTTGCTATAGATGTGCTGTAAACATGGAAACGGTATCAGAGGTGGATGGAAGCTTAAACGGTATCTGTATTATTTGATGAAATTCGACAAAAGATGTCCATTGTTGTTGACACTGTCGGTTCGTTGTTGGGCTGGCTCCATTTTCCACTAACTTATTTACAGCAGATTGAAGTTGTCTGCTTTTAGATCGTCCGGTATAGTATGTGGTTGTGTTCGCATGCCATAGTGTTGTCGGATCGTTGTGGTGACCTGCAGACGACATATATAGCATCGCATAAGGTATTTTGTACTCCAGGAATGTGTTCAGCTTTGAAGGTAATGTTGTGGAGCAGAAGGGTCAGTACTAGTGGTCTTAGTATATTCATGATTGTACTGTGTTTGCTTGTTTATGATGTCTACTATGGCCGAGTTGTCACAATGAAATGTTATGCTAGAATTCACCAGTTTGTGTTCGAAATTTTGACCAGGAGGAAAATTGGGTACAGTTCTAGAATGGTAATATCTTGTGTTTGCCAATTAGTTGGCCATGTACCCTGTATCCAA
Organism: Lamellibrachia columna; assembly: GCA_963662155.1. Lineage (NCBI taxonomy): Eukaryota > Metazoa > Annelida > Polychaeta > Sabellida > Siboglinidae > Lamellibrachia > Lamellibrachia columna. Next base: position 7,931,288 of record OY759273.1, read on the forward strand.
CATGTACCATAGGTTCCTCCAAATGCAAACTTTGAGGCATCAGTGTACAGGTGTATTGAACGCGAGTCTGTCCCTAAGAGCTTCCTGATCATAGTTTTGCCGTTGTAATGTTCAAGGAAATGGAACCAAATGTCAAGGTCATGTTTGACAGATTTAGTCAGGCGTATGTAGTGATGTGGCTTAGTCGCTTGTAATGTCAAGTCATATAATCGCCGCAAGAAGGGTCGTCCTGGTTTAACAACGGTAGTAGCAAACTGTAGCTTGCCAATTATGGACTTTAGTTCACGCAGAGTGATCTTGTTACATGTTATGGTCGCCAATATGTCGTTTTTATATTTGTCCAACTTGTCAAGTGGAAGGCGAGCCATCATCTGTCGTGTATCTAGCTCGATCCCTAAAAATGTGATAACCTGCGATGGTTCTACTGTCTTGTGATGAGCGATGGGGATGCCCAATTCCATGCAAAGACTTAGAAAGCTGTTTAATGCAGATTGGCATTGTTGTTTTGTATTGGCTAAAAAAAATCATCTAGTACCTTGACCACTCTGTACACCCCGAGTTTATTCTGCAAAATCTATTTAAGGGCTGTGGAGAAAGCTTCAAACTTTCTACAAGATGATGCACTTCCTTGTGGCAAGCACTTATCATAATAATATTCGTTCCCCCAGTTAAACCCAGTTAAGGGGTATTGAGATGGGTGTAAAGGAATCAAACGGAATGCATCTGCTATGTCACTCTTTGCCATATGAGCATTAGGCGATGAGTCTTGTATGGCGATAACAGCATGGGACAAGTTCTCATATGTGACTGTTGAGGCCGATTTGGAGATGTTGTAGTTAACGGAGTTGAGGTCATATGGATATGACAAGTTGTGTAGGAGCCTGCATGTACCGCGTTGTTGTTTTTCCCGTAAGGCTAGTGGAGATGATTTGAAGTTTATGAAAGGAGGTGTATGAAATGGTCCCGCTATTTTGTCATTTGAAAGTTCATGCAGCAATTTGGACTGTACTACATCTGGTTGTAGTAGAGCAGACTGGGAGTTGTTTGATGTCAGTGGGGCATCATTCCCTTCAAAGTCTAGGTACACCCCCGACATAAACATTTCCACTATCTTCTGTTTGTGTGGGTAACCCGAGAGCCATTTATGTAAGGCGGGTGTTGTGATTGGTGTTGGAAGGTTTGTTGTATGGGAGTTTTCCTCGATTGGTTGAGGTTGTGACCTGTGCAAAGCATGAGCGGTACATTGGGTGGCTGCGATTGCACTTGGGGCATGCATGTTTATATTGGCAGTTGTATGTAGTGCACCGGACATATTGGGAGTGGTAGTTGTAGCAGTAGCCTGGCGGTGGGCGGTTTTGTTGTTGTCGCGGTGTGTTGGCCCGGGAGGACCGAGCTGGCAGAAAGGGCTGATTGTTGTGAGGTGTGAATGTGGGTTTGTTGAGGGTTGCTGTCAACTGGAGATCGACTCGGACTGTTGCCCAGGAACACAGGCTGTACTCCCTGTCAACCCTGAACTGGTGGTCGTAATAGCGCCAGTTGGCGCCGGACCGCATCAGTTCTTTGATGTGTCTGCTGTATGTGATCAGGTCACTCAGGTCATTAGGGTGTTTTGTGTGTACACCGCAAGGAAATCATCCCATGCGGTGCTCCATTCGGTTTCTGTTATAGGTCTTTTCTTTTGTGGAACAAAATTCAGCGTGGGGGTGTTGTTTGAACTGTTAAGTGACATGGTGTAGGCGGAATCATGTGGAGTGTGGTTAAAGATGTCGTGAAAGTCGACATATTTGTGCAGCCAGATTTTTGCTTTGGTGTGGTCACTGAGATGGTAGCCAGCTGGCTAGCCAGCAGCAAAGAGGATAGGTCGTGGTGCCTGGTGGGTCACTAATGCTGGTATTGTGGTGAACTCACCTTCCGCTTCGGATGCGGGCCCACTCCGGGACGGGAAGACGCTTTGGCTGTTGGTGACCTCTGATTCAGTCAAAGTTGTGTTATTGGAGGCAGATTCCCGATTGTTCGCCTGTGCTGCTAGCTGCTGCACGATGCCAGCAAGTCCTTCTACTGTCTGCTGTAAACTGAGCACCTGTTCTCTCAGATTGTTGTCGGACGAAACACTGCTGGCAGCTGCAGTAGAAGCCACAGGTGTGTCTGTCGTTGGTTTGAGACGACGGGGGCGGCGACGCGCCCTGGTGGACAGCTCTCGAGCAGGAGTAGCGCGAGGGCTTCGTGGCCTGGTGGACGTCTCTTGTGCTGTGGTGGTTTGTTGAACAGTGCTGGAGACGGCCGTTCTTGCACGGGTCGTCGGTCGATGGATGTTGCACGGCAGTAGGTTATATAGTGTGACGCTGCATAAGTGGGTAATGAAGGCATGGTGCATGAATTGCACTAGGCAGGTAGCGCGACATGAACATGGTTTGAACACATTTCGAAGATAACAAAAATGTAAAGCAAGATTGCACTAGGCAGGTTGCGCGACATGAACATGGTATGAACACAGTTCGAAGATAAAACAAATGTAAAGCAGGATTGCACTAGGCTGGTAGCGCGACATGAACTTGGTATGAAGTTCGAAGAAGAAAAAAATGTAAAGCAGGATTGCACTAGGCTGGTAGCGCGACATGAACTTGGTATGAACACAGTTCGAAGATAACAAAAACGTAAAGCAAGATTGCACTAGGCTGGTAGCGCGACATGAACTTGATATGAACACAGTTCGAAGATAACAAAAACGTAAAGCAAGATTGCACTAGGCTGGTAGTGCGACATGAACATGGTATGAACACAGTTAGAAGATAAAAAAATGTAAAGCAAGATTGCACTAGGCTGGTAGCGCGACATGAACTTGATACACTATTAGAAGATAACGAAACGTAAAGCGAGATTGCACTAGGCTGGTAGTGCGACATGGGTGTAGAGTGAATATTGCATCAGCAGCTAATGGAGGCACGAGCCAATATTGCACTAGGCTGGTAGCGCGACATGAACATGTTTCTCATATAAAAGCATGACCTATCATATGGTCTGCATGGATTAGTTGTGTGAGGCTGATATAAGTATGTATTAAGTGCTTATACGGATTGTCAACTGCAGGGAGTGTACATAGTTCAATGTGTAAACTCAATTAAATATGTCGGGAATTTTTTTAATTTATTTTAGCCGAGTGATGTAAATTTAACATGTTATTGTATATATACGAAGTAGTGGTCGAACACCAGCTGGAAATAAAAATACGACGATGGGCTGTGCATTCAGTAAGCAATGATAAAATGCTGTAACATTTAGGTTTGTGCATGACACGCAGGGCGTTGTTGACGGCTTTTCTGAGGGAACGCTTATATTTAGCGCGGCCGACGTTGGTGTTCGGGTGGAGACAGTCACGTGACCACGTGCATGTGTCCGTGTTCCAGAATCCTCGGTGTCTGTGGTAATCAATGAGCGGTTCTACATCACAAAAGTTCCGTAAGATGTTGTTGTAGTTGTCGATGAGGTTGTTGATATGGCGATTGTTTGTATCGAGCGGCGATGAACGATGCAGGGCCGAACAGACAGTCACGTGTCGTGCCCCGAAAACGTCGATGATTTCGTGTGCCAGTTGCACCACTGCATCGGCCACAGTGGGCGCGCCGTTAGATATGTCGTTCGTACCGATGTCGACAATGGCGAACGTGGGGCGAATTGTGGTTAGTGCGTCATGTGCGTGTGCTTGTAGTCCCTGAAGTACTCGTGCACCGCGGGTGCCTACCAAGTGGAACTCGTCCACTCTGTCGCTGATCGACAGCTGATGAGCTATGTTGGTCGCAGTAACAACATGGCGGCCACAAAGGAATGTCCTAAAAGCATGCCGATATTACGGGAAGTATCCATACCTTTACAGTGTCGCAGACGCGCTGAACAATAGTCAGGCAGTAATAAGTATTAAAAAAAAATTAACAAGTAACAATTGATATCTTCCTGAATTATTCTGAATACGTCTTGTCGCTCTGGATTCTTGATCAAAAAAGGCAGAGGCAGTGCTTATTGCCAATCGCTGTGATTGGCTGGTTAAAAGTATAATAAAATAGGGATCTGCTTCTGGTAAACGGAACCGTCTTGATATCTCTCACAAACCACAGCAGGGGGAGCCCCAACTGTTTTATTTTGTAGACGTGAACGAGTGTTCCAGCAACCCATGTCAAAATGGCGGCACGTGCAATAATGGAGTTAACGGCTACACTTGCGCCTGTGTTCCTGGTTACGTTGGTACCGAATGTGGAACAGGTATGTCTACTTACTTATATAAATATATATTGGAAACACATGATTTTAGAGTAAAAATACGTGAACGTACGTGTCAACCATATTATAATGTCAGTTGTAAATGCGCCTTAACATATTTATTACAATAAGGATATCAGGACATAACAGCTGAGATTATAATGATAATAATAACACGTATGTGAAAACAAATTAAGAGAACACGCAGTTTATTTGGAAGGTAATTTCAAAAGTTACTGTAGTAAAGATCTCAAAAGACCAAAAGACAACTAAGATTAAAACATAATTGATAACATGTTTTAGCTATTACGAAAATATTTAATATACTGTTTCGATAAAATGTTATTGTTTATAATCGAAAAAAGAACATACAGTATGCCTTTTTTTGAACTAAATACATGAGTATCGATCAAACATAATTGAAAACGTTTCATAGCTGTTACAAATATATTTTACATAATGTTTGGAGAAAATGTTATTGTCTAAATTGGAGAGAAAAACCAGATAGAATGCCTTTTCGCTGTGAGTAGTTAGTGGAAGTTTCTGATACACACTTATCGCTGCATCAAAACATCAAAGGTAAAACACCCTAATATCGCCCACCGCTAATGAGTGCGCGCAGCCAATCAGAGCGCCGCAGAGCGCCCCCTGGCGGTCGTAGCCGAGCGCCTCGTAGTCGTGCGTAACCTAAGCGCCCCTAGGGACCGGAGGAGTAACGAACACGGACCTAGTTACGTGTATACCTAAGGGTCGTTAACCTAGTAAGGAGACGAACACAATCGTACGGTGCACACGTAATTTATTGAATACAACAAAGCGGTAGCAGCAGCAGTACAAACGAGGCGATCGTATGTGATTGGATACAACGAGTCGGGTATGATGAATATGAAGACGATGACGAGGCGACTTGCGAATGGTGACCATCGCGCCAGAGGTCGCGAACTTACGGGTGTCTCCACCGCGCCAGAGGTTCGAGGGCGAGCAACCACCGCGCCAGAGGCTCAGTATGATGCGTGATAGTACGGTATACCCTTTTTCAGCAGGTTGATCCAATCGAACACGCGACAATCGTTAGCGACCAGATCGGTGTGGAAAGCGTTGACGAAAGTTCTCATAGGAGCGCCGTTACAACGAAGCATGATATAAGTGACGCAATATTGTCCGCAAACGTTAGACAGAGGACTCTGAAGTATCGTGCCATACGCATATTTTCGTTATATGTCAATATTGTTATATAGTGCACTCTTACACTTTACCCATACCTCCTACAGTTTACCCATAATTCCTACAATTTACCCATAATTCTCCTATTGAATAAGAGTACAAGGACATTTTATTAAATATTTGAAAATAATGACACAATATCATCCACAAACGTTAGACAGAGGACTCTAAAGTCTCTTGCCATACGCATATTGTCGTTATATGTCAATATTGTTAAATAGTGCGCTCTTACACTTTACCCATACCTCCTACAGTTTACCCATAATTCCTACAATTTACCCATAATTCTCCTAATGAATAAGAGTACTAGGACATTTTATTAAATATTTGAAAATAATGACAAAATATCGTCCACAAACGTTAGACAGAGGACTCTAAAGTCTCTTACCATACGCATATTTTCGTTATATGTCAATATTGTTAAATAGTGCGCTCGTACACTTTACCCATACCTCCTACAGTGTGCCCATAATTCCTACAATTTACCCATAATTCTCCTATTGAATAAGAGTACAAGGACATTGTATTAAATAATTAAAAATAATGACACAATATCATCCACAAACGTTAGACAGAAGACTCTAAAGTCTCTTGCCATACGCATATTTTCTTTATATGTCAATATTGTTAAATAGTGTGCTCTTACACTTTACCCATAACTCCTACAGTTTACCCATAATTCCTACAATTTACCCATAATTCTCCTATTGAATAAGAGTACAAGGACATTTTATTAAATATTTGAAAATAATGACACAATATCATCCACAAACGTTAGACAGAGGACTCTAAAGTCTCTTGCCATACGCATATTGTCGTTATATGTCAATATTGTTAAATAGTGCGCTCTTACACTTTACCCATACCTCCTACAGTTTACCCATAATTCCTACAATTTACCCATAATTCTCCTAATGAATAAGAGTACTAGGACATTTTATTAAATATTTGAAAATAATGACAAAATATCGTCCACAATTTACCCATACCTCCTACAGTTTACCCATAATTCCTACAATTTACTCATAATTCCTACAATTTACCCATAATTCCTACAATTTACCCACAATTCCTACAATTTACCCAGCACACATATGTAGTGAAGTGTGTTTGTTCATTCACCTAGCTATAAAAAAGAACGGGACTTTAGTTTCATACAACTAGAATATATATATATATATATATATATATATATATATATATATATATATATATTCACTGTACCCACAGTACAGAGCTAGAATACATAGTCACTGTAACACAGTACACAGCTAGAATACATATACACTGTACCCACAGTACAAAGCTAGAATACATAGTCACTGTATCCAGAGTACACAGCTAAATTACATAGTCACTTTACCCAAAGTACACAACTAGAATACGTAGTCACTGTACCCACTGTATGCAACTAGAATACATATATATATATATATATATATATATATATATATATATATATATATATATATATATATACATAGTCACTTTACCCAGAGTGGACATATAGAATATAAATTCACTGTACCCAGAGTACACTGCTAGAATACATAGTTACTCTACCCACTGTACACACAGAACACAGCTAGAATACATAGACACTGTACCCACAGTGCACAGCTAGAATACATAGTCACTGTACCCACATAACACAGCTGTAATATATATATATATATATATATTCACTGTATATACAGTACATAGCCACTGTATCTACAGTACACTGATAGAATATATATTCACTGCACCAACAATACACAGCTAGAATTCATAGTCACTATACCCACAGTACATAGTACTCAGCTACAATTCGTAGTAACTGTATCCACAGTACAGAGCTATAATACATAGTCACTGTAGAATATATAGTCACTATACCCAGAGTACACAACTAGAATACATAGTCACTGTACCCACAGTATGCAGCTAGAATACATAGTTACTGTACACAAAGTACACAACTAGAAAACATAGTCATTGTACCCACAATACACAGCAAGAATGCATAATCACTGTACCCACAGTATACAGCTACAATTCGTAGACACTGTACCCACAGTACACAACTAAAATGCATAGTCACTCAACCCACAGTACACAGCTAGAATGTATATTCACTGTACACAGAGTACACAGTTAAATAGAATAATTAGTCACTGTACGAAGAGTACACAGCTAGAGTACATAGAACTGTACCCATAGTACACGGCTAGAATGCATAGTCACTGTACCCACAGTAGTCAGCTAGATTACATAATCACAATAACCACAGTTCACAGGTAGAATACATAATCAATGTAACCACAGTACACAGCTAAAGTACATAGTCACTGTACCCACAGTACTCTGCTACAGTACATAGTCACTGTACCCACATTACACAGCTAGAATACTTAGTCACTGTATCCAGAGTACACAGCTATAATACTTAGTCACTGTACACAGAGTACACAGTTATAATACATATTCACTGTATCCAAAGTACACAGCTAGAGTACATAGTCACTGTACCCACAGTATACAGCTACAATGCAAAGTCACTCAACCCATAGTACAACGCTATAATACATATACACAGTACACAGTTAAAATACGTATTCACTGTACCCACAGTACACAAAACTAGAATACATAGCCACTGTACCCACAGTCCACATGTAGAATACATAATAACAGTCACTGTACCCACAGTGCACACCTAGCGTACAATATTACTGTACCCAAAGTACACAGTTAGAATACATAGTAACTGTACCCACAGTACTCAACTATAATACATAGTCACTGTACCCACAACACACAGCTAGAATACGTAGTCACTATACCCACGGTACACAAATAGAATACATATTCATTGTACCCACAGGACAGAGCTAGAATACATAGTCACTGTCTCACAGTACACAGCTAGAATACATATTCACTGTACCCACAGTACACAGCTAGAATACATAGTCAATATATTCAGAGTACACAGCTAAATTACATAGTTACTGTACCCACAGTACACATCTAGAATACATATGTACTGTACCCAGAGTACACAACTAGAATACATAGTCACTGTACCCACATAACACAGCTAGAATTCGTTGTCACTATACCCACAGTGCACGGCTAGAATACACAGTCACTTTACCCACAGTGTACAGCTAGAATATAAAGTCACTGTACCCACAATACACAGCTAGAATATGTAGTTGCTGTACCCAGAGTACTCAGCTACAGTACAGTAAACAGTACACAGCTAAAGGTCATATTGACTTCATCCACAGTACACACCTAGAATATATAGTAAATGTGCCCACATTACACAGCTAGAATACATAATCACTGTACGCACAGTACACAAGTAGAAAGCATAGTCACTGTATCCACAATACACAGCTAGAATATATAGTTGCTGTACCCACAGCGAAACGATGGCCAGACGTAACGCGAGCCGATCACAAGACCGATGGACAAAGTACACCCAGCACACAATAGCAGCATCACGTGGGCGGCCAAGGGTGGTGATAAGAATGAGCACCACAGCCAGATGAGGCCTATAGAAACCAAGCATAGAGTTAACGAGCAGCTATCAAACATAGTCACTAGCTACAGTACCGTTTCACTGAACACACAGTACACAGCTAGAATGCATAGGTACTGTACCACTGTACACAGCTACAGTACATAGACACTTTACCCTCAGTACACCGCTAGAATACATAGTCACTGTATCCAGGGTACACAGCTATAATACATAGTTACTATACCCAGAGTGCACAAGACACAGCTACATTTAATAGTCACTGTATCCATAGTACACAGCTAGATTACATAATCACTGTACCCACAGTACACAGCTAGAATATGTAGTCACTATGCCCACAGTACACAACTAGAATACATAGTCACTGTACCCACAGTACAGAGCTAGAATACATAGTTACTGTACCCAGAGTACACAACTAGAATACATAGACACTATACCCACAGAACACAGCTAGAATGCATAGTCACTGTACCCACTGTACACGGCTAGAAGACATAGTCACTGTACCCACAGTACACAGCTAGAAGACATAGTCACTCACCCACAGTGCACAGCTATAATACATAGTCACTGTACCCACAGTACAGAGCTAGAATACATAGTTACTGTACCCACTGTACACGGCTAGAAGACATAGTCACTGTACCCACTGTACACGGCTAGAAGACATAGCTAGCGTACATAGACACTGTACCCACAGTGCACAGCTAGAATACATAGTCACTGTACCCACTGTACACGGCTAGAAGACATAGTCACTGTACCCACTGTAGACGGCTAGAAGACATAGCTAGCGTACATAGACACTGTACCCACAGTGCACAGCTATAATACATAGTCACTGTACCCACAGAACACAGCTTTAATATATATATTCACTGTATGCACAGTACACAGCTACAGTACATAGCGACTGTATCTACAGTACACTGATAGAATATATATTCACTGCACCAACAATACACAGCTAGAATTCATAGTCACTATACCCTCAGTATATAGTACTCAGCTACAATTCGTAGTCAATGTATCCACAGTACAGAGCTAGAATACATAGTCACTATACCCAGAGTACACAACTAGAATACATAGCCACTGTACCCACAGTATGCAGTTAGAATACATATTTACTGTACACAAAGTACACAACTAGAAAACATAGTCATTGTACCCACAATACACAGCAAGAATGCATAGTCACTGTACCCACAGTATACAGCTACAATTCGTAGTCACTGTATCCACAGTACACAACTAAAATACATAGTCACTCAACCCACAGTACACAGCTAGAATGTATATTCACTGTGAACACAGTACAAAACTAGAATACTTAGTCACTGTACCCACAGTAGTCAGCTAGATGACATAATCACAATAGCCACAGTTCACAGCTAGAATACATAATCAATGTAACCACAGTACAAGGCTATATTGCATTGTCACTGGACCCCGAGTATACAGCTACAATTCGTAGTCACTGTACCCCCAGTACACATCTAGAATACATAGTCACTGTATCCAGAGTACACAGCTAAATTACATAGTCACTGTACCCACAGTACACAGCTACAATTCGTAGTCAATGTATCCACAGTACAGAGCTACAATACATAGTCACTGTACCCACAGTACACATCGAGAATACATAGTCAATGTATGCACAGTGCACAGCTACAATACATAGTCACTGTACCCACAGTACACATCTAGAATACATATTCAATGTATCCAGAGTACACAGCTAATGGACATAGTCACTGTACCCACAGTACACAACTACAATACATAGTCACTGTACATACAGTACACGGCTAGAATACATAGTCACTGTAACCAGAGTATATAGCTATAATACTTAGTCACTGTACACACAGAACACAGCTATAGAACATATTCACTGTATCCTGAGTACACAGCTAAATTACATAGTCACTGTACCCAGAGTACACAACTAGAATACATAGTCAGTGTACCCACAGTACACAGCTAGATTACATAGTCACTTTACCCACAGTGCACAACTAGAATATAAATTCACTGTACCCAGAGTACACAGCTAGAATACATAGTTACTGTACCCACAGCACAACAATCAACTTACTTGACCAGTACTACAGTACACAGCAATCAACTTACTTGACCAGTGCTGCAGTACACAGCAACCAACTTACTTGACCAGTGCCCAACTTACTTGACCAGTGCTACAGTACACAACAACCAACTTACTTGATGTCATTGTGGTCTTCTAGTGTGTCCTCCAATGTTAACTGTGTCATTGTTGTCTTCTAGTACGTCCTCCAATGTTAACACTTTTACCCTGCTAATGTCAAATAATGGGGCAGCCCCACTGTGGACAGTACCAGACACTGTTACCCTGCTAATGTCATAGTAATGGAGCAGCCCCACTGTGCACAGTACCAGACACTGTTACCCTGCTGATGTCAAATAATGGTGCAGCCCCACTGTGGACAGCACCAGACACTGTTACCTTGTTAATGTCAAGTAATGGGGCAGCCCCACTGTGCACAGTACCAGACACTGTTACCCTGCTGATGTCAAATAATGGTGCAACCCCACTGTGGACAGCACCAGACACTGTTACCCTGTTAATGTCAAGTAATGGAGCAGCCCCACTGTGGACAGTACTAATAACAGGCTTGTCTTGCTGTATTACAGGCTGCCATGCTGTATAACAGGCTGTCTTGCTGTATTACAGGCTGTCTTGCTGTATTACAGGCTGTCTTGCTGTATTACAGAATGCCCTGCTGTATTACAGGCTGTCTTGCTGTATAACAGGCTGCCATGCATTATTACAGGCTGTCTTGCTGTATGAGAGGCTGTCTTGCTGTATAACAGGCTGCCATGCTGTATAACAGGCGGCCATGCTGTATTACAGGCTGTCTTGCTGTGTAACAGGCTGCCATGCTGTATTACATGCTGCCATGCTGTATTACAGGCTGCCATGCTGTATTACAGGCTGTCATGCTGTATAACAGGCTGCCATGCTGTATTACAGGCTGTGTTGCTGTATTACAGGCTGTCTTGCTGTCTTGCTGTATAACAGGCTGCCCTGCTGTATTACAGGTGATGGACGCAATGTGTAAAGAGCCAGGATGTGGTTGGAGGTAGGAGAAACAGAGGATAGTATGGTGGAGGCAATGTGTAAGGAGGAAGGGTGTGGCTTGAGGTAGGAAAGACAGAGGACAGTATGGTGGACGCAATGTGTCAGGAGTCAGGATCAACATTACCAAACTTCACACAACTTCGCACAACTTCGCACACCTTAACACAACTTCATACAACTTCACACAACTTTACCTTCTGATTACCACACCTCACCACCCCACCATAGAGTAATGAGACGAGTCATTACCTTCTGGTTCCCACACCTCACCACCCCCACCATAGAGTAATGGTACAGTCGCCAGGGGGCGCAGGGGCGTGCGCGATTACAGGAAAAAAGGTGTATTACGCGGAAAAGGTGTGTAATCGCGCACGCCCCTGCGCCCCCTGGCGACTGTACCATTACTCTATGGTGGGGGTGGTGAGGTGTGGGAACCAGAAGGTAATGACTCGTCTCATTACTCTATGGTGGGGTGGTGAGGTGTGGTAATCAGAAGGTAAAGTTGTGTGAAGTTGTATGAAGTTGTGTTAAGGTGTGCGAAGTTGTGCGAAGTTGTGTGAAGTTTGGTAATGTTGATCCTGACTCCTGACACATTGCGTCCACCATACTGTCCTCTGTCTTTCCTACCTCAAGCCACACCCTTCCTCCTTACACATTGCCTCCACCATACTATCCTCTGTTTCTCCTACCTCCAACCACATCCTGGCTCTTTACACATTGCGTCCATCACCTGTAATACAGCAGGGCAGCCTGTTATACAGCAAGACAGCAAGACAGCCTGTAATACAGCAACACAGCCTGTAATACAGCATGGCAGCCTGTTATACAGCATGACAGCCTGTAATACAGCATGGCAGCCTGTAATACAGCATGGCAGCATGTAATACAGCATGGCAGCCTGTTACACAGCAAGACAGCCTGTAATACAGCATGGCCGCCTGTTATACAGCATGGCAGCCTGTTATACAGCAAGACAGCCTCTCATACAGCAAGACAGCCTGTAATAATGCATGGCAGCCTGTTATACAGCAAGACAGCCTGTAATACAGCAGGGCATTCTGTAATACAGCAAGACAGCCTGTAATACAGCAAGACAGCCTGTAATACAGCAAGACAGCCTGTTATACAGCATGGCAGCCTGTAATACAGCAAGACAAGCCTGTTATTAGTACTGTCCACAGTGGGGCTGCTCCATTACTTGACATTAACAGGGTAACAGTGTCTGGTGCTGTCCACAGTGGGGTTGCACCATTATTTGACATCAGCAGGGTAACAGTGTCTGGTACTGTGCACAGTGGGGCTGCCCCATTACTTGACATTAACAAGGTAACAGTGTCTGGTGCTGTCCACAGTGGGGCTGCACCATTATTTGACATCAGCAGGGTAACAGTGTCTGGTACTGTGCACAGTGGGGCTGCTCCATTACTATGACATTAGCAGGGTAACAGTGTCTGGTACTGTCCACAGTGGGGCTGCCCCATTATTTGACATTAGCAGGGTAAAAGTGTTAACATTGGAGGACGTACTAGAAGACAACAATGACACAGTTAACATTGGAGGACACACTAGAAGACCACAATGACATCAAGTAAGTTGGTTGTTGTGTACTGTAGCACTGGTCAAGTAAGTTGGGCACTGGTCAAGTAAGTTGGTTGCTGTGTACTGCAGCACTGGTCAAGTAAGTTGATTGCTGTGTACTGTAGTACTGGTCAAGTAAGTTGATTGTTGTGCTGTGGGTACAGTAACTATGTATTCTAGCTGTGTACTCTGGGTACAGTGAATTTATATTCTAGTTGTGCACTGTGGGTAAAGTGACTATGTAATCTAGCTGTGTACTGTGGGTACACTGACTATGTATTCTAGTTGTGTACTCTGGGTACAGTGACTATGTAATTTAGCTGTGTACTCAGGATACAGTGAATATGTTCTATAGCTGTGTTCTGTGTGTACAGTGACTAAGTATTATAGCTATATACTCTGGTTACAGTGACTATGTATTCTAGCCGTGTACTGTATGTACAGTGACTATGTATTGTAGTTGTGTACTGTGGGTACAGTGACTATGTCCATTAGCTGTGTACTCTGGATACATTGAATATGTATTCTAGATGTGTACTGTGGGTACAGTGACTATGTATTGTAGCTGTGCACTGTGCATACATTGACTATGTATTCTCGATGTGTACTGTGGGTACAGTGACTATGTATTGTAGCTCTGTACTGTGGATACATTGACTACGAATTGTAGCTGTGTACTGTGGGTACAGTGACTATGTAATTTAGCTGTGTACTCTGGATACAGTGACTATGTATTCTAGATGTGTACTGGGGGTACAGTGACTACGAATTGTAGCTGTATACTCGGGGTCCAGTGACAATGCAATATAGCCTTGTACTGTGGTTACATTGATTATGTATTCTAGCTGTGAACTGTGGCTATTGTGATTATGTCATCTAGCTGACTACTGTGGGTACAGTGACTAAGTATTCTAGTTTTGTACTGTGTTCACAGTGAATATACATTCTAGCTGTGTACTGTGGGTTGAGTGACTATGTATTTTAGTTGTGTACTGTGGATACAGTGACTACGAATTGTAGCTGTATACTGTGGGTACAGTGACTATGCATTCTTGCTGTGTATTGTGGGTACAATGACTATGTTTTCTAGTTGTGTACTTTGTGTACAGTAAATATGTATTCTAACTGCATACTGTGGGTACAGTGGCTATGTATTCTAGTTGTGTACTCTGGGTATAGTGACTATGTATTCTAGCTCTGTACTGTGGATACATTGACTACGAATTGTAGCTGAGTACTATATACTGAGGGTATAGTGACTATGAATTCTAGCTGTGTATTGTTGGTGCAGTGAATATATATTCTATCAGTGTACTGTAGATACAGTCGCTATGTACTGTAGCTGTGTACTGTGCATACAGTGAATATATATATTAAAGCTGTGTTCTGTGGGTACAGTGACTATGTATTATAGCTGTGCACTGTGGGTACAGTGTCTATGTACGCTAGCTATGTCTTCTAGCCGTGTACAGTGGGTACAGTGACTATGTCTTCTAGCCGTGTACAGTGGGTACAGTGACTATGTATTCTAGCTGTGCACTGTGGGTACAGTGTCTATGTACGCTAGCTATGTCTTCTAGCCGTGTACAGTGGGTACAGTGACTATGTCTTCTAGCCGTGTACAGTGGGTACAGTAACTATGTATTCTAGCTCTGTACTGTGGGTACAGTGACTATGTATTATAGCTGTGCACTGTGGGTGAGTGACTATGTCTTCTAGCTGTGTACTGTGGGTACAGTGACTATGTCTTCTAGCCGTGTACAGTGGGTACAGTGACTATGCATTCTAGCTGTGTTCTGTGGGTATAGTGTCTATGTATTCTAGTTGTGTACTCTGGGTACAGTAACTATGTATTCTAGCTCTGTACTGTGGGTACAGTGACTATGTATTCTAGTTGTGTACTGTGGGCATAGTGACTACATATTCTAGCTGTGTACTGTGGGTACAGTGATTATGTAATCTAGCTGTGTACTATGGATACAGTGACTATTAAATGTAGCTGTGTCTTGTGCACTCTGGGTATAGTAACTATGTATTATAGCTGTGTACCCTGGATACAGTGACTATGTATTCTAGCGGTGTACTGAGGGTAAAGTGTCTATGTACTGTAGCTGTGTACAGTGGTACAGTACCTATGCATTCTAGCTGTGTACTGTGTGTTCAGTGAAACGGTACTGTAGCTAGTGACTATGTTTGATAGCTGCTGGTTAACTCTATGCTTGGTTTCTATAGGCCTCATCTGGCTGTGGTGCTCATTCTTATCACCACCCTTGGCCGCCCACGTGATGCTGCTATTGTGTGCTGGGTGTACTTTGTCCATTGGTCTTGTGATCGGCTCGCGTTACGTCTGGCCATCGTTTCGCTGTGGGTACAGCAACTATATATTCTAGCTGTGTATTGTGGATACAGTGACTATGCTTTCTACTTGTGTACTGTGCGTACAGTGATTATGTATTCTAGCTGTGTAATGTGGGCACATTTACTATATATTCTAGGTGTGTACTGTGGATGAAGTCAATATGACCTTTAGCTGTGTACTGTTTACTGTACTGTAGCTGAGTACTCTGGGTACAGCAACTACATATTCTAGCTGTGTATTGTGGGTACAGTGACTTTATATTCTAGCTGTACACTGTGGGTAAAGTGACTGTGTATTCTAGCCGTGCACTGTGGGTATAGTGACAACGAATTCTAGCTGTGTTATGTGGGTACAGTGACTATGTATTCTAGTTGTGTACTCTGGGTACAGTACATATGTATTCTAGATGTGTACTGTGGGTACAGTAACTATGTAATTTAGCTGTGTACTCTGAATATATTGACTATGTATTCTAGCTGTGTACTGTGGGTACAGTGAATATGTATTCTAGCTGTGTACTGTGAGACAGTGACTATGTATTCTAGCTCTGTCCTGTGGGTACAATGAATATGTATTCTATTTGTGTACCGTGGGTATAGTGACTACGTATTCTAGCTGTGTGTTGTGGGTACAGTGACTATGTATTATAGTTGAGTACTGTGGGTACAGTTACTATGTATTCTAACTGTGTACTTTGGGTACAGTAATATTGTACGCTAGGTGTGCACTGTGGGTACAGTGACTGTTATTATGTATTCTACATGTGGACTGTGGGTACAGTGGCTATGTATTCTAGTTTTGTGTACTGTGGGTACAGTGAATACGTATTTTAACTGTGTACTGTGTATATGTATTATAGCGTTGTACTATGGGTTGAGTGACTTTGCATTGTAGCTGTATACTGTGGGTACAGTGACTATGTACTCTAGCTGTGTACTTTGGATACAGTGAATATGTATTATAACTGTGTACTCTGTGTACAGTGACTAAGTATTATAGCTGTGTACTCTGGATACAGTGACTAAGTATTCTAGCTGTGTAATGTGGGTACAGTGACTATGTACTGTAGCAGAGTACTGTGGGTACAGTGACTATGTACTTTAGCTGTGTACTGTGGTTACATTGATTATGTATTCTACCTGTGAACTGTGGTTATTGTGATTATGTAATCTAGCTGACTACTGTGGGTACAGTGACTATGCATTCTAGCCGTGTACTATGGGTACAGTTCTATGTACTCTAGCTGTGTACTCTTCGTACAGTGACTAATTATTCTATTTAACTGTGTACTCTGTGTACAGTGAATATACATTCTAGCTGTGTACTGTGGGTTGAGTGACTATGCATTTTAGTTGTGTACTGTGGGTACAGTGTCTACGAATTGTAGCTGTATACTGTGGGTACAGTGATTATGCATTCTTGCTGTGTATTGTGGGTACAATGACTATGTTTTCTAGTTGTGTACTTTGTGTACAGTAACTATGTATTCTAGCTGCATACTGTGGGTACAGTGACTATGTATTCTAGTTGTGTACTCTGGGTATAGTGACTATATATTCTACAGTGACTATGTATTATAGCTCTGTACTGTGGATACAGTTACTACGAATTGTAGCTGAGTACTATGTACTGTGGGTATAGTGACTATGAATTCTAGCTGTGTATTGTTGGTGCAGTGAATATATATTCTATCAGTGTACTGTAGATACAGTGGCTATGTACTGTATATACAGTGAATATATATATATATATATATATATTACAGCTGTGTTATGTGGGTACAGTGACTATGTATTCTAGCTGTGCACTGTGGGTACAGTGTCTATGTATTCTAGCTGTGTTCTGTGTGTACAGTGGGTAGAGTAACTATGTATTCTAGCAGTGTACTCTGGGTACAGTGAATTTATATTCTATATGTCCACTCTGGGTAAAGTGACTATGTATATATATATATATATATATATATATATATATATATGTATTCTAGTTGCATACAGTGGGTACAGTGACTACGTATTCTAGTTGTGTACTTTGGGTAAAGTGACTATGTAATTTAGCTGTGTACTCTGGATACAGTGACTATGTATTCTAGCTTTGTACTGTGGGTACAGTGTATATGTATTCTAGCTGTGTACTGTGTTACAGTGACTATGTATTCTAGCTCTGTACTGTGGGTACAGTGAATATATATATATATATATATATATATATATATATATATATATATATATATATATATATATATATATATTCTAGTTGTATGAAACTAAAGTCCCGTTCTTTTTTATAGCTAGGTGAATGAACAAACACACTTCACTACATATGTGTGCTGGGTAAATTGTAGGAATTGTGGGTAAATTGTAGGAATTATGGGTAAATTGTAGGAATTATGAGTAAATTGTAGGAATTATGGGTAAACTGTAGGAGGTATGGGTAAATTGTGGACGATATTTTGTCATTATTTTCAAATATTTAATAAAATGTCCTAGTACTCTTATTCATTAGGAGAATTATGGGTAAATTGTAGGAATTATGGGTAAACTGTAGGAGGTATGGGTAAAGTGTAAGAGCGCACTATTTAACAATATTGACATATAACGACAATATGCGTATGGCAAGAGACTTTAGAGTCCTCTGTCTAACGTTTGTGGATGATATTGTGTCATTATTTTCAAATATTTAATAAAATGTCCTTGTACTCTTATTCAATAGGAGAATTATGGGTAAATTGTAGGAATTATGGGTAAACTGTAGGAGTTATGGGTAAAGTGTAAGAGCACACTATTTAACAATATTGACATATAAAGAAAATATGCGTATGGCAAGAGACTTTAGAGTCTTCTGTCTAACGTTTGTGGATGATATTGTGTCATTATTTTTAATTATTTAATACAATGTCCTTGTACTCTTATTCAATAGGAGAATTATGGGTAAATTGTAGGAATTATGGGCACACTGTAGGAGGTATGGGTAAAGTGTACGAGCGCACTATTTAACAATATTGACATATAACGAAAATATGCGTATGGTAAGAGACTTTAGAGTCCTCTGTCTAACGTTTGTGGACGATATTTTGTCATTATTTTCAAATATTTAATAAAATGTCCTAGTACTCTTATTCATTAGGAGAATTATGGGTAAATTGTAGGAATTATGGGTAAACTGTAGGAGGTTTGGGTAAAGTGTAAGAGCGCACTATTTAACAATATTGACATATAACGACAATATGCGTATGGCAAGAGACTTTAGAGTCCTCTGTCTAACGTTTGTGGATGATATTGTGTCATTATTTTCAAATATTTAATAAAATGTCCTTGTACTCTTATTCAATAGGAGAATTATGGGTAAATTGTAGGAATTATGGGTAAACTGTAGGAGGTATGGGTAAAGTGTAAGAGTGCACTATATAACAATATTGACATATAACGAAAATATGCGTATGGCACGATACTTCAGAGTCCTCTGTCTAACGTTTGCGGACAATATTGCGTCACTTATATCATGCTTCGTTGTAACGGCGCTCCTATGAGAACTTTCGTCAACGCTTTCCACACCGATCTGGTCGCTAACGATTGTCGCGTGTTCGATTGGATCAACCTGCTGAAAAAGGGTATACCGTACTATCACGCATCATACTGAGCCTCTGGCGCGGTGGTTGCTCGCCCTCGAACCTCTGGCGCGGTGGAGACACCCGTAAGTTCGCGACCTCTGGCGCGATGGTCACCATTCGCAAGTCGCCTCGTCATCGTCTTCATATTCATCATACCCGACTCGTTGTATCCAATCACATACGATCGCCTCGTTTGTACTGCTGCTGCTACCGCTTTGTTGTATTCAATAAATTACGTGTGCACCGTACGATTGTGTTCGTCTCCTTACTAGGTTAACGACCCTTAGGTATACACGTAACTAGGTCCGTGTTCGTTACTCCTCCGGTCCCTAGGGGCGCTTAGGTTACGCACGACTACGAGGCGCTCGGCTACGACCGCCAGGGGGCGCTCTGCGGCGCTCTGATTGGCTGCGCGCACTCATTAGCGGTGGGCGATATTAGGGTGTTTTACCTTTGATGTTTTGATGCAGCGATAAGTGTGTATCAGAAACTTCCACTAACTACTGCTGTGTGAACTTAACAAAACTCATATATAGTTCTAAAATTCGTAAGTGTTGTTACATAATTCCAATATGTGCATATGGTCAGGTATAATATTGTAGTGTTAATCAAACAAGGAACATATTCGTGGTGGGGAGATATTATGTAGAAACAGTTTTGTACTACAAAGGCTTAATAATATTTTGTAGACGTGAACGAGTGTTCCAGCAACCCATGTCAAAATGGCAGCACGTGCAATGATGGAGTTAACGGCTACACTTGCGCCTGTGTTCCTGGTTACGTTGGTACCGAATGTGGAACAGGTATGTCTACTTACTTATATAAATATATATTGGAAACACATGATTTTAGAGTAAAAATACATGACCGTACGTGTCAACTATATTATAATATGTCAGTTGTAAATGCGCCTTAACATATTTATTACAATAAGGATATCAGGACATTCCAGCTGAGATTATAATGATAATAATAACACGTATATAAAAACAAATTAAGAGAACACGCAGTTTATTTGGAAGGTAATTTCAAAAAGTTACTGTAGTAAAGATCTCAAAAGACCAAAAGAAAATTAAGATTAAAACATAATTGATAACATGTTTTAGCTATTACGAAAATATTTAATATACTGTTTCAATAAAATTTTATTGTTTATAATCGAAAAAAGAACATACAGTATGCCTTTTTTTAAACTAAATACATGAGTATCGATCAAACATAATTGAAAACGTTTTATAGCTGTAACAAATATATTTTGCATAGTGTTTCGAGAAACTTTTATTGTCTAAAATGGAAAAAAGAACAGATAGAATGCCTTTTTACTGTGTGAAATTAAAATAAACTCATATATAGTTCTAAAATTCGTAAGTGTTGTTACATTATTGCAATATGTGCAAATGGTCAGGTATAATATTGTAGTGTTAATCGAAAAAGGAACATATTCGTGGTGGGGCGATATTATGTAGAAACAGTTTTGTACTACAAAGGCTTAATAATATTTTGTAGACGTGAACGAGTGTTCCAGCAACCCATGTCAAAATGGCGGCACGTGCAATGATGGAGTTAACGGCTACACTTGCGCCTGTGTTCCTGGTTACGTTGGTGCCGAATGTGGAACAGGTATGTCTACTTACTTATATAAATATATATTGGAAACACATGAGTAAAAATACGTGAACGTACGTATCAACCATATTATAATATGTCAGTTGTAAATGCGCCTTAACATATTTATTACAATAAGGATATCAGGACATAACAGCTGAGATTATAATGATAATAATAACACGTATGTGAAAACAAATTAAGAGAACACGCAGTTTATTTGGAAGGAAATTTCAAAAGTTACTGTAGTAAAGATCTCAAAAGACCAAAAGACAACTAAGATTAAAACATAATTGATAACATGTTTTAGCTATTACGAAAATATTTAATATACTGTTTCGATAAAATGTTATTGTTTATAATCGAAAAAAGAACATACAGTATGCCTTTTTTTTAAACTAAATACATGAGTATCGATCAAACATAATTGAAAACGTTTCATAGCTGTTACAAATATATTTTACATAATGTTTCGAGAAAATGTTATTGTCTAAATTGGAGAAAAAAACCAGATAGAATGCCTTTTCGCTGTGTGAACTTAACAAAACTCATATATAGTTCTAAAATTCGTAAGTGTTGTTACATAATTCCAATATGTGCATATGGTCAGGTATAATATTGTAGTGTTAATCGAACAAGGAACATATTCGTGGTGGGGAGATATTATGTAGAAACAGTTTTGTACTACAAAGGCTTAATAATATTTTGTAGACGTGAACGAGTGTTCCAGCAACCCATGTCAAAATGGCAGCACGTGCAATGATGGAGTTAACGGCTACACTTGCGCCTGTGTTCCTGGTTACGTTGGTACCGAATGTGGAACAGGTATGTCTACTTACTTATATAAATATATATTGGAAACACATGATTTTAGAGTAAAAATACATGACCGTACGTGTCAACTATATTATAATATGTCAGTTGTAAATGCGCCTTAACATATTTATTACAATAAGGATATCAGGACATTCCAGCTGAGATTATGATGATAATAATAACACGTATATAAAAACAAATTAAGAGAACACGCAGTTTATTTGGAAGGTAATTTCAAAAAGTTACTGTAGTAAAGATCTCAAAAGACCAAAAGAAAACTAAGATTAAAACATAATTGATAACATGTTTTAGCTATTACGAAAATATTTAATATACTGTTTCAATAAAATTTTATTGTTTATAATCGAAAAAAGAACATACAGTATGCCTTTTTTTAAACTAAATACATGAGTATCGATCAAACATAATTGAAAACGTTTCATAGCTGTAACAAATATATTTTGCATAGTGTTTCGAGAAACTTTTATTGTCTAAAATGGAAAAAAGAACAGATAGAATGCCTTTTTACTGTGTTAAATTAAAATAAACTCATATATAGTTCTAAAATTCGTAAGTGTTGTTACATTATTGCAATATGTGCAAATGGTCAGGTATAATATTGTAGTGTTAATCGAAAAAGGAACATATTCGTGGTGGGGCGATATTATGCAGAAACAGTTTTGTACTACAAAGGCTTAATAATATTTTGTAGACGTGAACGAGTGTTCCAGCAACCCATGTCAAAATGGCGGCACGTGCAATGATGGAGTTAACGGCTACACTTGCGCCTGTGTTCCTGGTTACGTTGGTGCCGAATGTGGAACAGGTATGTCTACTTACTTATATAAATATATATTGGAAACACATGAGTAAAAATACGTGAACGTACGTGTCAACCATATTATAATATGTCAGTTGTAAATGCGCCTTAACATATTTATTACAATAAGGATATCAGGACATAACAGCTGAGATTATAATGATAATAATAACACGTATGTGAAAACAAATTAAGAGAACACGCAGTTTATTTGGAAGGAAATTTCAAAAGTTACTGTAGTAAAGATCTCAAAAGACCAAAAGACAACTAAGATTAAAACATAATTGATAACATGTTTTAGCTATTACGAAAATATTTAATATACTGTTTCGATAAAATGTTATTGTTTATAATCGAAAAAAGAACATACAGTATGCCTTTTTTTTAAACTAAATACATGAGTATCGATCAAACATAATTGAAAACGTTTCATAGCTGTTACAAATATATTTTACATAATGTTTCGAGAAAATGTTATTGTCTAAATTGGAGAAAAAAAAACAGATAGAATGCCTTTTCGCTGTGTGAACTTAACAAAACTCATATATAGTTCTAAAATTCGTAAGTGTTGTTACATAATTCCAATATGTGCATATAGTCAGGTATAATATTGTAGTGTTAATCGAACAAGGAACATATTCGTGGTGGGGAGATATTATGTAGAAACAGTTTTGTACTACAAAGGCTTAATAATATTTTGTAGACGTGAACGAGTGTTCCAGCAACCCATGTCAAAATGGCAGCACGTGCAATGATGGAGTTAACGGCTACACTTGCGCCTGTGTTCCTGGTTACGTTGGTACCGAATGTGGAACAGGTATGTCTACTTACTTATATAAATATATATTGGAAACACATGATTTTAGAGTAAAAATACATGACCGTACGTGTCAACTATATTATAATATGTCAGTTGTAAATGCGCCTTAACATATTTATTACAATAAGGATATCAGGACATTCCAGCTGAGATTATAATGATAATAATAACACGTATATAAAAACAAATTAAGAGAACACGCAGTTTATTTGGAAGGTAATTTCAAAAAGTTACTGTAGTAAAGATCTCAAAAGACCAAAAGAAAACTAAGATTAAAACATAATTGATAACATGTTTTAGCTATTACGAAAATATTTAATATACTGTTTCAATAAATTTTTATTGTTTATAATCGAAAAAAGAACATACAGTATGCCTTTTTTAAACTAAATACATGAGTATCGATCAAACATAATTGAAAACGTTTCATAGCTGTAACAAATATATTTTGCATAGTGTTTCGAGAAACTTTTATTGTCTAAAATGGAAAAAAGAACAGATAGAATGCCTTTTCACTGTGTGAAATTAAAATAAACTCATATATAGTTCTAAAATTCGTAAGTGTTGTTACATTATTGCAATATGTGCAAATGGTCAGGTATAATATTGTAGTGTTAATCGAACAAGGAACATATTCGTGGTGGGGCGATATTATGTAGAAACAGTTTTGTACTACAAAGGCTTAATAATATTTTGTAGACGTGAACGAGTGTTCCAGCAACCCATGTCAAAATGGCGGCACGTGCAATGATGGAGTTAACGGCTACACTTGCGCCTGTGTTCCTGGTTACGTTGGTAACGAATGTGGAACAGGTATGTTTACTTACTTATATAAATATATTTTGGAAACACATGATTTTAGAGTAAAAATACATGAACGTACGTGTCAACTATATTATAATATGTCAGTTGTAAATGCGCCTTAACATATTTATTACAATAAGGGTATCAGGACATTCCAGCTGAGATTATAATGATAATAATAACACGTATGTAAAAACAAATTAAGAGAACACGCAGTTTATTTGGAAGGTAATTTCAAAAGTTACTGTAGTAAAGATCTCAAAGGACCAAAAGACAACTACGATTAAAACATAATTGATAACATATTTTAGCTATTACGAAAATATTTAATATACTGTTTCGATAAAATGTTATTGTTTATAATCGAAAAAAGAACATACAGTATGCCTTTTTTTAACTAAATACATGAGTATCGACCAAACATAATTGAAAACGTTTCATAGCTGTTACATATATATATATATATATATATGTTTATAATCGATATAAAACACACAATCTGATTCAAATGGCAATACACTAGTTTCATATTAAATGTTTAAAAAATAAAATACTACTGATCATATTTATAAAATGAAAATACTTAACGCTTTATTCTTTTTTCAGCTGTACTGTCGGACAAACAAGGTAACAGTGATTGTTATTCTCGGTTTGGGAGGGTTATTTGCTTAAAGTGTAGCATAAACAAATCTAACAGCTGAAAAACTGTGACCATAATGTTTGGTCCCCTTGTAAATGATATATGCTAATTCACGATGGTCAACTATATTTAATACAACATATAGTACTGGGAAGAAGTTATCCATAAATTAATCGTCTTTGCATTGACGTAGTAATTTCGCTGATTGTGGTATATGCGTTATTGTAAGCACAATTAAAAACAAGAGAACATTGTAATGTCTAGCCTTGCATAACATGTATTGCACACAGCTCGCAGCAGAATCGTGTGTCCATTTAGTATGCAGCAATTATCAAAGCTGGCTTTACGGGTACAACGTAAAATTGTTGTTATTGCAAAATCATGCTATTTATTATAAACTATATCTATTCTGACATATTGACTACCCTAATGTGTTTTAACGAACCACATAAAAACATATAAAGAATACCGACTACTTATCTGTTTACCTTGAATGTCTCGGAGTGGATATCATGGTTACATTGAATGCGAATGGAAACGTAATTTTACGATCAATCACTTGATCTCGACAAACTTTGTCCACGGGCATTGGAAACTGTCGACAGCTGTTGGCGAATATATCGAATGGCAAGGTCGATATTCATAAACAGATAACGGTCAAATTATAATAAAACAACTGCGTTTCATTCAAATATATTTTAGCGCCCAAGAATATAGTTTGTAATATAAAAAATGACCAGACTTTGTACGTTTAACTTCGCATTTAAATGTTCCCACTTAAATTGCAAATCCAGTGCATGCAGCAATGTCGAAAGCACAACCGTTCGACATCTACGTGGATATAATGACGAGATGAAAACGTTAGTAGGAAGATATGAAATGTTCTACTATACCTGTCGTGGGGCAGTCAGGGCATCGCGCTGTCAACAGAGAGGACTCGGTTTCGAATCCACCTGCTGCCGTTTCAAAACCTGGTCAATTTCGTTCACCGCACTTTGCTCTAGTTCATTGAAGTTGAGTTGTTGACCAGGACAAGGCCTGCGCAGATGAGGAGTGTAGGTTTTTGAGGAGCGGTTCCATGTGCAGTTTAAGTTACCTCCATCTGCAGGTATCCTGAGGTTGCCGGTGGTACTGGGTACGTTGCTTGGCCTCGTTTTCCTCATCCTCCTCGTCATACCATGTATCTTCGTTCTGTGCTGCCGTGGACGCGGAAAGAACACTATAAGTGAGGACTCACCAGAGCACGACTCCAGTCTCTACTACAGGTATCTCAAGTCAACCGTACATCAACATGAATAGCAGCGTGAATATGTTTAAAACAAAGTTGACAACTATCTCAGAAGGGGGGGGGTTAGGTAGATAGATGAATAATCGTTGGAATCTCGATAATTAAACCAATGGCTTCTTTTTCCACTTGTCATCTGGGTTTTACGCTTTGGTTGGAAAGCTGGTTAAATCTGGCTAAATATTGTTAAATCTCGATAAATTTGTTTGCATGCGATAATTGTGTTGCCACGTTCGTTGATTTTTCTCTCTCAAAATTTCTACATCGGAATCTGTCGCGTCGAAAAAGACAAAGTCGTCAAATTTAAGACACTGTTTATATGCCAGTGTGTCACTTGCAAAAAACATAGTTCGGGTCACCGTCGTAATCGTAATCATATTTTGTTTAGCTCAACTGGACCCATGCGCCATATGATATGGCAGCAGCGGACTCCTACAATGATGAGTCCAAGTAACGCCAAAGTAAACGAACACGAACGGGAGCGAATGAATAATATCGTGAGTTTCCCAGTTGTTTCCAGAACTCGTCAACGGTTCGTTAAACCGAAACAAAAGTCTAAAAACTAACCATTTGCAACTACAACCAGGAACGTCTCGCTAGTGGTTTTTCGTTCTAAAAGTGGGAGATTCTGATCAAATGTATGTTTTTCTGTGGCGGCTCACGTGTTTATTGGGCGGCCAATAAGCGCTTGGCAGTTTCATGAAAGTAAGAGACATTACGTGCCTTCGATCGAAATCGAAGGGTCGTTGGAATCAACACAAACTCTCAATCAAGCGAGCTCCTAAGTCAGAAGGGATAAGTTTAGTAAACAAAAGCCAACTATGTTTCATATGTTGAGGTTAGACCCAAATATAATATTGGTTAGTATATGACTAGGGGCATACAGATCGATGTTCATTTGGTGAGCGAATATTGTCAGACACACTCGTGACGTAGGATTATCTAACAGTATGACACAGCCCATGTATGTTTAACGATGTTTTCCCAATAAACCACTGGCGTGATAGATGTGATTGTAGTTGCAAATGGTTTTGTTTATGTGTAACTCTTATAGGTGCATAGGCCCAGAACCATGACTTTGTTTCCCTTTGATCCTTCGAGTGTTTCGCTCGTCACCTTTCAGACTCATTTCACGAACAATCTAACGTACATATTATCGACTACGACATGCTACTTCTACTACTCTCGGTGACTAGGCTGCGCCTAATTACCACCCCGTTACACCCACTATCTCGTAACACCTTAACAGGGAATTCCCCCACATATCCATTTATCACTGGTCAGTTACATTTTTCATCGTGGCGTACGCAAGCACTAGCGATGACAGGGATCTTACACCCACAATACAAGTCTTCAGCTTTTCCCACTGTGCAAGGGTAGCTAGGAAGAACTTTCCCTAGAACAACCGCACAATTTCACACTAGGGGCCTTAATTTCTGCTCACTAGGCCTACCATACAATTCCGCGCTACGTGCCCAGGCCGGTTACAAAGGAAACATGTTCGCGGGGTTGGAAAGGGACGAGGAGAAAACTTAGGAGTCGGATACTTCCGCTCCACAAACTTACTAGTAGGGCGTGGTGCCGGAACGGGATTAGATCGAATTCGATCTCTAGGAATCTCGCTCTTTCCAAAAGAGGAATGGGCATCAGTAAAGGTCTTCACCGACTCTAACAAATGCCCCTTTCCTTCAGGTTTTTGTTCCCTCGGGAAGATAACTCTCGAGGACACATAAACAAGATTTGTTTTTTCATCACAAGTTCTTTCAACCCCTCAAACGTTTCATCAATCTTTGATAATGCGATCCACTGGGTTAAATAATGCTCCATACGGGCACAGAATTGCGACATGGTTTCGTTAGAATTTATTATGCATGCATAAAACTTCTTACGAAACTTCTTACCACTCTAGCAGGGCCTGCTTCAACTGGGTGTAATCATTCGCAACAGATGCCGGCGAACGGGAATACACTTCCAAGGCATCCCCCTTAACAAAGCGCTTAGATAAACTACATAATTATCTTTTATCCCAGCCCTGATTCTCGGCATAGCTTTCAAAACGCTGATGATACGCATCAATGGAATCAGTGTTTTCATTAAAGCAAGGCAGTGGAGAATTGCGGATCACCCTGGAGATTCCATCGCCCTCACTTACCGACCCTTTGTGGCCTGCTGCTGCAGCCTCCTTTTCGGTCATCGCCATTTCCTTCTCGTGAGCCATTTCCATCTGACGTTCTTGCTTGCGAATTTCAGCTTCCAGCCTGCCTCGCCATCTCTCTCTCCCTCCCTCCCTCCCTCCCCCCTCTCACCCTCTCTCCGTCTCTTTCTCCGTCTCTCTCTCTCCCCCCGTCTCTCTCTCTCCCCCCCTCTCTCTCTCTCTCTCCCTCTTTCTCCCTCTCTTCCTTCGTCCTTCCCTCCCTCCCTCTCTTTCTCTCTCTGCCCTCACCAAGGCAGCCTGTTCCCGAGCAGCCTGGCGTTCATCCCGGGCTATCTCCTGTTCTTCCCGAACAAATGACCGGAGTTCAGGATCTGCGAGACTCAACTTCCCGCCTAACGCGACTAGTTGGGACAAATCCATGTTTACAAAAATTATAGATAGATAAAGGTAAAATACACCTTTACCAACAAATTAATGCGATCTACGGTCCAGCACTCCTCTTAATCGTTTACAAAATTAAATCAGAACATCTCTCTAAGATTTCTGAGTCGCCGTGGTACAGAACAACACACGGTAATCACGTGGGACTTCTATACGCCCAACGCCTATCTGGCAAATCTAACAAGATAAACAATATCTCACATCATGACAACCTAACTTTCCAAGTAATACAGTTTCAACTTGCCTCAATTTCAGCGATTTATTCATGGTCCCTTACTGCTGAAATGAACAAGTCTACCGACTCTAGCGTGTGAAAATACACAATCTAATTGAGAGAGAAAAAAATTAATGCCAGAACAACACCTTTAAAAATGTATATCTATCGCTCAGTCTTTTAAAACAGCAAAGCGGTACCTATATATGTCTTTTAATATTCAGTTATGAAAGATCACGCGAGTAACGCGTTTTGCGTGGATATTATTTAACCAATTGCTGAAATGTAAAAAGTTCTGTGTTGCAATGTCCCGAAAAACAGTTGTTCGGCTAACAAATGTAAGTTGCAGGAGTTCATCGTGCGTGCAGTGCCCAGCTTTGTTCTCTGTTGCAGGAGTTCAGCGTGCTTGCAGTGCCCAGCTTTGTGCTCTGTTGCAGGAGTTCAGCGTGCATGCAGTGCCCAGCTTTGTTCTCTTTTGCAGGAGTTCAGCGTGCCTGCAGTGCCCAGCTTTGTTCTCTGTTGCAGGAGTTCCGCGTGCCTCCAGTGTCCAGCTTTGCATGGCGCAATGTCCGCTCGCAAGCCGACGTGCTCCAGACAAGCGGGCGATATGAACGGGTAAGTGTATTTCTATACTTTTGTCTATGTTTGCCTGAGCCGGCTACATATGAGGATATGTTGCTTGGTTTGTGATGACAAGGTTCTGCATTAATCAAACTTTCATATGTCTGCTTAAAGCAACTTTGTCTGCTCGGTTTTATCGTAAAATCACGTTATAACTCTGCCTCACTGGAAGAGGCGGTGCTTTGAAATGTCAGAGCTTGTCACTTATAAACGAGTTCCGTGGCGACTGCCAATTCATCGCGCCAGCCTATCACCCGGCACAGAACGGGGCGATCCAGCGAATAGCGTTCAGTGTTGCTCTCTATTATAACGATGTTTAGATCGTTCTGTGCTAAGGTACTTCGTAATTAATGTGTAAGTTATTTGTAAACAACGATTTTGCAGCCGATGTGCTGGATCTGTCGAAGGCAGGGATTATACTGTAATAATCTTACTATGAACTGTTTCGTGTATTCGGCTAGAATGTATTAGAACTACCTTATCTATAATACCATACCATTGTTATATGTGTCGTAATAGTTGTTTTTGAAGGGGGTGGCATCATTTGGTTTTGCCTACATTAACGCGGTCGGGGGATTAAGCCACGCTTCCTCCGTAGCCGGTAAACACAGGATTTCACGGGGCCACCGATTTCGGCCGTTTCCGGCAAAACACAAAGAAACGCTTCTGGCTTATTGAACGTATTTTGGCGGGCTGCATACATTGAACGTATTTATTCTAACGTCAAGAACATTATATTACTAAATAAGTAATAAACAAGGATCAGACCAACTGATTTTTAATGACGTCAGAATGGTTAAATCGCGTTGTAAAACATAGCTTCTACCTCTACGCATTAGCAAATAATGCTGAATTATCGTGTAATGGTGGCTAGAAAACAGTGGCTGAACTATCAAACACATGCCATCTACATTTAATATGGACGTTGTGGGCCAGCAGCCCACAACGTCCATATTAACGTGACGTTTAGTTATACTACTTAGAGAGGGCGGTGTCCAATACTCTCTGTCTGGTGTGTCGGACGGCACAGGGAGTGCACGAGAGAGTGAATAGAGCAACACAGTACATACCCACGAATGACTACTACGTTTGAATATGTACTGGCAGATAGCTAGTCAATCTGGTGTAACTGTGTTTTTATGTTATTGTAGTTCTTGTTTCACGTCCGGAGTTCTTTGTTGCAGCCGTGGCCAAAATACAATTAATTGAGCCGAACGAAATACGACGAAAATGAACGATCCGGTCACGGAACTCGGATCAAGAAAACACATCAAAACGAGGCCCTACGTAGGCCGTAATTATAATCGTACTTTAACAGACGCCTCTGTGAAACAAACACTCAGCATTAGGCACAAATGCTACATTGGTAAATAGTAGTGTCAGTAGCATTTCAAACCAACTCAATTTGCACCATGTTTTCTGTATACATTAGTGTAGGTTTATGATATTGCACTAAATGGTGCTTGCGTGAGCGGCTCTGAAAGGCAGACCTCACACCACGTCACCAGCGAGTTTCCGAGTGTCCGCCGTATTGGTAGTGACACCGGGGACATGGTCGGGCTGTATGAAAATGCACAGGCCTGATTTCAGGACCTCGACTGCACCACATAACCAAAGACCGTTGTTGCTAAGTGGTGTGATTATAGTTGCTTTTGCACTGCACCCTATTTATAAATGTAGCGGGTATTGAAATAAAAAGTGCATTCACTGCTTTGTTTGGTTGAACGTATAGGCGGGCGGGCGGGCGGGCGGGCGGGCGGGCGGGCGGGCGGGCGGGCGGGCGGGCGGGCGGGCGGGCGGGCGGGCGGGCGGGCGGGCGGGCGGGCGGGCGGGCGGGCGGGCGGGCGGGCGGGCGGGCGGGCGGGCGGGTTTTGTTCGGATGGCAATTACACGTGTTAAGATATCCGCATGGAAAAGCGGGACATTTAAAAAAACGGAATTTCAAGCAGTACCACGGGAAAACACGGTATTTCCTGCCTGAAAGCGGTGCAGTCCTAGATTTAACAAGATATGCCACCCAAGCTAAAGGCCCAGATGGCAAGTGGACAAGGAAGCCATTGGCTTATTGAGAGTCCAACAATGTTCATTTACGTGTAACCCGCCCTCCTGAGATATGTGTCAACCTTGTTTTTAAACATATTCACGCTGCTAGCAGTTACACAATCCGTAGACACTTTGTTCCATTCATTTATTGTCCTCTGTGAGAAAAGTATTTCCTGATATCCAATGTACACTGATCCTTTAGTAATTTTACCTCGTGTCCTCTAGTTCTACTATCTTTCTTGAGTGAGAAAAACATATTTCTATGAATATTTTCATACCCATTCAATATCTTAAAATCTTCAATCTGATCTCCTCTTAACCTCCTTGTCTCTAGGGTTGTTAAACCACATTCTTTCAGGCGTTCTTCATAACTAATGTCTCTCAGCTCTTGAATAACTTTAGTTGCTCTCCTCTGTATGCATTCAAGCGTATATATATCCTTTTTACGATATGGCCTCCACGCTTGTATACAGTATTCTGAATGAGGTCTAACTATTGCTTTTCACAGAGGTATAATTAGCTTTTTCCTTGTATGTTACGTTTCTCCTTAAACAACCCAAGAATATGATTACCCTTTGAAGCTGCAATACCACACTGTTCTGTAACTTTCATATCAGCACTTATTGTTATTCCTAAGTCCTTTTGTTTACTCTAGTACCTAGAATAGTATCTCCCATATTATTGTTTATATCAAAGTTTCCGTGTCATGTGTGTAGGCGTTTACATTTCCCAAAATTGAATAACATCTGCCATTTTCCATTTAACTAATTTGTCTAGATCGTTTTGTAAATGTTGTTTATCACCATCATTGTTAATCTTTCTAAACACTTTTGTGTCATCCGCAAATTTCAGTACGTTGCTTGTTATATTGTCGTCCAAGTCATTGATATATATTAAGAATGATAAAGGTCCTAATACTGATCCTTGTGGTACTCAAAACTTATTTCCAGTTTGAAACCTCTCCATTTATAACAACATGCTGTCTTCCGTCAGTCACCATTATTCTATCCAGTCAATTATGCCATCCCCGATGCCATGGTCATGAGCTTTTAATTTAAGTACTAATCTTTGATGTGACACTTTGTCAAAACTGAAAATCTAAGTAGATAATATATACTGGCGATCCCTCGTCTAACCACTTAGTGATTTCTTCCACTCGGCTCGGAGAAAACATATTTAGAAGGCACTGCACAATGCATAAACCGTTTTGCGGGAGTTATTTTCAAATGCGCGCGCTGATGATAAACCGGGAATGCTTGTATGACGCCTAATGTCAGTAATGACTATAATGTTGATACATCATTTACATGTATTTACCGACCCTTACAACTACACGTGAACTACTTACCACTCAATTCCTTAAGGGATAATTATTCTTTTGTGCCATTTAATTCACTGTCATCTTGCTCAGTTAATGAAAACAAATGCGTGTCTTCGCCGACAACAATGCACACCGAATCAGAACTTAAAACGTTTTCCATTAAATGGCGTCGATTGTGTGCGGTAGCGACACCTGGTTGGGAAACAAAATGTAAATAAGACTGCGTCAGATGGCGCCATCATCTGCGCCAATACCGACTGGACTTCGCGCGGAATATTATTCATCGTGGAAATGCGAGCAAGTAGTTTTGTGTACATCAACCCGTGGCGGCTATCCCAGGCAATGTTTATATTTTAAATCACTAACAAATACAGCATCTGACGCAACTGACAGCGGTACATGATTTTATTTTTACATCAACTAACTGCGCTTTGCCAAAATAGGCCTACACAAATTGCAAGTTGATATGTTCGTGGTTGCGTGAGTGCATTGACCCATTTGCATTTGTGCGTGAGTGCGTACGTGCTTGCGTGCGAATTTCGATAACCAAGACATGTTGGTGTTCTTGTTGGATAAAGTTAAACATATTTTCATTAGTTGATTGATACGTAGCTAATTGGGACATTTTTATAATTAACTATAATACGCCCCGATTAAAAAAAATTCAATATCAAAGCACAAATAAATAAAAAAACGTAATACAGGAATTGGACAGATCAATCGTACGGTGAAGAATGGCTAAGATTTATTGGTATGCTAATAACAGCCATACTACGATCTCTCTATAGGCATACACACACAGACAGACATACAGATAAACAGACAGACAGACAGACAGGAGAGAGTGAGAGATTTTGCGGTACATCGAACGACCGTTATCAATGCAGCGACATGTGGAGACAGATGAATGCGTGACGGCAAATATCAGAGTCGGAAAATATTAATGATTAAATAGAGCTTGTAACAGGGCCTAAGTAATCACAAAGAATATCCGTATTGAACGCTATTGGGTTGTCTGAATGTTGTGTCAGCAACAGTATTATTATGCAAATCTGAACCACCGAAGGCCATTCAACAAACGACCTGCTGCGGTGGACTGTCTTCATTGACTACGTTAGTGAGTGGACCACTTTGTGAGTGCGTATTCGTGTGTGCATGCGTGCGTGCGTGCGTGCGTGCGTGCGTGCGTGCGTGCGTGCGTGCGTGCGTGCGTGCGTGAATTTGAATGATAAGACTTGAATACTCGATCCCACATCTTTATACATGTAAGCTGTACACATTACACATCGCAGACATATTTGTTTATGACTTTTGATCACTGATGTCTTAATTGACTGTCATGATGATTATTAATATTAATCCCATATTTCATCTGAAATCATTGTGACATGATCACTCGCAGCGCGGCGGTGAGAAACTCAGTCATGTTGACCTTGCGGTCGTATTAATTTACAATGACAACAGCGCGACACGAACGCGATATCGCTAATCATTCGTTTTAATTAAAGCGACCTCGTTGATGACGGCTGTCGAACGCCGCCGCCAAGTCGTCTCCTCTGCTTCCACTGCTAGTGTTGTCGGTTTCACCTGGTTGCAATTCCCCCGGCGCCGCATTTCAATTTGAGTAATCTGCGCTTAATTAATTTCTGATGACGCGACTTGGTCGTCGTCCATAGTGGAGACCGTTGTGCAGTCGCGCGTGACGACGAAACGTCACGTGACGCGATTGATTTGTACCGAGTATCACTGACACGACAATTACAGACAACTAGCACAATTGCTTAATGTTTAGTTTGCATTGCGGTACAGTAATTAGCAAATATTAACATGTATAAATATAATAATTATTATCTTACCCCATGCAATTTGTATAGCATATAATTATAGTTACTTTCTCACTGACATTGAAACGTGATCTTCAATTTTGGTATTCATCCATGTATCGACATAATAAAATGTACAGTTATATAATGATGCTCCTTCGTAATAAGCATAATTGTGTAGATTCGGAGGCAAACCAAATACCCCGGGTACGGCACTATACCATAGTTGATTCGTGGTATACCATACACTATATATATATATATATTTTCTGATCAAGAAAATGTCTGTACACATCCGTACACGACTTGTAAATACATCTCTCGTTTGTTGTGATTTAAAATGCATGCTGTTTGCATAATTAACAGGAAATAAATTATCCTGCAGAAGATTACATAAAGTAGGAAGTTTTGTGAAGGGGTATGTCCCCCCACAATACGAAATAATGTTTTCAATGAAGGTTTCAAGGTCTCGTTTTAAGCATTGTATAGCCACATTTTATGAAAAATGTGGAATTGCTTCAACAATTATTTGAAACGGAAAGAGAAGCGGGAGATGCGAAAAGAAATGACTGAAAAGAAGGACATCTCCTTCCCAAAGCAGGATACAGGTGCGTGCGTGCGTGCGGGCGTGCGTGCGTGCGGGCGTGCGGGCGTAAGTTGGTGTTAGTGTTCATTTAACCAACTGAAAAAATTGAAAAGAAAAAGAAAGATGACACTTCTATTTTGGAACGCTAATTTAGTGAATATCACACACGATTAACCATTTTAACATGACCTACTTCCTACTTCCTTGAACTTCGCAAAACCGAATTGTGGTTTGACCCTTGGTCGGCGCGCCATTTTAACTTAGTGTCGAGTTGATAATTTTTGCTGAACTCAAAACGCCAGGTACTAGAAAAAAGAAGAAAAAGTGGCAGAGGGAGAAGAAGAAGGAGGATGAGGAGAAGAAGGAGGAGAATAAGAAGAAGGAGGAAGATGAGGAGGAGAAGACAAAGGAGGAGGAGGATAAGGAGGAGGAGAAGAAGAAGGAGGAGGAAGAGGAGGAGAAGAAGGAGGAGAAGAAGAAGAATTGCACATCAGTATATGTAGCGCGACAGTTCGACTTTCCCATCAAATACTCAGTCGGAGAATGCGCCTCGGGAATTTTTATTTAATGTCCTGTTACTGAGCAACGCCTGCAGTTTTACGGAGTTACCATATGTTGTCAAATAATTATGAGACATTATGAATATGTTTGAGTGTCTCTGTGCATGCATGCGTGCGCGCGTGCGTGCGTGTTTATTGCTAAATGATTGGATACAGAGTTGTGGAACTGTGGAAATAAAAACCGGTTTAAATCGACGATACGTTTTGGTTGACACGTTTTAAAAGTGGTAAAACTTCTTCCGTATTTTAGTTCAATTGACTAGATAGAAAACAACTTCCTTCGTTCATACGGGCATTTTTCTAAAAAGCCTCCTTTTGGCAGACGATTCTTTCTGGATCCCTTTGTTACAGAGAACATATTAACATTCTCTTCTAACAGATTCCTGCTTTCCGCGGTCGTCTCGTGGGACGTGCCAACCAGCACAGTGCAATATATCGTTGTGGTAATATTATGCGTTTTTGATTACGACCATTGCAACCCACCGACACACGTACTTTACCACTTCAACGTGTTAACAAATTACCATTATGATTTCACCACTCAATCGCACGCACGCACTCAAGCACGCACGCTCGTTCGCTCGCACGAACACACGCACGCACGCGCGTACAAACTGCATAGCATCATAATACTTGATTATGTAATAATAAAATAGCAAAAATGACCCACCTCCGGACGGGATAACTTGGTAGTACGTAAGCGACTGTCACGATAACAATATTAAAAAACGTTATCACAGAAATATCCATCTTGCCTTGGTGCGTAATACTGCAAGGCAATATCTATCGAAATTGCGACGAAAAGCGACGCCATTACGTAACTTGGGACAATCGAAGAAAAGACGCATCACGTTGTCAACAATTGTACGCAATTGTTCGAATAGCGTTGCGGACAATTGTACGTTATTTAAATACAAAGGGGAATTCGATTGTTCGTATAGAAAGGGTGCTAGCGGGGGTGAATTTCAAAAATATAAAGCTGAGATGACCCGAACGTGGAGTCGTAGATGAAACTCTGAACGTTTGGCGCCAGAGATGCAAAGCGTCTATAGGAGGAGAATAGCATTGCATACATACACACACACGCACGCACACACACACACAGTAATGTCAGGATCACAGTAATCTCACGACACATTGAATGCGTCCTGGGTTCCTGCGCCTCAGTTATGCATAACGGTTTATATCGTTGTTCGTTGTTTATCGCCTTGTTTATGTTAAACAGAACCACCAATCTTTCTTCTGTAAGATAGTGGCAGGAGTAAATATAACACTTCGTCGTTGTTGCACTGGTGTTCTTTTATGTGGGATGTGACGACTGCTAAAATCGTCGTTAATTCAGCCTCCTATACCGACGCAATCAGTAACGTAATCACAAGTTACACGCACTGATATAATGGTGGAATGATTCCCATATAATGTGTGTAGGGATGAAGACGTCAAATGTTGCAACTGTTTCAAACTGACACATCGATATTACATATTTTACACTGAACTACTGGACATATTATCGCTCTGTGTGTATATTGATATTGTCTATGTATCATATGCAATGTACCATTGTATGAGTTTGTTCAACTTTGCATTGTTCATGGCACTGACACTTCTCGTCTTGTTGTCTCCTCCTTTCTGTGCTGACTATTGTAATTATGCTCATTGTTCTTATGGTGGAATGGTGGTTCGGTGGAATCTATGGCGGTCAAGTTTGGTCAATTTGACTAATATGAGTTATATTTTAGTCTAATCGGCTGTTTCGTCACCTTCACAAGCAATGCGTCGTTTCATTTCAATGAGACGACACAAGGACCAGAGGTATATATATATAGTATGAATATTATTAGTGTGGCTTTCTCATGTTGGAAAAACAGTATCAGCCAATGTCATGTCATCGAAACATGTTTTGTTGTGAGAAAATATGTGTTTTACTATGAAACTGTGCATTTTATTCTTAGTAAACTTGACAAAGAAATGCCATATTGCTCCACCAGTTAACTTTAACTTAACCTATTGTATACAGCGAAACGAATACCCAGCGTGGTTTCATTTTCGAACTGCATGATGATTAGAGAAGGGGATTGTTGTTAAAGAGGAATCCGCTGAATAGAAACAGTGCAATTTTATTCTGTTAAACGACTGATTCACTTAAGCGGCGGAATTTAATACAGCAGGAATGTGCATGGAATGAATCGGTCCCAGCCAATATAATTATTTTATTCTGCATGCTACGGCTAATCCTGCATGTTATCAATTATTCAGTTCACTCTCAAATTTTAGGTTTGTTCACTCGCTGCTTTATTTTCTTGTTCGATTATC
The DNA here is from genome assembly GCA_963662155.1 of Lamellibrachia columna. Taxonomy (NCBI): domain Eukaryota; kingdom Metazoa; phylum Annelida; class Polychaeta; order Sabellida; family Siboglinidae; genus Lamellibrachia; species Lamellibrachia columna. Next base: position 7,969,842 of record OY759273.1, read on the forward strand.
GCCAATACAGGACAACGAAAGATAGAGTTTTTAGTGCACGGCCTAATTATTGACCAATTAATGTGTCTTGGTTGAATAAATAGCGCATATCTGACCCGCCACAAACACATGCACTCACATCCACACCAAGAGACAAACACGAACACAGACAAAGCTATACTTTTCATTGGTTTAATTAATGACATTTTGAATTCAAACATAACGCCTCTAACATAACGACGTGGCCTACGCCACTGGCTTGAAGACCTAGAGCATGCAAGACGGACTTCATACTTCGGGTCTGGTGTACGTGCTAACGCTAGCTATGCCCTCCGGTGTACGCAGCCATTATACGGCCACTTCCTGTGACGTTATGTTGCATTACAGTGCTGCAATGCAATTAACAAAAGTACGAAATAACAAATACATTGCGAACGTCGTGAACTAGTAGTGTAGTCACTGTTGGCGGACTTTTTCATCGGAAAACGTCATATATAAGAAGTTCAGGCGTCCAACATGAAATTATTTTACAGTGCAGTCAGATACGGCAAACACCGTGCGTGGGTTGTAAAGCAACAGCTTTATAAGTAGACATAGTCCGATCGTTTTTATCGTAAACTCACGCTATACAGTATAAACTGTGTTTGTGTGTGTGCGTGCGCGTGCGTGCGTGTGTGTTTTAGCATCTTATTTGACTGCCCAAATGTGTTTCAATGAATACAAATTTTAATATAATTTCACCGTAATGTGTTTACGGATATCGACCTTGCTGGACATCAGGGGTCCGGTCCGCCTACACTAGACTGCCTCGCCCCGTTCAACATGCCATATATATAAACACACGATTCGACTGGAATCGTTCAAAGTTAAACACTAAATTGGTTCAGTAACACATCTTGGCGGCCAAATTGTTAAAACATATAGTGTCTATGATTTCATGACACAAACGGTCAGACTGCGCACCATATCACCACAGCCGTTAAGAGGAAATAATATAGCGTTGGAAATAAAATAACATCGAGCGGCCGTACATAACAATGAACATCTGCCACAACAGCCAGGCGACCCACATAATAATTGCGGATTTATTCTTTGACTGGTAAGTTCTTGGTCTGGAGCGAACCAGTGATTTGTGTATACCAACATTGTCATGCATTCGATAGCCATTCCAACAGTCATGCAAACTAGGAACATTGCGAGATCCGCAGTTAAATACGATGTTCATAAATTAATATAAATACGAAACAAAACGAATTATCACTCAATAGCAATCAATAAATAGTATCCACGCAATAGTACAAATAAATAATGGTAATAAAATCAAATAAATTAGTGCTAATCTAATTAAAAAATAGCCGCTAATCGGTGCATAGAAAACTAAAATTGTCTGCTATGTACAATTCGTTGTTCGTTGACTAACCGTGTTAATACCAGTGACACTAAGACTAGGCCACCCACACGCGTAGCAACGGAAGCGGAGGGCCACACATGCGCATCAGTACATCTACATCAGTCCCACCTTTCACCGTTGATATGTACAAACGTACAGGCATTCTACCAGCTACATTCGACGTTTGGGCTTATGCTGCATATCGTATTTGATTTACAGAATACTACAGTGGAAAACCCCATTAAATCAAGGTATTTAAACGTACGGTCCTTTCTAAGACTCGCTTACTAAATACGGACGAGTCCCAGAAGGTTTCTATAGCGTTACCACACTTTGGCAAATCGGCGAACTAAAAAAAAACATTGCTAACAGTCGTCACACCGTCGTGACGCTTGTAAGCGAAGACCGACACTGAGTTGGCATAACCATAATATCATTTTCATTTCAACAGCTATAATATCATATTGCATGAGACACACGCGTAACTTTTATAAACACATTCGAGTTCTCCGTGTGTCTGAAGAAAAGTGCGGCACATAACTGTGTACGAGCCGCTCAATTGCATAGATTAAAACCAATAAAGGCATGGTTGTCTCACTGCAGCTGCCAAGCAGTAGTTACAAAACACTGAAATGCTGTACAATTTGTGATATTAAAATGTAAGTAAACAACGACGTGTCATAATTATAATCCATTGCAACATATCATACGGTCCCTTCGCTTCTGGTAACTCCGGTAATATCATTTCGAAATGCCCAACAGTTAATCATTTCGAGATAGCTGCCAAACGAACCAAAGAAAAAAACATGTTTGGCTGCGCAATGTAACGAGATAGACGTTCTAACAGGAGAATGGTCGATAATAATAATAATATATACTTTTAAAATAACGTCAACAGACCTCGAAGTTGGCATCTACAAAAAACAGCGTTTGTACGGGGTGCTACGTCGCAGCGATGACGTGATTTTAATTAGACAATGATGTCACAACGTTTATTCGGAGTGATGCGTCGCAGCGATGTCGTAATGTTTACGTAACTAGACAATCACGTCACGTGGGTGGCGACTGTCTAAAGACGTAAAACTCACGTTATCGCCTCGAGTAAACACACTTTAACCTAGTCACACACGCGTCGCGCGATTCCGTTTGACGGCACACCGCAATCTCAGCGCGGCGGTTATTCTCGGTCGAACTGCGCAGTTGTTGCGATAGAACATCGTAGATCATCAAGTAGACGTCGACGGCGCGACGGCGCATTAACGTCACCCTGATGCACGCGGCACACGCCGAGACCACCCCGGCCGCGAGACGTCGAACGCGTCGTCGTATCGACGTCGGCCGCGCGTAACCCAAGCCGGCCGATATTGCCCGCCCTGTGACAATCTATTACTATATATGTCCACGGGCCGGGGCGGGCACGCGGCGCCCGGGAACCGCGGTCCGTGTCGCCGCATGCCCGGCTATACATAGCCACGCGGCCGACTGTCAACATCGACGATAAACGGCCGCTCGCCCGACCGCGCAGAGCTCGGGTGACGACGGAAGCGACGCAGACCAGGTTCCAGGTGTTCGCCAGCATTCATCGCCGTCAGTTATGTGGCAATACCGCATCGGTCGAGACAAAGAAAGGACGGCCTCTTGAAATGGGCACGTACGGGACTGAGGTATCAGGCATGCGCACAGAAGACGATAGAGCAACTCACTGGGCATAAAGAATAGTGATACACCATCGATGAGACAACCCTTCCATTATCACCAGCTACATAACACAACAAAGTCATTGACAACAAGCATAGATCCATCCGCAATCATGGATGTGTCGTTCAAGAAAGTACCGGAAACAGTGATCACCGGAAACCCCATTCGAGTACGCCACGGTCTTCTGCCAGTGCCTACCACACGACCCCCCCCCCCCCCCCGTCTCCCACTGATTACGCTCGCAACAACACGATAGCATTCCCGGCTGCGACCGCAAGCTATCGTACGCAGACGTCTATTCACACGAAGAACGCGCGCAAATGAACGTAAAATCTCACCGACCACCAAATATAATAGCCATCATTCAGGAGTCGAATTCAATCAAATTCCCTCACAGCAGACGAACTCACACACAGATAGCTAGGGCGAAATTGAAGTAATATCACTGCATAGGACCGGATCATTGCTATTACGATTCCCTGGTTGGGCCACTCTTAAAAGGGTATAATACATACATAATTATGTTAAACGGACGGAACGGATGATAATATAAAATAAATAGATATAAAAGAGAGCAAATAATACAGATCACCCTGAAACCAGCATTTGGTTCGATTGGCGGTCACCATCACGACATGTATCCTAGAACAACCAACGGTGTACCGACATTGACAAACGACAGAAACAGGCAGGAGATATGCATTCGACTCTGCAGCTACGAGGTAGGGCAACGCGTGAGTGAGCCGCATCGATCAACATTAGATTGGGAACGCGGTACGAAGCCGAAAGAAGACAGTTACAAATTAAACTTAGTTGCCACGTCTCAGAAGAGAATCTCCACCGGACGAAAAGCTCTAGGGAGACCGCGCGGCATGACTTCCTGCATATAAAATATCACAGCGAACGAGAAAGCGCCAACTTAACGACCAACCACGCCCACTTAGCAGCACACACACGCGGACAGGTATGGGAGCATGGCCCCGTCAGAAACGCAGAATAACGCCGAGTCGTAATTTTAAAGATGGTCCATGATGTTCTGGCTGTATGTGTGTATGTATGTGTGTATGTATATGTGTTTATGTATGTATGTATGTATGTATGTATGTATGTATGTATGTATGTATGTAATTGAGTATTACACACACGCACGCACGCATGCATGCACACATTTAAGTCGCGGTGTACATAATATTTAGTCACAACGTTATTCTGCGTTTTTGACGTGGCCATCTTTCCATAGCCGGGGGACGCCATCCGGAGACGCCGAGAGTAGCTTGTTTTTGAGACGCAGATGTCCCGTCTCTGTGTCAGTCGGGTGATCGAATCGTACTCGACCCGGTGTGACGGGCCGGCCGTTGACTTGGATGTTCGGCGCTCTCATGTCTCGCCGACGGCTAACGGGGACCATATGTCGGCGTGGCCCGACAAACAGACCAACCGGAAGCGCTGGCGCACAGAATGCGACCTGCTGTTCTCGCGGTCCGCCTGCGCGGCCGACCGCTGCTAGGAATGTATCGGGTCAACCTGCGTTCACGACGCCCTGATCAACGAAAGACGCCCGACAGCTGGACAGGGAACAAAGAACTTGGCTGACGCGTGTGGACAGTTGGTCGTTGGTGACATTGGTACGCGCACAGGAAAAGATGACAGCGGGCGAAATGCAGGAAGCGTCGGAAACGTCCATTACCTATAACCGGCTTAATGACACGCGCAAATGTGAGGCGATGATACCACAAGAACGGCTGTCTGTCACACCAAGAACTGACATCCGTCACTACTGACACTCGGAGGGACGGTACAACGTACAGTCAGTCAACGCTGCGTTAAGCCGTCGCATGTCATTTGAAACTGCGGGGTTCGCAATGGGAAGTGATTATTTGGCAACATAGCCCGGGGGGGCACTCATTACATAGCCCGAGGGGGGCACTCATTACATAGCCCGAGGGGGGGCACTCATTACATCGCCTGTGCACCATCCTTGAGACAAATTCCACGTGTCCAACGCACGTTAACGCACGCAACGTATTTATGGTATCAAATCACACTGATTGGGTGATTATGGGAAGTTTGTGTAACTTTAATTAACATTAATCTACACATCAAATGTGTTAGTGAATTAATCAATATTACATATGGAACACTGCATAGTTTACAGGTTAAAGGGTGTATATGTAGTTTTACTCCATCATTTTGCTAACTTTTGGAATGTGACTCCCGTTCGTGGAAGATGGTGTATATTTAAATCCGCGCTTCTTAACAAATGTATATTTGTACAACTTATTTAGGGGAGTTTGATAAATTTTCAAGGATAGTATACTGGCAATGTAAAAATGAGTGACCCATCCGGGCAACATATGCAAAACATTACATCAAGCACGAGTACAGCCAAACACTGGCTCAATTCACGACCAACAACCTAGATAATATACCACACACGTATGGCTTGTTCCACTATGGACGTCATTGCAAGGAGTTCTAATTGCTTGGTTCACACGTATACACTGACTAAAAAAAAAAAGCAAAATCAGACGAATATGTACGTTTTGATAAATCCACGTAGTCTCTTTCAATCGTCTAATCTACCATATAGATAACGAAGGTATACATACAATAACGGTAAGAAGATACAAACAGAGGTTAATTTGTACACGAAAAATATAGGTGAACCAAAGAATTAAAGACCCCGGTGAACTTATCACAGTAACGTAATATCGGCATCCGATCACCAAAATGCAACGGCTTGCCGATGTAACAAAACTGTTGCCGGTTTGGTGACATTCAACGTTGTCAAATGATGCACACATCCGCTGCTGCCAATGAATAATTGCCTAATTCATAAGAACAAAAACCAGTAAAAAACTTAATCAGGTAAAATACGTAGCACGCAGTACAAACAATAGAACGGATTAAGCTTACACTGCAGCTACTGATATAGCTGGAGTACCCGATGTATAGACCACTGACTTGCACACATGACGTCACAATTGCTCACACGATGTGACAAGTAATACGAATTACGGCGATACGTTTGTAAACGAAAACAATACGTGAAACGATAACGCACCATGCTTACACAGCCGCTAGTGTAACAGCTGTAAAAAACACAGTAAATCAACCTTACGTAACTGCACTCGCGAAATTCGCACAATAAAACGCCTACACAACTAAGAAAACTCATAATTGCACTGAATCTGTAACGCCACGAACGCATTAAAACGCCGCTCGCCCTAACACGGAATCACAACTGAGACTGTGAGATTCTTAAATAAATAGATAAATAATTACGCAAAACTGGAGCTGCAACAAACGACAACACTTAATGCTATATTGCCATGCAAATAAACCCATGACGTCATCGCCAAAAAAACGATAACCTAAAGAAGACCTCCGTTCACACGGCGTCATATGTGCTCCCGCACGCACGCATCAAATGCCTATAAATACGCATATAAAACACTATGTACAATTATTATCTACAACTGGAACTAATCATAAACCGTGAGCACGTAATGTGGCGGTGTTGGTCGAACAAATACCGTTGTTGCAGCGACTAATTGTTCCGCCATCGAGATAAAGTAATCTAGCGGTAAAGTGACGTGAGAATATACGACGCTGTTGCTTGCATATGTTATTACATTTCGTGCGAAATGAACCCTAAATAGAACTTAATGTTCTAGTGAAACGTCTAGCGCCAACTGTGAAACACGTACGTGAATTAATGTTCTAGTGAAACGTCTAGCGCCAACTGTGAAACACGTACGTGAATTACATCACGTAACCAACATCAACGCCGTCACGAAATGTTTATGCCAGCCGATACAATCATACTTCCCAGTTCCGAATCGGAAACAAAGGAGAATGCTCCAGCACAGCGAACCCCCCCTCGCGGTGAGGTCAATATTCTCGTACATGCTACAGAATTGTTGTTAGCCTTATGGTGACGCCACTTCGCTATAACGCAGCAGCGTGGACCGACGGACGGACGGACAACGGGCGTCATGCAATACCATTGGTGGTAGCGCACAGGTGACGGTGGAGGTTATCGTTCTGGCTGTGTCGGTTGCGACTCTTGCGCGTCGAGAATACCTTCCCGCAGCCGTCGATGTTGCAGCGGTACATCTCCCGTGGATGAACCTTCTCCAGGTGCTCCTTCAGCACCAGGTTGTCGCGGAAGCGCTGCTGGCAGATGTGGCACGAGACACTGCCGTCCGGGTCGGTGGGAGGACACTCGTCGCCGCTGCTCATGGCCGCCGCGTCCGAGTAATCGATCGGCGATGAGTGGTTAACGTCATCGTCTTCGTCGTCTGTCGTGTGGCCGTTGTGGTTGTGGTCGACTTGATCATCGTCCGGATGGGGGCTCGTCGGGGATGCACTGCCGGCGCTGGAGACCCCGTTGCCGTTCGGTCGTGGCGGCGCCTCGTCCTCGTCGTTGCCGTCTTCTTGGTATCGCGGTTGGTGCTCGTCGTAGATGTGCGCGGAGAACTCCTCCCGTAGGCCCGACAGCGTCTTGCCGCCGCCAGCGCCGTCTAGCGAGTCGGAAGACGTCGACAGTAGCTTGCGGTGCAGATTGAGGTTGGCGCTGTGGCGATCGCGGCTTCGCTTCGACGGGAACGCGGCGTTGCAGCCGTGCACCGAACACTTGTGCATGAGCTTCAGGTGGACGTTCTGGAAGTGCGTCTTCACACCGAAGTGGTTCTGGAACAGCTTGCCGCACTGCGGACACTTCCGCGGGTTGTCCTTGTTCAGTCGCACGTCCAGGTCGTCGCTGGCGTCACTTCCGACGCTACACGCCTCGCTGTCGTCGAACGTGCCGTCGCACACATACGGTCCGTCACCGTGACAACCGTTGCTCAACATGTCCGCCAGATGACACTCCGTCTTTTCGTTGCTGCCGTCGTGGTTACTATTGGTCGAGTCTTCAGCGCTTGCCACCTGGCGGTTCTCGGCCTCTCGCGGCGTGACGCAATCGCCGTTGTGTTCGGCACAGTCAACACTAGGTGGCGCTCTATCGTTTTTTGCTTCAGGAACGGTTCTTAGGTCTTCCGGTTGTGCGGACTCGGCGTTGTTCTGCAGAACACAACAAAGCAACAATGGCAGCATTCCATATGGCTAAGACATATTATACATCTTAAACATTTGGACCCCGAGTTCTTGCACAGGCTCAACAAACCAGAATCGTCGAGCGTAATATCATGAACACGGGCGCGAAAACGTAATAATCAGAACGAAGGACCACCGATAATTTAGGGTGGAAATGAACGCAATTTCATAAAGATACATATGACCATACAATAAATATTATAAAAATCTGTTGAGCCCAATAAAATGAGTAATTACCTAAATTAGTTGGCAGTGTGCATTAAACATGACAGCACTTTGCGGAACATAATTATCGTATCCAGTGCAAGCTTGTAGCGTTAACACGCATAGCAGATAAAGGTTCCACAAAACAAAAACTTTAACAATCAACGAAATGCAAAACAAAAAGGGCTAGCAGCAGCCATAGGTATTTACCGAACTGTAAATCTATAGTTGTGCAATTTTATCAAGCGCCATAAATTACACATTTTTGCCACATTAAGAGGCTCGATGGATTGGAAAAGATGACACTGGAGCGACTAGTGGCAGAAAAAGAAAGCAGTGTCAAGGCACAACAAAGATGGACGAAGAACATTCTCGGAAAGGCGACAGCGGTTGGTGGGAGAGATGGAGAACTACATCAATTGCGCAAAACAGATTTTGGCATCGATGTTTCTAACAGGAAACGCAAATTGCAGAAGAATCGAAAAGAAGGTTTAGCTGCATGGGTACAAACGGCGCGCCAGTGTGATGAACATACAACGTACCTGCTCATGTTTTGCGTTGGACAGATCGGTGGCCATGCAGTCGTTCTCTGCGGCGACTTCAGCGGCCGAGCTGGCGTCGGCGTCATCGTCGCTCATCACGAACTGGTCGTCGTCGATCTGGGCGCACCGAGTCGGCATTAGACTCTTGCGCTTCCTGCTCGTGCTGCCGATGCGACCGTCTGAGTCTCCGGGTGTGGTGCGTCCCCCGCTGCAGCCGTCACTGCGGCCCTCGGAGACGGCGGGTGAGGCCGGCGGGCCCGGGTCGACGAGCTGCAGCTTGGGGAACTTAACAGGAGACGGGATGAGCGGGCCGAGGTGCAGCGTCGTCGGATCGACGTAGAACGGCGGTTGTATAACGATCGGTGCAGCGCGATCTGTGATAGACATGTGTAGGCCGGAGTCGCCGATGTCTCGCATCAACAAACCCGTGTCATCTCCACACTTGACCATCCGGCCGGTGACCGGAAGCATCATCGGAAGTCTACTGATTTCAGTCTTGGCCACCGCTGTCAAAGCGCTGACGTCGAGCGGCCCGCCAAGACCGGAAGCCGCCGCAGTTGCGACGCTGAGTGCCTGCGCGGACGGAGGCATCACTTCTGGTGAATCCTCGCTGTTCGTCGGCGAGTCGCTGACGATGGTGGCGCCCTCCGGAAGGCGGCGTCGGTTCTGCGGCATGTGTAGCTTCGGGTTGGGGTTGGCGCTGTGCCGGTTGCGGCTGCGGCGCGAACTGAACATCATGTTGCAGCTGTCGACCGTGCATTTGTGCATCTCCTTCAGGTGCACGGCGCTGTAGTGAATCTTGAGCGCGCCCTTGTCGCAGAAGGTCTTGTTGCAAGCCGTGCAGAGGACGCGCTTCTTGCCGCTAGGCGAGATGAGCGTGCTACCGAAGCCGGGACTCGGCTGCCAATTGCGCTTCATCGGATTCACCGACTTGCGCAGGTGCTTCACTTTGAGGTCGGCGAAGATCGAGCCGAGCCCGCCACCGCTGCTTCTACCGCCACAGTTGTCCTTGATGCTGAAGTTGAGCACCCCGTCATTGGTGGACTGGTCGGCGCTGTCGTCCGTATGAGGTGGGGTCGAGTCGCCGGCGCTCTCCGCCTTCACGGGGGACGCCCGCAACAGATTCGTCGCCGGCAACTGCGGCACGATGACGCTACTAGAGTGACTGGTCGACATGTCATGGGGACTCGTGCTGGACAACGCCCCCGTCTTGTCGCTGACCGACGAGCTGGGACTGAGATGCTCGCGGCGATAGTCATACGGCTGCGGTTGCATCGTCTGCATACGCAGCAGCGGGGACCCGGACACGGGACTGGACGTGCTCAGCGGCGCCGGGATGGCCACCGACGTCGTCTCTTTCGGCGAGAAGGCGGGTAGCGACGACGGACTCAGAAGCCGGCCGCCGCTTCCCGCAAGTGAGGTATGTATATACGGGAGCGGACGCAGGAAGTGCCGGGGTTCGTACCCGCGCATGAAGCTCTGCATGCCGACGTTGCTGCGCTCGAGGAACTTGCGGATCTCCGACGTCGTCTTGGCCGTCTGCGCCGTCTCGACCTTGGAGTGCGCCTCCCTCGCGTCGGCCAGGATAATCTCTTGCGCGATCGACTTGGTCTCGCCGAAGCGCAGGAACTGCTGTAGGATGACCTGCTCCTCATCGCGCTTCACCAATGACCACTTGTCGAGCACGCGGCCAGATGAGTCCTGAAACAGGATCCGTTATGTTTTATTTCTCTCCTTCAATAAATGCAGACAATTTCCATAGTATAAATTACGTTGTGGCTGTGTCTGCCTGTTCCCTCATATTTCTGCCAAGTTCGAGTGCATGGAGCTGAACTTTTTTAGACGTGCCCTTAGACAGGGACCCGTCTTACGACGACGGGTAAAATAAAATAAAAGGCGGGTTTTTCTTTTTATAAGATGACATTTTTAATAAATTGTTTGAACTGTCGTAGTGACTGCAGTCGGAGCACGCGGTCGTGATTCGACGAATGTTGCCGGCGGTAGAATACCGAATACCGCCGATATATATAAGACTATATATTTTAACCTTGGCATCGTTGGAAAATAATGATACTGCGGTTGATCTCTATTTATTGTAATCGTGTACGCCATTAGTTAGGCCTTTCTCAGTGCCTATCCATTGGCGCTCTCATTTGAAGAAACAGTCCCGTGATCCGGATGTCGTAGGGCGAGTTCAAAATGGCACCTGCGAAGCGAGTGAAAAGATGCGATGTGAAAACGTCAAAGTTCACGACAATCGATGCCTTTTTTTGTAAACTTGAATAAAAGCAGCATTCCTGCGATTGTCCCTGAACAGTCCGAGTAAGCATCCTTTGTTAAGTTGATGGAGATCCATAATGTTGATGTGCCTGTCGCTAGTAACCGAAAAGTTACTGTATTGTCGCCCACCGCTGGCACTCTGCAGCGGCCAAATTGCATCTGATTCGGGCTCCGATTCACATACATAACCGGAGTGTAGGCCTTACTATCGGCAGCAGTTTCCCGGTTCCTCAATTCAAACGGCAGGCAAACCACGAATGATTAGGCTGTGCTCAGTCTAGTAAATTAATTGGTTTTTTTTTCCAATACTAGGCAATACTGAATCTGGATGAGTGCTGTTTTATCAAAGTAATGTTTCAATGTATTACTTTCAAAACCAGTTGTATTACTGAGTGCCGTATCTTCTATTTTTATTAATTTTGTTGTATTGCTTTACTTTTAGTGTTAAGCATTTGATTTTGAGTGTGATTGTAATCGTATTTGTTCATATTAGACGTATTTGCATGTATGTCTTAAGATGCTTAAAACATTACTTCCATGTTTATTTATTTTAAATACAGTTTCTAGTTACTTTTTCATAAACCTTCATGTGTTGGCTCTTCTTCCACTAGTATTAGGCCTATTGTGCAGGTGATAATGCCAACCTCGCTGCACAGCTAGGAAGCCGTTCGCGCGTTTAAGTTTTGTTTAATGTTCAAGACTGGCAACATTTTATTTCTGGCTAGGGGCCTGGGGACCATGGGGATGTTTCGTACATTAAAACAATACAAAATTCTCCGGGGTGGGGGGGTACATTACGAAGGAATATATGTGGACGTTTGTCGTAGATTACGTAACTCGGACGATAGGAGTTTGTAGTTACGTACAATTGCTAGCAAAGCTATACATGTTTTCTACGATTGTTGTTAGTATCATAAATATGTTTACAATGTCCTTCGGTTTTGTTTGAAGTAGCCAGATATTGCATGATGCCAGACATGTCATCACATCTAATCAAATAGCAATACATTAGGCACTTGCAATACACTTCGGATATAGCGATTAATATTGACTGCATTTGAACTGTGAGTTCTTTATACTTATTTTATTTCACACAAAGAATGAATAAAAGATATGGGCCCACAATCGCTCCATGTCAGGGAGAGTTTACTTTGCATTTGGTTAATTGTCTAATAACTAGAACACTGATTCATCCTATAAATAGGTATAGAAAGCAACCGTGGTGCAGGTTATCAATTACCTGTCATCAATAAATGACACCAACACATATGATACAATCATAAGTTTTCATTTAAACATTAATTGTGCTTATCATGAAACCATTTATTTCGGTCACTGAAAGTATCAGACAAAACATACTTCTTCACGATTTTTTTCCCCACAAAATTCATCATGAAATTCACAGTTTGTACCCCGGCATTCATGGTAGTGGCAAAAAAACAAAATCACAGTACACCCACCTATAAAACCATGCCTGTTTCTAGTACCCACTTTTAAATAATCTACATTAATTTTATGCAACGTTTCATTTGACTATGCTGCAGTAATATATAAACACTGTTTAGACAAAAATAACTACCAATATGCACCATTAATAATGTTATCTAAACTAAGTCACCAAGCGATCTAAGGGGCTTTGTTAATATAAAACATTCGAATAATCCTAAATTAATTTGAATTTGATTAACCCCACCCACACACAATCCACTGACTTACCAACCGACCTCAGCTCCTCAGCTATATCCTACTCTGACAAACACAAATATAACTACTTCTTGAATGCTCTTTTTTAAAACCTCTTCTTCTTCCACTGTGGGGTGCAGTGGTCATGTTTGCCAGCATCGGGGCTTTCGGTCGAGGGAACCGTGGTTTATAACAATCTGCTGCCATATCGAAACTTGGGCAATTTCGTTCACCCCTCTTTGCCCGTGTCAGACACTAAAAGCTGTTGGTCCCTATTTGGTGTCTATGCCAGGGGAAGTAAAAGATCCCACACAGGGAAATGGAAAAAACCTGTTGTGGACTCAGTGCGCCTCATAGAGCTGGTGATCTCGATCTTTAAACTTACTGTACTACCTCCAGTTTAGCTGTGATCAGCTGTAAAGGGAGTATCTCCTCAAGCATCAAGCAGGTGACTGTATTAGTCACATATAAAATGTATCTCATACGTTAAGTTGTCACATTGAATATAATACTACACTGTACTTCTATAGCTCAGAGGTGCAACAAACCAGAATCATTCAGCATGATATCATGAACACGGATGTACAAAAGTCACGGTTCCAATGCGAGACGTCAACACTTGATATTGTAAATGAGTAAGACATTTTAATCGAAGTCCTGCTAAAGGTCTCTAGGGGCGTGTCCCCCAGGAAATACTAATTCTAAATTAATCATATGTTGCATTTTGGTGCATTTAAAATGACTAACTGCTGTTAAAACAGAGAAAAATACTGTTTCAAAATCATTTGACCCTCGATTGCATGAGTATCATGTCAGATGCGGGAGAGCTGACTTGTCAGTGATTCATTTCAGTGCCGAATTAACATATCAGGAAAGCAGTCAACCATTTCGAATTTACAGCACAAAATTGATTCATTTGTATAATTGCATCACTATCTATGCCAGTTATTAAATGAACTAAGACAATAAGGACATCCAAATGAACTAAAACAATAAGGACTGAATAAAACTGCTCAAGGTTTGGATAGCAGCAAGTAGGTTCACACAGCGAGTCCTCTCAGTTTAGAGTCTGACGCTACACCACTGTGCTACAGTGCACTACAGCCTACACACAGGTATCGAAGCTAACCAAACCAGTGACAATCCCTGTTGACCCTGTACACACAGGCAGGTAACACAAACCTGACATGCTTCCTGCATTGGCCACAAGGGAACCCGCATGCAGCTACATGGTGTAACATCTGGGAATGTATCCCAGGCTGAGAAAAAACACTTCAAAAGGATGGCATTAAGGCACACCGGTACATGTCAATGTTCCCGCAATGTGGGTACAGGAGCCAGGTAGGGAGGCTGCCTAAAGGCTGCATCAGATTTCAGGTAGATCACACACCAGACGATTGACAGCCAACTTCCTGTGACTCGGTGTTGCCGCCAATCAAATCACCTGGCTACTGTTTTCAGCTTGGACAACATTTTTGTAGAACATTTCCGGCGTGCATGTGGTCATGCATGTCATTCCACATTATAATTCACCTCTGTGGATTTTCATACATATCAGGAGTAGCTAAAATAATATTTTGGTATACTTTTTATTATTAACCAAAAATTATTGAAATCAGTAGAGTGATTGCATTGGTCTATCAATTTCTCAACTGCATATCGTGGGCATCAAAGTTACGTGATTTACTGCCTACATCGTGATTAGGTATCTGTGTGATTGGATGGTGTATGCATTCATTAAAAATTAATGTTCATCGCTGAGGTTAGTCTGACGAAAGTTGCCCATATCATCATTGTGTGACCGAGTGAGTGTGTGCATGCATGCGTGCGTGAACATGTGTAAGCACAAAATATATATATATAAATATAATTTGTTTCTGCACATGTTGATTCTCCATGGAAGATAACAAACCTAAAAAAATTAGCATCAACCAGTCTTCCACTAAGATTATGTCAGCTGTTTACAACTTGAAATACTTTTGACTTCAACAAAAGAGATCCATATAGGTGAAAAGCCACATCCAGGCACCTACCACCCACCCATGCAATCACATTTTCAATTACTTGATTAAAAATAAATCCACATGATGAATAAAAAAATCACCGCCCAGCATATGATGTCGAATAAATCATAAAATGTCAATTGCAGCAACAAAAACTGGAGGTGCTTCTGGAGCGCAATTGCTATAACCAGGTAAGTTCCATGCATAGCGGAAATGTCAGCAGCCACGCAGTGGTGTTGGCAGTGATCTGTCAAAGGGAGTAAGGGAAGGAGGCAGGGACAAGCGGACAGGCTGGCACTTCCCCTCACGCTGTGGCCACACAGGGATGTGGCGGGTGGGTACAGCAGATCAGCGGATATATCATGATCCAGGGCCAGGGCCTCGTTACTCAGGGCATGTGGCAGTGCCACTAACATACAGTGACTTGGCCATGTAACAGCTGGTCTTACCTAACTCTAATCGTAATTCTACCTGTAACTGTGACCCAAATCTGACTGCAGAACACGCACGCATGCACGCACACACGCACGCTGTATTGTGAAAAACTTTTCATTATCAAAATAGAAAATAAAAAATATATATAAAAAAACTATATATATAAAAATTAATCAGCATGTCACTTCTGTATATGCTTTAACATATTCAATTATTTAGAATTGGTTTATTTTAGCACAATACAAAATAGTCATCAACTGTCAATAAAAATTTAGGTGGACCACTTAGACCTACCTACATAAAACAAATAATAAGTTTCCTTGAAAGCTCAATGTATTACAAAAATGCAGGAAATAAAAAAACATAAAAATTATGCCAAAAACAATACATCAAAAACTGTGTTAAAACTTATAAAATTTATTAAATATACATAATTATGTAATAAAAAATTTGAAGCAAAATCCAACTCGATATCTATAGCTAAATACTATTAGTTAACTAAATTTTTTTTAATAAGTTCAATATTTTTTGGTCATTTTTTCTATTGACATAATGTTTTTTTAGACGTACTCTTTTGTCTAAAATTACTGATGATTGAAAAGGAACTTCCGCAAGAACTGAAAACTTCAACTTTTAAAAGTCAACAATGGTCTGGATGGTACAGTGTAATTATAATATTACTTGTTTCATAAATGTTGTGCAAAAGAAAGCACACATGGTCAGAATCCTGAAACAAGTTCCAGACAGAATGTATCCAATATGGTCACCACATGACAATTTTCACCTTATTGCATTTGGAATGCAGCCTTCCTACTGAATTATGACTTCCTCGTGTGACTGATCCTAATGGTGATGCATTACTCTACCTGACTGCCAACAATCTTGGTTGTGTTCACCTGAATTAAAATTACTCAGTCAATAGTAGCCAAATTGAAAAATTTGCCATCTAACTCAAGAAGCTCCTGTTAGCCCATGGACAAGGAAGCCATTGGCTTACTGACAGTCAACAGTTTTTAATCTACACATGACCCAGTTATACGTGTAAAATTCTGCTTTTAAATAAATTAACACTGCTAGTATTTACACAGTCAGCAGATATTGTCCTTTGTGAGAATGAGTAAATGATTCCATAAATTCAAACTACATTCAAGTTACTCCCCAGAAAACACCTGCCTTGTGACTTCACTTCTATGATAAGTGAAAGCCCCTCCCTTTATGCGCAGTTAGTCTAATAAGAAAGCAAACGTTTGCTAAAATCGTCAAAAGAATTTACTTTGATCATACGATTTAGTTAACTTTCAAAAGTGTGAATAACAGTATTTTATAGTATATAGAGCCAGACAACTTTTGCCATTTTCTGACTGGATCTGTTAAAAAATAATTTAATAGTTTGTCCGATGATTTCACCAAATAACATATTTGCACAAATGAGCTAGCATGTTGTAGTGGATACTAGATAGGCAAAATAGTGAAATTACTCTGAAACGAGGCAAGCAAAAATTTGTATTGAGGAAGAAACTTTAAGCACGAGAAAAAACTTGTGGTAAAGATACGTTCTCATATAGCGCAGTATCCAGGCCTTGGAACTGTTCAAAGCACTTTACGCATCACCCCCTGGAAGAACTGTTCATCATGCCAGCTTCTCCGGGAGGCATTCAGCCACGCTGTAATTACTGCACGAAGACTATTCGTTCACATATCCACGTCTGTCTGCCAGTTAATCATTTATACAACTGAGTGAACTAGAGCAATGTGGAATGAACAAAATTGCCCAAACTTCGAAACGGCAGCAAGAGGATTCAAACCCGGATTCTCTTGATTAAGAGTGTGATAAGTGTAACTGCTTCACCACCACGCCCCACAAGTGAAAGGTGGTAACCACAGTTAAAGACCCTCTCCCATGACCTCACCTGCAGTATATACCCTCTTGCGTAGTCCTCATAGCTCCAGCCAAAGCCATGCAGGACTTGCAGTACCTCCTCATGTTGCAGCACACTGAAGAGCCTATCAAGGAGGATCTTGAGTCGTATCGGGGCGGCCTGTGCGCCGTAGAGGAGCAGGCTGGCAATGTCAAAGACAATATTGGGCTGGACGACTTCCACCTGCACCCCAAGCTGGTACATGTTGCGGTATCCCAGTTTGTCCATGGCTGCAATGAAGAGACGGAGTTAGTGAAGCAGACAATATCTGTACAGACAGATGGACGCAACTGAACACTATCCAGAGAAAAACATCAATGGGATTCTTGTAATGAAAATGTGGAAATCCAAGATTAAAAACTACATTTCTTTGACATTGCATTCCAGGATTGTTTTTAACTAAAAGAATGCCGAATAACAACAACACAACTTCTCTCCTGAGCTTAGAGGCGTAACAAACCTGAATCGTTAAGCATGAAATCATTAACAGGGACTCGCAACAGTCATAATCAGAGTGTGGTACCGCAGAATGATTTTGGGTGGAAATGCAATTTAAAAAAAGCTAGTCAATATGATTTTAAAGTGACTGGGACTTTCAGCTTTTGGGCACAGCTACAGAAACGTGTGCTTGCCCAGTTAAAAGTTGTGAGACAGTTGATTCGAGCTGCCTAGGGATATTTGAAAGACTCAGGACACTAGCCAAATGGGACAGCTGTTGTATAGATAGAGCATGATATGTAAGATTGGACATTGGAGATTCTGCACAGTTATAGGGACATTTATTGCAGCAGACAATGTTTGTCCCCTGTCAATGTCATTGACTCTAATAATGTGTGTCTTACATTAATGTAAAAAAACAGCGTAACAATATGTGTACACTTGCTGTCAATTTAGTAGGCTGTCATTAGACAAATGAATGATACATCAACATTTCAATTATTTTAAATTAATTAGTGTTAATTTAAAGTGTGCAATCATTACAGCTTTAAAGCAATTATTATTATGCTATAAACGTAATCGTACACTTGCTGATACCACCAAATATTTTGTCTTATTCTTTATATTACACATGCCTTTTTAAAGCATGGATCTAGTAATGCAACAGCTTTACAACACTTGTTTAAGTATTATGAATAATTGAATCTAGGCATTTTTGACTAATAACTAATTTTAAGGAATTCCCACATAGCAGCATGCTAACTCAAAAAATAGACTAACATAACTGTTTTTAATTTCCGTAGTCAACAATGCTATTGGACTAATGTTGCAATTCAGCTTTCATGTGGGCAAGAAAAAATACAACAATAAAATAATTACTTCCACTTTCACAGCTGGGCAAGTGACCTGGGCTAACGATCTATTGATCTGAAGCGAGTTCCGTAGGTGATATGTAAGTACATGGCGGTGTTCCCATGCAAATGGGATCATCAACGAAGTGCTGTCCAGCATTCACAGTGGCCCAGGGATTCCCTCTAGGATCACTCCACAGATGGGACCAACTATCCTGGGATCTGCCCTGGCAATTTCATGAATGTTGCAACACGGCATCAGCCTACAGTAGTTTGTCAGAAAGGAATGTTTTTCCTTGTCTTTTTTCTTTGTCAACTGAGATGTTGTCAACTTGTTACAGATTCAGTGAAACTTTTAATGCAGATGTCACCAACAATTGATATGTATATGTATATATATATATATATATATATATATATATATATATATATATATATATATATATATGTATATTGTTCCTAAAACTAAACTTAACTTGGGCAAACATGCTTCCTCTATCGCTCTGCTCCCCATCACTTTGAAAACATCCTGAAACTATAGCTACCTTCCGAAAAAACTCAAGACATATTTATTCCTAATTGCATTTCCACCACAAATCTTTGGTGGTCCCTCGTTGTGATAATGACATTTGCTGATCACAAGCACAACAAACCAAAATCACTAAGCGTGGTAACATAAACAGGTATGGGCAAAAGTCATCATCACAGCGAGGGACCGCTGAGGACTTGCCACAGTTCACTCAGCTGTATAAATGAGTACCTGGCTACAGACATGGGTGGATATCTGAAATAACAGTCTTCGTGCAGTAATTGCAGTGTGGCTGAATTCTTCCCTGAGAAGTCGAGATGGTGTTCGAACGAACAGGTCTGCCAGGGGGTGAAGTGTAAAGCACTTTGAACAGTCCCGAGGATTGGATACTGCACTATATAAGAACATACCTTTACCCTTTTACCTTTTACTTAGGGTGGAAATGTAACTTAGAAAAACATTTTCTTGAGATTGTTGCAGAAGGTAACCGTGGCATCAGATGATTTTAAGTTGATAGGGAGTTCATTTGAGATTTTGGGAGAAGCTACAGAGAAAGTGCAGTTTACTAAGTTATTCTTAGTTTTTGGTACAAACAACTGTCACTGTCACCTACAAGATCTATGCCAAAATAGAGTGGCTGTTGTGTTGATAGATGTAAGATGGGGCAGTTTAAATTTAATAGGTAACTTGAAGCCAGTGTAACTGTTTAAGTATGTATGTATATATATCTATATATATATATATATATATATATATATATATATATATATATATATATATATATATATATATATATATATATATATATATATATATATATATATATATATATATATATATACACATACATACTTAAACATATCTTACATCTATCAACACAACATATATTATTTGTTTCTGTTGAGTACATATCAAATGAAAGTGGTATAAGTTTGGGCTCAAAGTTTCTGTTATTGTAAATCAAACCACAACAAAATAAACACTGCCTAAAAACAAACCCTTCACCCAGGATGTTATGACGCAATAAGTTACACAAAAGCTGTAGTTAGTCAAACAGATAATTCTATATACTGCATCAAGTCATACGAGTGTCATAAACCCTATAAAATATGACGTTTACATACAAGTTTTAATGGTAGATTTACAAAAATAAAGTTAAATAAATTTAAGCACCCAACATGGTCTCTCTGAGATTCAAGCACTGAGGAATATTTATTGATTCAGCATGACAAACAGAATTTAATGACAACACCTTCATGAGAGACTGATCACTGGGGATAGCTGCCCACATGCGGAATGCAACTAGAAAAACCGGATGCCATCCAGAAATTACATTATTCGTCAAAGTGGTGCAAAAGTGTGCCCCCACCGGGATGCACCCCTTCGGTGCGTGAGCCCCAGTGGCACTACACAGGCATCGGCATCACAGTGCCACAGCATAAGCACATCTCAAGAGCTGTGAACGTGTCTCCCAGTGTGGTTTTACACCGGCCTATTACTCAGATGGATGCACTCGTGGGGCGTGTAAATGCACGTGCCGAGTGAATTGATATGTACTAGTCACACCCCACACTGCCTTACTGCCATAATCAATGATCACAGTTGTTCAACGCATGTTGAAAACTGTTTTTGTGGCTGGTCTGGTGTCGGAAAGAGTGGTATAAAAGTACTTTGACAAATGATATGAACATTCACACAGCTCTACGTCATCACCAATATAGATAACTTCCAATTTTAGTTCCCTCATCGTAGTAAAGGATGTCACTTGAAAGAATAACATGGCTATATACTTTTCGAAAAATGTATGGTTTTAATTTTAAGATGGAATGCTAAAAGTCTACAAAGGTCTATGCCACTAACAATGCACATCAGTTCTACAACTGTATTTCCCTCTTCATAGTAAAGGAAGTCATTGAAAGAATAATATAGTCAAATATTATTCTGAAAATAACAGACACTGTTTTATGATTCTGATATACAATTCTAAGATGTCTTATCTTCACTTAAGGCAAAGTGATACTTCATTTTATAGGGTATGTTTCACTGTGTGAATTATAAAAATTACGCATTTGATGATATTATTGTATATGTTTTTGGTCAAATAAAAATATCTTATTCTATCCTAAAATGCACGGCTAATGTTAACCGATATTGTGTAGATGGCACCTCTGAACCGTGGACATAGTTGCCCTCGATTTCTGACTGAACGTTAGCATGCAGCAAAGTATTCCATCAAGACACACCAAAAGTCAACATGCGATGTCAACTGACTAAGCCATCACCATCTATCCTATGTAATTATTAACTGCTGGGTGATGACATTGCATTTTACAATGTCACGAAACATATTTGTGCAGTCCACAGCTTCCAGGACATCAGGACAGTCTCCGAAGGCCCAAGAGTGACAGCCAAAACAGAGTGCCTGTTTTCATAACTGTGCGCTTCATAAATGACCTTAACTTAATAAGGCAGAAGTCTCATATGAGTTGGTTGTTCCAGGAATTGTGTCTCGTAAAACGACAGGGAGGGGAATACATTGGTGTGGAAAGGACAAACAATATTATTACATTAATAATTGAGCGGAACAACATTGTCTTCTAACTCAGTGGAGTTGACGAGGGTTTGGTGTACCCTAAACATATATGACAGAGGATGGAGTGTAGAAATATTTTTTATATCTTAAAAGTACACTTCATACATAGTTGGCCAAAAATCTGAAACCCCACATGATTATCTTCAGTGTTTTTACTATGTCTTTATTAACAGCAACGGTCAAAATTGCAAAAAAAATTGATTACATAGGTTTGCATACATATATTGGAAAGCACAGTTGTGTCAAATACATCAGGTCTGCGGTCCATCAATATTTATCATAACTGATTTATTTTTTTTAATTGTTGACTACCGGTAATTATATAGAAATTCCAAATATCAGTGTCAAGTAACGTATGTATTGTTAAAACAGATTGTAAAAGTGACTAGGTAGGTATAAGACCACTCTTATGTTGTTAATATTACCATTAAAAAGATTAATTATTCTTTGTTTTGCATCAGCTAAAACATTATCTGTACCTAAAACTGCTTAGCATGTACACAACATCCCACTGGGGTTTGGAAGACTCTGGGCATACATGAAAATCTACTGGTATTACAAACAAAAAGTTACAAAAAGTAGTGACCTTGTGCATGCTCACACTGGCTCAGTGCTGAAAATGCAGTTTTAGAAAAGAAACACAAACTTTGTCTGGAATGACTGATACCTGAAGATGTACTCGTACTGAAGTCAGCTTTGTTATTTATTTAAAATGAATGATCTGTCAAGTGTTCTAAGCATTCAAAAGTGTTATCTACATACACACACACAGAATAAAAAAAGTACAGTACACTATCGCACCTTTCATATTGAATACAGCCGTTCATGTAACTAGCATAGAAACTATGCATCAGAATAATGTCAGGAGTACACTTTCAGGATTTTTTGAAAATGCACAGTTCATTAGATTACTGCATATGTTAAAATAAATGTTTCATCGTCAGATATAATATGATCTAGCGCAGACTAAAATTATTATTGTTGCAACACTTTTACTTACTAGCTTCATATGAATCATTAGATAACAACACGCACAATGTAGATACAATTCATAGATAAAAATGCTGACACATTATAATCTGCCTCGTCAATCAGATCCACAAATATATGGAAATATGACATAAACAAGTAGTGAATGCCGACTTCCTCTCGACATGCCATTAATATGCTCAACCAAAAAGTGCTGCAACATAGCTCCACCAGGTGCCAGCACTGTATGGCCAAGACAGTTGTTAGAAATCTTGTGAGTCTTGTGCTAATCACATTTGTCTAGTCGGTTCTAATTAACACTGCCAATACTAGTAAAACATGTCAACAGAACATTTATGATGAAACATTCTGAATAATAACTTTTTACAGTATTTTAGTCAAACAAATTAGGAGTTTGAAACTTGGAAGTTTGTCAGTTCTGACAGGCTGAGTTATAATAAATTATACATTTCCCACCCAATTCATAGTTAATTAATTGCCTAGTTTACTTAATTCAACACTGATATTTGGTTCATGATATTTATTTATTTGTTTAACTCTTTGTATGTACATCTTTATTATTAGGTATAGCTGAATAAAATCATATTCTTCTGTTACAAGATTTTTCTTTCAAGTCTTGATAATTCAATTAAAACTTTTTTAAATTATATAAAATGATATTTACATGGGATGAATATATATATATATATATATATATATATATATATATATATATATATATATATATATATATATATATATATATATATATATATTATATATATATATATATATATATATAAATATATATATATATATATATATATTGTTGAAATGTAGAGCTGTCAAAAGACAATTAAACATATCAACGTTCTTAAAAAAATGTAGGTGAAGCCTGAAATAAAGAAGAGATTAAATCTTTTAAAGGGGGAAATTGAGATTTCTATTCTTTGGAAATACTCACATAGGTTGAAATAACCAGTCCCAGATACTTAGTGGTCATTAAGGAGTGGAAGAGTGTCATTAGGAGTGGGCATCCTAGGTATGGTGGGTCATTAGGGAAGGTGATTCTGCCTAAGGGTGTGTCAACAATCTCAAGGGGGGTACTGAAAATTAAGCATCAACATAATTACTTAAATTTATGACTTAATTATCTGTAGATGAAATATGTCCGTTACCACATTTATTGGCAAAAACATAATGATTTATTCTTCAGGTCTGTGTTTTTTTTCCATAAAATAACTAATGAATTTTTTTTTATAAATAAGACAACAATTTCAAGTTTCAAGACTTTACATGACAAAATATGTGTTGCTTTTGTTACAAAGGTAGTAACAAATCATTATATTTGAACCTTCCACTAATGTCCTTGTTGGTCATGTGACAAAGTTAACAAGTCACAAATGAAAAAATAATGTGTCATCACGTAAATTTATAAAATAAGGTTAGTTGTTTTGCAAAAACCAAGGTATATTTAAAAAATTTAAATACTACCACAGACATTATCACATAAGATATATTATAAATTAAACCTAATACCCAGTTATGAAGGTAACCATAAACTGTCATAAAAATTAATTAAAAGTGTTGCAGTTTTAACCAAACTAAAATATTTAGTGAAAACCATGTATTACTCACATTGTATTTACACAAAATTAATTCTGAAAACCATGTTGAAATAAAAATGCTACAAGAGCGATTGTCACAGATAAATTAAACCTGGTGGACAGTTATGAAGGAAACCATAAACTGCTGTCAAAATGAATTAAAAGTATCACAATTTAGCCTGAGGGATGGGTGTAAGTGTCAAGACAACTGTCTGGGAAGGCATAGCCTGGGGCTCTTCCCTGCCTCTCCCCAGGTGACATGGGGATGTGTAGCCGAGCAAGACCACTTAGTGACTCTGGGCTTGTCTTGGCTCAAGGAATGCACTCCCAGAAGTCATGGAGAAGCAGTGGACAGCCCACAGCCTTGTGGCCATGTTTGGGCATGGCCAGGGGTCTCCCTGGGGACCGTCTCCATGGTACAGCAGCAGGAGTCACATTAGTTATGGAGTGGCACACAGGCCGGGCATTGGGTCATATCAAACCCATGTCAACAGCTGCCTGGAATATCCCTGGAAAGAGCCCAGATCTCCTAGAATTTCCTATCAACAAGCATAGCTTGTCCAAACAGCCTGACTCGGGGACTGTATCAGACAGATGGCTTGGCAGGGAAGTCAGCTGTGTGGGCTCTCAGCTGTGACCTTTCCCTGCCAGCAGCAGCAGAGACAAATTAATGTGATAGTGTCTAGTTACAGTGCAGCTGGACTCATTGCCACTGCCAAAGTCACCTTTCCTAGAACTGCCTGCCACCACCTCCCAACACCCCACCCGTTCCCACCAGTCACCGTCTGGGAAGACTCCCAGAGACACTCCTGGTAATCACATGCCCGGAAGATTCTGAGCGACATAACCAGGAACGGCACATGTAAACATCTCGCAGAGATACAGACCCAGAAATCACACGCCTAGAAGACTTCTCGGGACAGATCCACGACTTCACCAAAGTCGCTCAGAGACAGACACTGATCGGCAACTTTGAAATAAATCTACCCGCGTCTGAAATGTACACCTCTTGTTAGATGGTTTGGGCTTTGATTCACACAGACAAATCAAGGGATCATTGTGCCAGAAACGTGTCCAGTATTAATAGAACTGTCATACGTGTAATTCTTACAAATAATAAACCCAAAAATTTCATATGACAACCAGGAAACACTGTGAGATGAAAAAGTCACTGTCTCAACAATATGTGACAAATCCAATTTAAGAATATAAAATCGGCTAAACATTATCTTTTGCATTGCTGGTTGAAACAAGGAGGGACAGTGACACCCGGGGAATTTAGAATATTCGGAGTCCTTGTGGTCCAGCTTAGACAGTTTTGACAAATCTTGGGGGTATCGTAGCTCCCCCATAATTCACACTGACAGGTGCATATTAACTAAGGTATATACTATACTCAACATATATGTAACTACATACAACTGTATACGTAATCTGTGGAGAGAACCATACAGATCCACTTGATCAATAACTACAATTGCTAATTACCATTGTTTGCCTGTCTGAGAAGCCTGGACCTTCTTACTACCAACTTGTGAATTAGACAATACATGGATTTTTTTATAAATTTTTTTACAACCTATCCAATCTCAGGGGTGCCACACCTTTCAGGTAAACACACATTACTGATTACTATTCTTAAAATAAAACAAAACAAGCATACCAGTGTAACTATAATGCAGCTTGGCGTAACTACAATGCAGCTTTTTTCTGAGCTAAAACGACACTTCTGTTGCTGACACCATGCGTTTGTTCACTGATGCATATATTCTCATGTTGATGTTCATGCACACGGCAGTCATTTGCCAGTCATGACAACAAAAATGACCCGCGTCGTAGGTGCCCCCCCTGGCTGCCGTGTCTATACATGCAACAGTACCGTCTTGAGCCATGTCAAGCGATTGTCCCCTGCTTGGTGAAATGACGCTCCGGCGCACGCACGCTATGCACGATAGCTCTGATACAGTTCAATAGTAGATCTGTAATCAATAGATTTGCGTGCCACGCCAGTGTCGCCACCGCAAATCTCCTCTGTGTTCGTCATATTAGCGCAAAGCATTCAAATTAAATTTGCCTTGTTGACAGAGGGGGGCTGTGGCTTTACAGGACCTGGCAGTTGGCATACAGAGACACTAATAGATGGCTTTGTGTTGGACTGAAGGTATCTCAATAATTATCTGGCTCTGAGACTGTGAGACAGTTGGCTGGCTCCCTCAAGTAATACACTGTCCCATGTCCACAGGCTGTGACAGTGGGCAATGCAGTGGCAGACATGTAAATCCTGACAGGACAGATCAATAGACAGAATGTCATTGAGCGGGGACCACGGTTGGTCCAACTGATAAATCTGACACAAAGGCCAGGGAAATTATTTTTCATGACACCGTGGTCGAGTTGTCACCTACGTACAGTTTTTAAATTTAACTGTTGCAGTTATGGTACGATTCTGTGCAAGTGCGTGTGTGCGTGCATGCGTGCATGTGTGTGTGTGTGTGTGTGCGTGCATGTGTGCGTGCGTGTGCATGCATGTGCTACTGTGTGCATGTGTGTGTGCGTGTGTGCGTGCATGCGTGCGTGCGTGCGTGTGTACATGTGTGTGAACGTGTGTGCATGCATGCATGTGTCTGAATGTGTTTATGACTGTTTGTGACTTGTGTGACTTTTTGTGGCTGTGTGTGACTGTTTTTGACTGTGTGTGTGACTGTGTGTGACTGTGTGTGTGTGACTGTGTGTGTTCTCTGTGTGTGTTCTCTGTGTGTGACCCCTGTGTGTGACTGTGTGTGTTCCCTGTGTGTGACTGTGTGTGACCCCTGTGTGTGACTGTGTGTGTTCTCTGTGTGTGACTGTGTCTGACTGTGTGTGTTCTCTGTGTGTGTTCTCTGTGTGTGTTCTCTGTGTGTGACCCCTGTGTGTGACTGTGTGTGTTCCCTGTGTGTGACTGTGTGTGACCCCTGTGTGTGACTGTGTCTGACTGTGTGTGTTCTCTGTGTGTGACTGTGTGTGACCCCTGTGTGTGACTGTGTGTGTATGACTGTGTGTGACTGTGGTTTTTATTTTAAAGTAAATTAAACATTTAATTTAAAAAAAATACAAACTGCCTAGCTGGATTGTCTAATCTTAAGAAAAAGGCATTGCAGTTGTACATTATTAAGTCAAAGAAACATCCATAAAAATTAATGGAATTAGGTGTCATCATTCTTTCACATTATCTGTACTATATTGCAATGGGCTACCGTTCCATTATATTGGTGACTTGTTGATCTAAGAGTGTATGATCTAAGCTACAACATTTGAGGAAACTACACTATCATCCTCAATATTGGATCTGAAGTCTTGAGTGCAGGTAGACAACATAGTTCTTATGTACATATATTGGCTACTGTATTTGAGCATCCCATTGGCCGAGTTGAGGGTCCTGATTGTCTGAGCTATAGTCCCAGTTGACCCTGACTAAGTCTAAAGGCCATGCACCCTGTATTTTATGTATGTGGAGGCCAAGCACTGGAAACAGGGTCCAAATCATAATGATGACCTCTGAACTACCACCAAGGAAATGAGACAATTAAAGCTTTGATTATGTCAATCAGGTGCTGACCACCTGGCCCTAGCCACAAGGCAACATGCCTGGATAGTTCAAATGCAACCAGCTTTGAAGTCCAGTCCCCAATGGTCAATACTTTTGTCTCACATTCTGACCAAGGCACAGTCAGTATATCCTCTCTTATGGATTTTCCAAGTTTATTTTTAATAGAAACAGAAGAAACTAACAAAATGAACTGCCACTTAGCTAGGACAAAAAGATGGTGATTTAACAAGATTGCCATCCATTTAGCAAAAACCCAGGATGGACCGTGGACAAAGAAGATATTGGCTTATCGAGAGTCCAACAAATATTCATCTATGTGTAATCCGCCCTTCTGAGATATTTGTCAATTTTGTGTATTTACATATTCTCACTGCTAGCATTTACACAATGAGTAGATAATTTGCTCCATTCATTTATTGTCATTTGTGATAATAAGCATTTTCTGATATCCAATCTATGCTGTTCCTTCACTAACGTTACTTCGTGGCCTCTAGTTCTTCTATGTCCCTTAATAAAAAATGCTGATAACTTGACGTCCCCCTCATAAGCTGAGATGTGTGCATTTTTAATTATGATTTCATGTGGTAACACTGAAATCAGCACTGGCTGGACACAATGACACTGATATCATAGCCGAGGCCCAAAATGGCACGATTAAAACTAATCCATAACTGTGTAAAAAAACAACATTGGAAATTGCTATAAATACGCATCACCTTATATGGCAATACTAAGGAATAAATCTAGCAGCAGCTGATCAGTGACATAGCAACCCCCTCCAAAGGTATGACTTCACAATTCCAGCAGCAGCTGTGGCCAATTTGAGCACTCTGTTACTCTTCTGGGAGCCTCTGACACTGTCATTATGCCCATTCCTTTGAACATGTTACTGCTTGCAACTGGACACCAGTAGCTAGTATTGGCACCTTCACACAGCACTCTCCATACAGTCAACTGTAATAGGCATGACATTCAATCAGAACTGTTCTGATTTCACCCTGGTGTGGTTCACTGAAGCTGAGCATAGAAGTCCCCACATTGGTGATTGGTCCAATGCTGGGCAGGGAATCTAAACTACTCCATATGGGTTGCTGGGGATCAGAGGGACTGACACAGGGATGAGGAAGTCACACCTGGTGCTAATCAGGACACCTAACTTTAGCACCATGTAGGTGTGTCGTTCCCCTCTCAGACACTGCGCCTAGCATGTCGTCCTAGAAGCCCATGGCAGACGTATGTCAACAGGATCACTCCCCAGACTCAGGCAAACATTCCAACTCTTAGTGGGGAAAATGTGCTAGTGATAATCTCGGTGTGTAATTTGTTGTATGTTTATTAGACAAGTGTACATTATGTATATTATGTATAGTCAGCATTTATTGTCTTTAATCTTAGCTTTAGTTCTAATGAAAACACTTCTGCACAGGGTCTTACTCTGGAAATGAGTGTCTAAATAACATTCATTATATTATTATTATTATGTAATATTTAATAATAATAAGAAAAAAATATCCACACCCAAAATTAAGAGAACAAAGTCTGATAATTCTTTTGTGTCATGTTATCTGGGTTATTTTGTCAGGGAGATATTGTTCCTCTGTCACCTTGCTAGATCTAATAATAAAGTTAATTATTAATAATATACAATAATAATAATAAAAATAGACTAATAATAAGAAGAGATTATAGGTCACATGTTGTGGATTGATATATATATATATATATATATATATATATATATATATATATATATATATATATATATATATATATATATATATATATATATATATATATATATATAGAGAGAGTAAAGGCATACAGTGTATTATGGTTGTCTAAAAAAAATTAATGCACAGCTTGTCAGTAATAAAGTGTACATTGTCATTACTGTCAAACTTGTCTATTTCTTTGAAGAAATCTGTCCACTGTTACAATAAAACTCTGCCAATTTAAATATTTAAGCAGCATATCTAATTGAACGCCGGTGTTACAATTTGGGTTTACTCCTTGGGTAAAGGAATAACTACTCTGTGTAATGTTCAGCATATTGTAATAAAATAGAAAAAAGAGAACTATAATAAATTAACAATGCAGATATACTGTAGTGTAAAATATGTCCATAATGAAAGTGGCTCAAAGCCCAAATTCATTCAGTGTTCATACGATTGAAGGTCAGATGATGACACTGTATTGGTTTCCTCCATCATTACATATTGATATCAGGTTTTCAAGTTAATAGACACCAGTAAGCAGATCTGTTTTGAAGTTCCAAATCTAATTTCTGAGCTGGAAACAAATGCCAAACTGATGCTTAGACGGCTGTGGCCAAACTTTCAAGTAACAATTTTTTTTAAATGACCCGAGATAAAAAATACTGAGTTACATAAATACTTTCTAAGTTGTTAGTTCATGCGATTGTAGCTTATTAATTGTAATTGTCAAAATCATTTCAACAGACAATAAAATATATATATATATATATATATATATATATATATATATATATATATATATATATATATATATATATATATATATATATATAAAATATATATTATTTAGCCCATTTTGCATTACAATTGTTATTTAAGGTTGCAATAACAACAACAGACGAGGAGGGAAGAGAAACTGAGATATATCAATTGTGTGTATGTCAGTTGTGTGTATGTCAATGCTATTTTACACAAGGTTGTGAATTGTCCTTGACATATTCATGGTCAAATTGTCCAGTGTTGAAATGTCCTGGCATTGAATTTATCTGGTAATGAAATGTGCACGGCTGAAGGACACACTTACTAAAGGACACCCTTCCATAAGGACACCCTTAACCAAGGACACACTTACTAAAGGACACCCTTCCACTAAAGGACACCCTTCCATAAGGACACCCTTAACCAAGGACACTCGTATGAAACAAAGACACCCTTACTAATGTACACCCTTACTAAAGGACACCCTTCCCAAAGGACACCCTTACTAGATGAAAAACAGCCTTATTAACAGACACCGTTACTAAATGAAAGACACCCTTACTTTTACTTACATCACTTTTTAAGGACACCCTTACTTTTAAAGGGCACATGTCCTTACAAAAGGACACCCTTACAAAACAAAATACAGCCTGACTAAACTAAAACCTTACTAAAGTTACTTACTTCCAAAAAGATACCCAAGTACTAAATGACACCCTTATTGAAGGAACTACAAGATCTTCCTGTACAACTCCACAGCTGAGACCCTGTGGGCCAAGGACACATGAGATAGATGCATTGATGTATGATGACATTATGTGTGCAGCTGCACTGTATGCTGCCTACAACATAATAAAACTGTGAAGGTATGTCTGTCTTCTGGAATCCATAAGCACGAGTAACGGAACTTGTGATTAAAACAGTCCTATATGGGCCCATCTGACACTGATTTACAGTGCTCTGTGTAGAGTTTCTCTTTACGACACGAGACATGGGTGCATCTGTGAATATAAAGGTCCATAAATTGGTCTGACGATATTCAGTAAAAATATCAACAATAACGTGATGATATCTTTGCCAGAAACTTGTTTATGATCTGTTTGACATTAATGCCGTGAATTTAGATAAAGAATAGCTTTTAATTATTAAATTTGTTATGACAAATTTTGCAAGATTTTGTTGAAATATCACTAAACCTAATGACAAAATCATTTGCCATAAAGATCAGTTGTTAACCTATGTTAATGAGAAATGTACTACCTGATACTATTGTTATAACTTGGCCAAATTGTTTAGATATATCCTGTAAGAATAAATTCTACAAAGTTTGTTTGGTCCACAAAATTAACAAAGGTGCAACAACATTTAACATTGTACATGAAAAGAGACGGAAAAATGTGAAAGTGCCTATGATATAGAATTTTTTATTTTTGCTCATATATCAAGTAAAAAATTTCAAACTAATTCATGAGCTCATTTTTGGTGAATTAGAAATTAGAAATGTAAATAGTTATATGTTAGATAAGTTTGCAATTACCAACATGAAACAAGAGTTTTCATTTGCTCGAAAATACTCTAGCCACATTTATATGTGGCTAACCTAGAGTCCTGAGCTTAAATGGAAGAAGAAGAAGAAGAGGGTGAAACTTAAAGACACCCCCCACTGATGTCACAGTACTTAGTTATGTACACTTGTTCTCAACACTATGAAACTGCCTCCTGGGAGACACATGCTGGTTGATGTCACAGTACTTAGTTACATACAATTATTCTCAACACTATGAAACTGGCTCCTGGGAGACACATGCCGGCTGATGTCACAGTACTTCATTACGTACAATTATTCTTAACACTATGAAACTGCCTCCTGGGAGACACATGCCGACTGATGTCACAGTACTTAGTTTTGTACAATTATTCGCAACACCATGAAACTCCCTCCTGGGAGACACACGCCCCCTGACATCATAGTGCTTAGTTATGTACACTTTTTCTCAGCACTTTGCATGTTTTCTACGATTGTTCAGAGGGGAAATGGTTCAAAGTTACACAATCTTTGTCAAACGTATGGAATGTAACAAAATGGTGTGACTGGATTAAATGTACCATTTGCGAGATTGCTACGAATTATCACATTTCGTATGTGCGAATATATCGGCTCTGTGTGTCAAGTCATGTTACCATGAAGGCATTTTATTTAGCTAAAAGTTGCTTTTTGAAAACAGAATTAGGACTTCCAGCAACCACGTTATATTATGCACTTTAAACAGCCACTCCTACAAGCCACCAAACAGGGCACAGCAGAGATTCTTCATGACAACGGGACACTTTGGGTTTTTTAATATGACAAACAACATGTAAATTCAGGAGCTGAAAACATTCATCACAGAAAAAAAGAGAATACGACGGCCATGACTCATGACAAACTTAGAACTCAGATTGAAAGAGAGGAAGACATGACACCCTATCAAGAAACCGTCTCAGGAACATGACAATCTGACAAATCAATCTGATTTGCAGACAACGGAACACAGACCAATGGAGATCCCCAAGAGGTGACCAGAGATGGTGAAGTTCGTCAGACCGGTGGCACTGGAGGTCAGTGCAGAAGAAGCTGTCCTGACGATTCATGTCCATACTCATACATTATTGACACAAACGTGCTCATTCAGTGTGTCTCTCAGCAGTGTGGCGGTCCCCAGCGTCTGGCAACTTGGCAGCCCAGAAGCCATTGCATGCCAGTCAGTCGTCTGCTGGGACACCTGACATGCGATGTGAGATTAATCCAAGCGCGGTCCCAAGACAATGGCAGGCAGTTCACTGCAGCCTGCCACACACATTGACGATTGTCATTAAACCTTATGGATCGCTTTAATTAAAAATCTCCATCTCCTGTCAATGTCATGTGAAAGACAGCGACCATCAGAGTTTGCTGTGTTAAAGCACTACTTCAGGGTCCTCGCTATCGGTAGCAAAGGTGATTTCGTGTCAACTGAAGTTTAATACACAGTTCCACGCTAAGTCTTTGACGGTCCCCCACTCTGGTGATGACTTTTGTGCATCTCTGTTCATGATATCATGCTTAATGATTCTGGTTTGTTGTGCCTCTTAGCTCATGTTCCTGAGGATTCAGGTGCTATGAAAATACTAAATTATTATTTTTAAGTACTGGGTATAACAACGTTAGTATTAGCAAACAAGTTTCTGTCATTGTTTCGGACCATTTCCGTGTACACCTCTTTTGTGATCAAAAGTAAATTTCACACTAGCAGACAAATATTTCAATTATTTGTTAACAGAATTCTGCCAATTTTACAGTGACAGAGTGCACTGATGTTTCTGTTCCAAAACCAATAAGCAATATAATATGGCATTTGTATGACTGCTGTCTTTTCCGGTGCTTTAAGACTGGATGGATGGATACCAAGAGTAAACAAAACACTTATATGTTAATTTGTCAACATTCCAATTGTTGGCCATGGGTAATTCATAAGGCTGAAAAGAAACTGTCTAAAGAAATGCACTCAGATAACGAGCACTAGGAGATGTACTTGGATGACTCGAGATGTGCATCTAGAAAAAGCATTCACGTACCATGTGCCACCCAACCATGTTTACACGTATCACAGCTTCTGAGGTTGGTCTTGCCCGGACAGAAACAATCACACTGACAGTTTTGCAGCGTGCAGCGAATTGCCTACAGCGGAAAGACATACATAATTAGTAAAACACGCCACCAAAATAAATTCAGATACAGTAGTGCCATCATTGAAGTAACATGTAAACAACGATCTACATGCTTCTAGTTACATAGCCTCAGTTTATGAATTTTAAAAAAAATAAATTCAGATACAGTAGTGCCATCATTGAAGTAACATGTAAACAACGATCTACATGCTTCTAGTTACATAGCCTCAGTTTATGAATTTAAAAAAAAATAAGTTTTAGTTATGTGTAATATGTTTTAAATGTTTAGCTTTCAAGACCTTCACAGTCCCTTCATCAGCGGCACATTGAGTTGTTCTCCAGTGTCATGTGACCATGGTGGTTGTCACATGACAGCAGTTCCGATTACTTCCCATGATTTTCTAGGAACTGCTGTCATGTGACAACCACCAACATGGTTAGATGACACCACAGGGCAACTTAATGTGGCGCTGACAAGTCCCAAGAAAATAATACAAGACAACATGACAAATTATGCTGATGACACATCCAAGAACAGTACAAGTTATGTGGATGACACATCCAAAAACATGTCAACTCCCATCAAGGAAAGCTGAAGCAAAACAGATGACACATATACAAGTTGTTTGCGATAGTCACATCTTATGGCAGATCTTATCGCAAATTACAAATACAGTCACATAAGACAAGCAGAAGAGAACTGCCAGACATACCACAGACATTTGCAACAGCTGACGAGCCTGACATCATCTACTGCCAGGGTGTGCCAACATGTCGTGTGACTGCCACCAGTCGTTTCATTCCATTCAGACACAAGCGCACAGCATTCTAATTAACTTATTTCAATAAATTCCCACCGGTCATTGTCCATGTCTCATGTGAGTCATCTAATTCCTCCACCTTCAGTCATTATATATTTTATTAATGGAGTCTTCACCATCAGACCATATTGACATCAATGCATGTCTTTGTCAGTCGGCTTACCATTCTATTTCATCCAAAACATGTGGTTGTCTCAGATTTGCTTTACACATATAACTTAATGCAATAACGAATACCAAGTAAATGTGTTTAGTATTAACTTATTCTTTGGCAGAAATTATTTGGGTGGCACACCCTGTTTTGGACGGGATTGGCAACTAAAACCTGTTTTGATAAAATTTTTGACAGCTCAAAGCAGTAAAAATGTGGTCATCACAATCAATCACACATATAAAATGTAAAAATCGATTTGAAAAGTGGCATTCATAAACTCTTACATGGTTTATGCATTGTCACAATTGAAAAATATTATGTGGTAATGAAAAATATTAAAACATACAGGATGATAATTGGACATTTGTTTTATCAATGACTATGTGTTAGACAATATTGTAATAATGATTGTGCTGTGGACAATCATTTGACCACATGCCTACAAACAGGCATGATCACACATAAAATATTCTCAGACAAGCAGGTAGACCCCTGCACCAAACACCCCCAACCAGAGGGGTACATTTGCTGTCCAGCTGTCACTGTAGGTAAGAGGACACAGGGCCAGTAGGTATAATCAGGGCAGAGTAAGCAAATCACCAATTAAGCACTTCTGCCAGTCCTGTGCCTGGAAGCACCTGTCACAGTCAGGAGTGGAATGTGTCAAAGTAGAACTGCCCCAGGCAACCATATCACCACAGCCATGGACCAGGAGAGTATCTGAAGACTGGTTTTAAGCAGAGGATAGTAAATCTGATAACTATATAAATAAAATGATAAAAGTAAAGTATATCAAAAGCATAACAATTATGATACATTTATAGAAACGTCTGCGCACACAATTTTTAATAAAGCTCCAAATTATACCAAATGATTCTTATTTGAGAAAGGTAAGTTCTTAATATTCAAAGTGCTTTTCACTTCACCCCCTGGCAGACCTATCCATTACAGCACCAACTCCTCTGGGAAGCATTCAGCCATGCTATAATTAATGCACTAAGAATACTCATTGAAATATTATTACAGGAAGTGCAATTGATAGAAAGGCAACACATTATGTGAGCTTATTCAAATGTGTAGTATCCAGTTATAACAAGACAAATACTAACTCATTTTATTCAAATGTGTAGTATCCAGTTATAACAAGACAAATACTAACTCATTTTATTCAAATGTGTAGTATCCAGTTATAACAAGACAAATACTAACTCATTTTAAATTCCCTTAAGTAATCTTTGAATGTCTTGATTGTTTCTATAAATCTAGATAAAATCTTCAACAGTTGACATATTGGCCATTTAAGAGATAATTGCTCTAAATTGAATGTCTGTCTACATAATGTTCCCTATTCCCCACTATGTTTATGGCCATTGTCTACGTCTGTTGATTAAAGTTAAGTATATTAAAAAATGAATGTTCCATCATTTGTGATTTCTCCCTTATTACCATTGATGCAAAAAGGTAATCTAAGTTGACACCCAAAGCATCGCAACCTCAATAAACTTTGTTGTGCCAATGGGGAATACCAACATACATACTTGCATGGATATAAACATACCCAACACCTAGACACTATGCTTACTTATAAGTTATAACACAGTCTCTTTTTCTGCAAATTTCAACATTAAGGTGTACAATGAAAGGCTATTTGGGCAATTACTTGGGGTGCCATTACATTTATTTGCTATCATCAACTTTGAAGTCTGCATCGCTTTAGAACATCACCAGTGACTTGCTATGAGTTTTGTTCATCACTATGGTACACTAATTGAATTGATACTGTAATTATGACATAATGATGGTGACAGGCCCAGCTCTTGTCATAAACACCTTCCTCACTAGTAATAGGCTCAGGTGCACCAGTTCTGCTAATGTGCATGCCTTTATGGCTTACTTAGTCCATGCTCAATCACAGCACAGGTACAATTATTGGATAA
The DNA here is from genome assembly GCA_963662155.1 of Lamellibrachia columna. Classification (NCBI taxonomy): domain Eukaryota; kingdom Metazoa; phylum Annelida; class Polychaeta; order Sabellida; family Siboglinidae; genus Lamellibrachia; species Lamellibrachia columna. Next base: position 8,006,721 of record OY759273.1, read on the forward strand.
TTAAGCAGTGTTGGTACTGCAGATATGTCAAGTCAATGTCACAGAGCCAACCATGGCCATGACTGTCATTTATGTATTATGACACAAAGGACAATAAATGGTTCCGGCTCGCTTGACATTTATAAGCTTGTCCAGCAGCAAGACATTGTAATGTGCAGGTAAATTGTTACACTACAAGTGCACTGGTAATACATAAATATAATCATAATCATAATAATAAATCTAGCCTATGACAACAGCTATACTACGCAGCTACATTGAGCTGCATACAATTATTGTCATAGGCTAGATAAGTAGATATATAATAATTTCATATTACTGCTCGTGGGAAGCAAATTAAAACTATGGAGACAGCTGCCTTGTTGCCATTACACAATAGTTGTTTGAAAAATTCATTAGTTTGTGGGGGGAGAAGGTTATATGATTTAACAAAACTGGATCGTTCGGTAAATAAAGTGATAATTAAAACTGTGACATCCTGTCTTGGGACATGAACAGAGTGATTCATGAACATTTCGGCCCAGCAGCCATGTTCATTCCAATACCAACTGTGATCTGGGAAGTATTCAGCCATATTGCAGTTACTGCACAAAAGCTATATTCTCAAAATAGCTGTCACATCTACATGTACTTACTCTCAAATAGGCGCAACAGTGACTGTAATAAACTGCCTTTGATTATGTAATATCTGTCTGGGGCTCAGTTTTTTAAAATATTGTATGGAATTACTGAGATGCCATGAATTGCATAATTATATAGCTCAAATTAATGATGCGATTTGCATCTATTCAACAAGTTTTTGTGTTCCTGGATTCAAATACAAAAAAAAAACATATCCATTATCACTACCAGAATTAATGGATGTCCACAATAAATAACACTTGTGAAACCACTACACATATCTGTAACCCTGGGGCTTCACTGACGTCACCAGCATGTCTTTGTGTGGTGAGCTAGAGTCTTCCAAGGACTAATGTGACAACATCAAGCCCTGGCAGAGATTATCTGCCAAGTCAAATGGCTTCAGGAAGGCAGGGAACAGATAAAGACAGCCTGGGCCACATCAACCTACTAGGGACCTTTGCCATGGCAATAACCAGCCACTGATTATCTGTCATAGGACCCCCCTTCCCTATCACATTGGCAGGACATTCCTTGCCTTTCCTGGAGTGGCAAATCATCTCCACTTGGAGATATGATGGACTAATCAAAGTTGGGGATGATAAAGGGAGGGATGTCACCCAATGTGGGCTAGCCTGGGGGACTAACTAGGATGGTCTTCCCAGGGGGTACAGCTCCTCCCTTATCAGGATATCACCAAGCTCATACACACAGCAAGACAGACACAGGAAGTGGGGAGAACAGTCTAGATGCACTTTGACAAGGTATCTGGACAAAGTTTCACAATGTTATGCTCAAGTGTGTAACATTTTCAGCTGGTCTCTAGTACTAGTAGGAATTCAACCACAAAAAATTATCCTTCAGAGGATTGACGATGCGGTTTCTTTGAATTTGATATTTAACATGGATGTTGATTTGTAATTCATTGTGATTACATCTCAGGTTACAATGTTTATGACTTTGGTCTATAATTCAAATAAATTAATTGAAACATTTAAATGATTTACAGCACATCACCATCTAGATACCCTAGATATATATTTGATTTGCATAACATAGTTGAACATCGTACTTTTCATACTACATTAATTACACAGCACACGACGAGTGACAAAAATATAAAACTTGCAATAGAACAAAGGTGACGTCAACTGACAGATGTAAGCTACTGACATACTGCGGCAGGCGGAGACATTTGACAAGAGTGACATCAAAGATACTCCATCAAAGTGCAGATGATCTGCCAGGAAAGTCCAACCCAGCCCAGCTGTCTGTCAGGGACAAGGCTGACATCACAGCACAGGAATGACTTTCAGCTGGGAAATAAAGATTTATGCTGGGCCAGGTGATACAAGTAGACTCCAAAGGGGAAGGACTGCCTTGTCCCTGGTTAGGATCCCATGTCTCCTTACTGGAATTACAGGGAAAACACATGCTGGGATAGGTGAGATTGTCTGGCCTATAAGTTTGGTCTGGGGCAGAATATTTTAATCAGTGTCTATCATATATGGGCAAATCCTGTTCTGCCTGTATGAGATTTATATATAATATTTACTGACTAAGAAAAAAAAACAGGTCTTCCCAGTATCATATTCTGCACTGCAAACAATTAAAACAAATATATAAATACATACATAAAGACCAAAATCAAGGACAAATTACACATGACATCCACTTTTTATGGTTCATGCCACTGTTTTCCAAGTCATTCGTAAACCTACATCATAAGTTATACCGTGTTTAATTAAATTAATGCCACTCTATTACAATGTCTTGCATGCATTGACAGCACCCGTGAATGTTCACTGTTAAAACCACATTTATATAATTATTATAATCATTAGTTTATGACATTTTGTCAACACTTTCTCTTACAGCATTATGTTCTGTGAGTCTGTGACATTTCCCGTGACATTTTGTCATCGCTCTTGACAATTCGGTCCTCTTGCAACATGCATGGATACCAGGACAGACAAGCTACAGTGCTCTGTCACAAACACACCAGTCCAAGTCAGGCAGATTAGATAAACATTGTATAAAGGCACTCATGTGTCACAGAGGTGATTTGCTGCTGCTGGGACATGTTTAGGCAAATGTGACAACTCTGGCAGTGCAAACAGCTCCATTCAAGAGATTCGAAACACTATCCAGTACTGTGTCCTTCCCTGTGACAATTTCCACCCTGGACAGCGAGACAGTCTAAGTACTGTCAGTGCTGTTTAGAAGATGTGACACTCTTCCCCATACAGATGCCAGAGTGTTGGTAGCCTCAAATATGGATGATCCTGTGTCAGAAGCAAGTTTCATCCAGACAAAATCCCACAGGACAAAATCCCACAATGTGAAAAGTAGACAAAATGCCATAATTTACAATATACATTTTTTTAAGTGGGCTTTCTAGTTATTTTCGAAGATCAAGCTGACCATGCCATCCACAATTTAAATATAAAATCAACAAAATTAATCTCTGCAAATTGGATTAATGTCAGACAAAATAATAATAAATAAGTAAGTAGAGCAGAATTTCTAAATCACCTTTAAATTGAATAAATCATTTATCACAATTTTTTTCCTCAAAAACTATCCATCCACAAAGTCGTGTCACTCAAACTTATCCATGGTTATATGTATGTATATATATATATATATATATATATATATATATATATATATATATATATATATATATATATATATATATATATATATATTATGGTAGAGTAAATCAGTCACATGCTTAACAGCCTCAATTGATTGATTGATTCCTGCTTCACCAATTATTGACAGCATCTGTTGTAGGAGTCAACCCCCTGCCAGTATCTTATCTCCACCCAAAGTCCCAGCTTATCCCATGGGAGGATCAATAATAACATTTCCCCTGACTGGGACCAACACAGCCAGAAAGTGGCCATGGCAGCTTCAAAGCACACCTGGTAAGTCATTAGGAGGTTGCATAAGGGCCACCCCCAGGCATCACAGCCAGATTGGCCCACTTCTGAGGGATTGGGGTGCCAAGTGGTCAGTGTGACTGCTCTGTGACAAACTGACTGCATTCAATTATTGTTGGACATTCTCAGTGGATCCTAATTTTTTTACAATGACAGGGATTGTGATCAATATCGTGGGAACCAGGACATTTGGTCACAATATATTTGGTCACAACTCATTCAAAAAATTTAAGCAAACAGAGATTCCTAGAATTTTGTTCCATACAGTTAACAACTAGATTCGACCACCAGAAAGTGTGCTGACTATCCAGTATGATACAAAAGTTCAACAAAATCATTCCCCAAAAATCAATTGGTAACTAGAAATAAGATTCCTGCATGGTTTTAATTAACAACCTCAAATTAAACTGTTCTGATTATAAAATAACCAAAAAACCTTATCAATATTAATTGATGCAATCTTGACAGTAGCTTAGACATGTTGAAGCTTCAGAGTAGGATAAAAGAAGGCTAGAAAAAAATGAATGACTCTATGAAGTCATTAAGTGTACTATATATAAGGTAAAGCATCCATAACAACGCTTTGGCCAGAATGATTGGACCATGTTGTCTGTCACCTATATCCTAACAATGGCATAACCCAATTATGTGATACAGTTCATAGATATTGTACACAACAGCTTTTAATGTCACACACACCCAAGATCTGTACACCATGATTAGAAGAAGCTCAGGCTTCTTGGATACCAAGTCAGAGCAGAAAGGACCCCGTATATCATGCATTTGACAGTTAATATCACTGAAAGACTGACATACCAGGGGGACTGGGGGACAGTGACAGGCATAAAAAGTGCTCCTATAAATCATTTGTGTGCAGGCTGCCACAAGAGAGGTGATCTGATCCCACAAGACCTGAGGTTGTCACAGCTGTTTGCAAAAGTAACATCTACTCATTGTGGTCTGTCACATGAGTAACCCTTCAACAGTTAGCCAACTTATAAGTTATATATATATATAATATATATATATATATATATATACATAATATATATATATATATATATATATATTTGTGCGTGTGTGTGTGTGTGTGTGGTGTGTGTGTGTGTGTGTGTTTGTGTGTGCATACTAGGACTGCAAAATAAAACACCATGTCCACTGTATACAAAACACACTGAACAACATATATCATAACTTAATTTACAAAATAATTTACTAACACAGCTTGTAAAATTCACATTATTTAATTACGTGATGTCTTTTTAAATGGGTTTCATACTGGCAAATTGCTAACTATTATGAAATACCATTCTGCCCATATATATATGATTTTTAGATGTATAATTTATTGAGTAGGAAAACTGAAAAATATGATATAACATTTTCCAAACTTATTAATAAAAATATGTTCTTCAGTTGGTTAGGTTGGTATAAGAACCTTAAAAAACATGGTATGTGCGTGATTATATTTTGTTGGTGCTCCCATTTACACCTTTGTCTTCAGATTATGATTTACCAGTACAGTAGCCAAAAAGGTACAATGTTCAGACAAATAATAATCGGCATGTCTTCTTTCACAGATGGTGCCATCACCTTGCAGAGCTGAAAGTTACATTAACATGTACAACTAGTGTAACGCATCCTATCTGCAAAGTAGCTGGCTGGCAACTGCTGACAGCAATGTCCCTACATCAGCCACAAGGTCAAAATATTGTCACCTCGGCACAGATCAGCCAGTACAGTTCATAAAATATTACTCTTGAAAATTACTTGTTTTTGGATAAAGCTGAATCAGGTTAAACTGGCCGAACATATGTGAGATAAACTAAAAACTAAAAGCCCATGGTATAGGTAATGATGTAATCAACTGGATAGAAAAGTGGCTTACACAGAAAACAGAGAGTAATAGTAGATGGTGAGATTTCAAACTGGAAATCTGTTTTGAGTGGGGTACCACAGGGATCAGTATTAGGCCCTATACTGTTTTTAATATATATAAATGATTTGGAAGATGACATATCTAGCAAAGTACTCAAATCTGCAGATGACACAAAAGTATTCAAAAAGGTTACTAACGATACAGATAAAAAAAAATTACAGGATGATCTAGATAAATTAGTTAAATGGTAAAAAAAATGGCAAATGTTATTCAATTTTGGGAAGTGTAAATGTATACACATAGGACATGGAAACATGGACGAAGAATATAAAATGGGGGATGCTGTAATAGGTAGAACCACACAAGAAAAGGACTTAGGAGTAACATTTTGTGCTGACATGAAAGTTTCAGAGCAATGTGGGATTGCTGCTTCGAAAGGAAATCAAATTCTAGGGCTAATTAGGAGAACTATCACGTATAAAGAGAAACAGCTAATTGTACCCCTGTACAAAGCAATAGTTAGACCACATTTGGAATATTGTATTCAAGCATGGAGGCCATATCGTAAGAAGGACATAGACAAGCTAGAAAGAATACAATGAAGAGCAACTAAATGATTCCAGAATTGAGAGACCTTAGTTACGCTTATTACAATGTGGTTTGACAACACTAGAGACCAGGAGACTAAGAGGAGACCAAATAGAAGTGTTTAAAATAGTGAATGAGGATGTTGACAGGAATATGTTCTTCAAACTTAAAGAAGGCAGTAGAACCAGAGGACACAAAGCAGCATTAGTTAAGGAGCAGTGTAGGTTGGACATGAGAAAGTACTCTTTCTCACAGAGGGTGATAAATAAATGGAACAAACTGCCAAATGATTGTGTTAATGCTAGTAGTGTGAATATGTTTAAAAATAGAATTGACAGATATTTGATAAGGGCGGGCTACACATAGATGAGAAAATTGTTGGACTCTCGATAAGCCATTGGCTTCCTTGTCCACTTGCCATCTGGAACTATGTTGTTTGGGATGGCAATCTTGTTAAATCTTGAGATTAGTCATGAATTAAAGTTTAACAGTGGACAGTCTAATCAGTGTTATCCTAAAATCATATTATATAACTAGTATAAACTATATAATATATTATATTCTAACACACTGACAACCCAAATGTGTTTCAAACAACCATGATTTTTAAATATAATTTGAATGTTATGTGTTCTGACCTTGCTGTTCGGCATGCAATGTAAACATGATATTCCAGTCAAAACATTCAAATTAAACACATAACGGTTACATAATATGAAGCAAATGTGGTTCATTAATTTAAAACTCATTTGGGCAGCCAAGATGTTAGAATATATATAGTTTGTACTACATAACATGATTTCATAATAACAAGTTCAGACTTTCTACCTTTAGGTCCATGTCACATTATAACCTGGCCAGCAGATTTTATATCATTGAAAATGTGAACATAACTTTACACATGTTTTGTCATTGAGCATGTATTTGTAAGCTTTAACTTAGAACAGGTGCAACATTGCTACAAAATTCACCAAATGAACATATCCACTGAAATTAATCTTGTAATTAGCCGCACATGTTTACTAAAGACACATAACTTGAATAGCTTACATGATTAATCAGGGCGTGATTATCAGATTATTTGCAGCCCAGTGCAGTACAAGTGACGTATTAAAGAAACATGAAAACTTGATAACTACAATATAATATGACCAATGACAGATTCAAAGAAATTAGCATGAAGGTGACTCTCAAATTCAGTAAATATTTAGAGGTTGGATAAACTCCAGTATCCGACTGCCTATGGCTAACTAGAACTGACATGGAGACAAGCTAAAAAGTGTGATAAATTCCATACTGGAATGTGTATTAAGCGGGCAAGTTGTTACCACAAGATGGCAAACGTCAATTACGGACTAGTCACACTCACTCTCCTTTGGCTGCACCCGGAGTACAACTGCCAGGAAATTGAGATGCAAGACACCAGTCATTTTCTGAGATCAGCCAGAATGTCATACTGCTATACATAGCAGTATGGCTTCTGCCGTACCCCTTATTACTGCCTGGCACATTGGACGTCATCCCTTTTAAAATGTCGACGGGTGCTAAAATAATATATATATATATATATATATATATATATATATATATATATATATATATATATATATATATATATATATATACATACATGGACAATTATACACCAGACAACTAAACATGCAGACAACTAAGTACTTAGCACCAGACAACAAAATACCCAGACAACTACATATCGGCACTTGACACGATACAACAAAACAAACACCAAGACAACAACTAACCACTTGACACCAGACATCAACACACCCAGAATATTATGTACTTGACACCAGACAACAAAACGCCTAGGCAACTAAGTATTTAACACCAAACAACAAAACACCCAGACAACTAAGTATTTAACACCAAACAACAAAACACCCAGACAACTGAGTACTTGACACCAGACAATAAAACACAAAGACAACTAAGTATTTAACACCAAACAACAAAACACCCAGACAACTGAGTACTTGACACCAGACAATAAAACACAAAGACAACTAAACATGGGCCAGACAACTAAGTACTTGACAGTAGAGAACAAACCACTCAGACAATAAAACACCCAGACAACTAAGTACTTGACACCAAACAATAAAACACAAAGACAACTAAACATGGGCCAGACAACTAAGTACTTGACAGCAGAGAACAAACCACTCAGACAATAAAACACCCAGACAATTAAGCACTTGACACCAGACAACAAAACACCCAGACAACTAAGTACAAGACACCAGACAACAGAACACCCAGACAACTGGATACCACACAACTAGACATCACAAAACGTTATATTCAAAACACCAGACGTCAAACTGCTGGACACCCAGACAATTTCACCTGGACACCAGACAACCAGGTACTAGTCAGACAACCAGGCAAGAAACAATGAGCACTGGTCACCAATATAAAAAAACACAAATTACTGGACAGCTGGACATCAAACAACTTGACACAAGATGAATGGACATTGTCACTGAAAAAATGGACATTGAACAACTGCATACCAGACAACTGGACATTCAGACAAAATCATAGCCCAAACAGATAAAGCTACGAAAGTAAGAAGCTGTCCTAAAATTTGCCCTGTTAATTGAATCTGCAATTCAGCTATATCAATGTGTCTGGCTTCCACCCAGCAAACTATACGCTAACACTTCACTCTTCTTACCTCCCACTGTACACAAGTCTGAGATGTCATATAGTTCATGTCAGTGACCTAATCTACACAGTTCTTGTATTGATCAACACTAATAACACGCTTGATAGAACTGCTTCAAACCGTGTAAGCCAAAATATGTCAAAAGACACCATTTTGACATTTTATGTGACAACACAAACATATGTCACAGGTGAGACTAACTGCGAAGTAACATTCTCTGATACAAAAGTTGTCATTAACATAAAATATGTAGACGGAAAAGTGTATGTGAAACACTGCGGAGCCAGTCAAGTTCGCACAGCCACCCAGGAAACAGCACAGCACTGTCAAAGTGTCTTAGAGAAACTCAAGTCAAGTGATACCATACCTCCATCGTGCTTGAAGTCAACATTAAAGTTGAGAGCCGGACATTGTTGATAGAACGTCTAGCATGAGCCACAACAAGCTACTGGTGCGGTACCCTCAGCCATTGACAACTGACTCACTGGGACAGATAAAAACTCGCCCAGAAGTGTCCTTCATTCCTAGAACGGCTAAAAATAACTTTGCCGCAGTTGCCAAGAAGTGCTGCTGTGCTCCTGGTGTGCCCATGTGCCCTGTGAGTGTGTGCTCTATTACCTCCAGAGGCCTGATGCATGGAGCTGTCTCCTGTAGCCAATTAAAAGACCAGGGCCACTCTGGCTGCACTTCAGTATCACTGCGACCTAGGTAGATGGTGTGATGGAGGTCACCAACCAGCTTCTCTGCCACACCCACTCCTGGCCTCTAGTGATCTACAAAGGGTCCCTGCTCAATATGACTTAATGATGTCACATCTGTTACAAACACAATTTAGTTGTCCCAAAACTCAATCGAACACAGCCAGTCATCACCCACAGTGGAGATGCACATAATGGAAAATTCACCACGGCTATTGACCAAACCTTCATCATATCCTTTGGGATGAGACCAACACATAAATCACTTGTTGTCCAAGACAAATGTAGCCAAACACAATTTCACATGTATCTATTATTCAAGACACGTAACTAGAGTAAAAAATGAAGACCTACTAATAATGTAATTAAGTTAAATAATTGATTATCCATTGGATTAGTTCCTCATTGATTGTCCTCAGTTAATATTTATCCATGCGTGACAGGCAATTCCTGCAGGGGGTTCAACTACTGCATGGCTGGTGGGTGTCTTGCTGTCTTTTCATTAGTGGGGCCCATGTAATCATTCTACTATCAGCCACATCAATATTTGGGTAAGCACAGTAACCTGAAACCATCTCCACATAGAGCAACTGGGAAACCTACAGAGAAATGTCCTTCTAAAGGACAGTCCACACAATATGCCTTCACATGTTCAATTAAGTTGCCAATAAATCAATAATGTGGCCCCATGCTTCAAGACAGATAACACTTTAATGCCATATGGTTATGTTAATGAGTGTATGTAGCTGATTCATATTTCTTGCTGTGCTTGTATGACTGAAGGCAGCCCTGTAGGACCGCCCCATGACAGGATGTCTGCCCACCAGCCGTCCTCAAGGGTAATTTCACAAGTACCACTATGGCCCAGGACGCCAGTGATATTAAAACCATGTAATATGCCGCAGCTGTGTAGGTCTCTACACAATCCCCTGACGTAAACGCAGCAAGCTTTCATCATATTGATTTTGACATCTGCAACTGTCATGCTTTTGACAAAGCCAGCAGGTTTCGGCGCGACACGGTGACGACCCCGTATTGTCTGCAGTGCGCCTATGACCTGTATGGCCTGTGTTGTCGAGATACGCACCAAAGATTCCGTTGCATATATCAGAAGAAAAGACGCCGCGCGCAGTCAAATTAACAGATCAATTCATGCATGTCATTCTGTCACCCGTGCGTCAAAACGCCGGCGACTTCAACGACGTAGAACGACTGCGCAACACAACCTTTTCCAATTTTGTAAATAAGTAATGCAAATAAAATATTACCACCGACAACTTAAAATCTATATATCGCTCTACGATTGGTATAAAATATTTTGCAATCTGTAATGACTGTCCTGTCAAAATGATGAATAAACGCAACGCCAAACTCAGATCGTACTTACCGCTGCCATGATCACATGTTGCCAATCGGTTCGCCAACATCAATAACAACATTGTGCGACATTCTAGTAAATACGTATAACAATGTCACAAAGCACTTACTTCTACAACGCTAACAAAGAAATGACTGTGATAAATCTTAAGCTTTAATAAATGGCACAACATTGACATTTCATGAGCAACACGTTTCATACTATGTCGTAAAACTGATTTGGACCCATTTCTGACATGTCGCGGGATTCAAAACATTTCGCACGTTGTTTGTCAACAGATTCACGCATTACAGTCAGTATTTAAGATCACCTCTAATTGTAAGCGTATAACATACCCCCAATGAGCTACCGAACAACGTAGGTAATATAATCATGTTGGTTGTTTGTGAAATACGATGCGTTCATCAGACGTTTACCGACCTGGCGTCGTAGCAGACGAACATGTATGAGCATGTTAGTGTTGGCAACGACATTACGGTCACGACTAAAATTGTCCATACGTCAGTATTACAACCCACTTCAGTTGTTTGTAATCGCCTACTTATTAGTGTAAGTGATACAGTTATATTTCATGTTTGCTTCAATTAAAGTTATGTTTTGTTTTAGACTCATTATTACTAGATTCACAACTTGACCAATGGCAATGCCAATCACTCAGTGATCAAATAAAATGTTTCCACGTCGACCACAACACAAGAAATCAGTTGATGAGTGATGTTGGCAGCTTTGGAGGTTGACAGTTACATGCGTTTGCAACCATGTTGACAACAAGCAATGCTAACAATGGTAAGTGTAAGTTGTCACATAACTATATGCAGTTAAACTTGTATAGAAGCAGTTAAACTTGTATAGAAGCAGTTAAACTTGTATAGAAGCAGTTAAACGTGTATAGAATTGACGCTGTAACCCTATCTTAGCCAGGCCTTGGGTGTGGTCATTCGGAAATATAATTATGTCAGGGATCTGATGTGGGGCCTTAATATTACCCGGAACGACCATGGGCATGGAGCATAGTGTGGAATGGTGAATAGCATGCCATTAAGTGGGTGTTCCATACAATGATGTCATTGGCTTGTGCAGATACATAATGGTTAGGCAGAGCCCCAGTACTAGTACTTAGGGGCGGAGGTCCACTGACTTGAAAATGTACATGTGGATTCAGGACTTCCGAAAAAAAATTGGTTCAGATCTAATAACTTAAGATTTAAAACTGACACATACTAACCGTTTCACATGTATATTCTGTGACATACCATCTGCATATTGGTGCCAAGAAGAAATATGCTCCAATTGAGATTATGAGTATGTTTATCGTGACTAGTGGGGGGGGGATATTTTCCTAAATCAACCCACGCACATCACATCATTCCAAAACGTAAATTTTATATTCATTCATGTTTATTGTCAGGTAACTTTAGTGATATATATATATATATATAATTATATGAGAATGCATATGAACATAAAATATGTTTTTGTTGCCCTGATTTTCGCATCTTTATAAGGTTCCAAGTTTGCTTGGGGACTGGTAATGTGGAAGCCCTCTGATGTGTTCAAGATGAAGTAAAGCATGCCAGTTTGGTTAACTTTGAGGCAGGTTAATTAACTACCAAATTCCAACCTTATGAATGTCACCAAACTTGTTCAGTGGTTGGGATGCAGGTGACATGGATATGTTGAATGGGAGTCCTCAAAGTTTAACATGCTTGCATCTTACTTCACCTGATGATGGATGCCTTGTCATTTATCCAACTGCATCTTTTCTTCAGTGTTCCCATGATTGCATTAAAAATATTTTCCTATATATTTAAGCGTTAAGTTCTTCTTCATGGTATCTGCAATGCCAACACTGGATGTCAAGTTGTTAACATTGTTTGTAATTGTTTGTTTGCTTTATTAATTAGTATGTGTTTCATAACATTCCCTAGACATTGTAATTGTATATTTCTTATCTTTTTGTTGAGTTGTTTTTGTGTAGCCATTCTTTATCAGCAATGACAGATGACCAAGTTATCATGATCCGTGCGATGACAGCCAATTTCACTGAACAATATGTTCCTAGAACCTGCATTTTGGTTTTCACATCATTAAGCCTGCCCTTAGAAACCTGTTTGTATATAATCATAGCTTTTTGTATAGCAAATTTTCATTAACAGATTTAAAGATATAAAACTATATTATGATATCCATATGATGCCAACATTCTGTTGCTATTTCATGAAACTAGACTGTAATTTAACCAAGTGGTATATAGTATGTCATATATAAATTTTAGTAGCTAAATCGATTTGTTATTATTTTGTGTGCACCTGCAGGAACTGATTTCATGCGACTGAAGGCTGAGAATGGGGCTTTGAATGAGGAGCTTTCACAATGTCAGGTATTTTAATTATACTTGACGTAATGCACAACTTGGTTGTGCCTAGAACTTCTGCCTTCATGTCATGGAGCCATAATCAAACATGTTCGGTACATCATATTGCATTCATTATCAACAAGGTGAAACAGAGAAATATATGCAGTAACATGCTGAACAAAATTAAAGTTTAAAGTAAGTTTGAATGAACCAATTTGTTTTGATTTTGTTACTCATATGGTAGTTATTAACTTGCACTTTGATTTACAGCGTTTACAATTCATTCCATATAGCAAGACCTATGCACAGTAGTTAACAAGAATATGAAATTTTTTTCAAGATTTAACAAGATTGCCATCCCAAACAACAAGTTCCAGATGGCAAGTGGACAAGGAAGCCATTGGCTTATCGAGAGTCCAACAATTTTCTCATCTATGTGTAGCCCTCCCTTATCAAATATCTATCAATTCTATTTTTAAACATATTCACACTACTAACATTAACACAATCATTTGGCAGTTTGTTCCATTCATTTATCACCCTCTGTGAGAAAGAGTACTTTCTCATCATTCTATGATGTTTGCATGTGTGCTATGCTAATACTTTGTTATTGTGTCATGCAGTATCAGTTTGTCGATGTGTACTATGCCAATACTTTGTTATTGTGTCATGCAGTATCAGTTTGTCGATGTGTACTATGCCAATACTTTGTTATTGTGTCATGCAGTATCAGTTTGTCGATGTGTACTATGCCAATACTTTGTTATTGTGTCATGCAGTATCAGTTTGTCATGTGTACTATGCCAATACTTTTTTATTGTGTCATGCAGTATCAGTTTGTCGATGTGTACTATGCCAATACTTTGTTATTATGTCATGCAGTATCAGTTTGTCATGTGTACTATGCCAATACTTTGTTATTGTGTCATGCAGTATCAGTTTGTCCATGTGTACTATGCCAATACTTTGTTATTGTGCCATGCAGTATCAGTTTGTCCAGGTGCATCCAACACGCATCACTGGGACTGCAGAAGTTATGTATTGTTAGAGTAAATAATACAGTTCACGTGTGAGGCCAGCCAACTTCTTCTATTTGTCCAAAAACATACGTTACCAGTTTTTATAGACCACCCTTAAAACCCCAAACCCTGTTAATGTCTGATATATCATACTACAAAAGCATTGCAAATATTTTTTACTAATGTGGGAGTTTTTCAAAACAGGAGGTAACCTTGTAACAACAGAAGCACATAGGCTCCCAAAAGTTTGCAATTTTGTTACAAGTCCTAATTGTCATTTGATGTGACACGTTACAGGCTTGCTTTTTTATTACTAAACTAGGTTTGTTTCATGCTGCCACCTGGTGACCAATGTGCTTACTTAATTAAGCGTGAGCATTCAGCTGAGGGAACCCTGTTTTAATAAACAACACATTTCAAATGTGAGTCATCCATTGCATGAAATGTGAATGCACATTTGTGTGTCTACTTTTGACATAAACTTTCTGAATATGTTAGTGGGTTTTTCAACTTTGTCCTTGTTGGTCAGGGTGTTCGTAATATGACCAAAATATGCCAGCTGGATGCTTTCATGAATGTCAAGGACATTCTGTGCAGTGATAAACATATGCTACAGTTTTGTTTTGTTTCAAGCCATTTGATTGAGGTCTGTCCTGCCCAGAACGTCTCCCTTCAGGAACTCATATCTGCCACATTTGTCATAAAACAACTACTACACAGGAATAACTGAACGTTTGTTCAATGTTATGCAGCTATGCTGCACGGCCATATGCTTATTTCTTACTTATGAAGCAGTGTGCATGTGTTTTTTTGCAGGCAGACAAGGAGTTTGTGTGGTCGCTTTGGAAGAGACTCCAGGTGGCGTCACCTGATATCACTCAGACCATTTCATTGGTCATTCAGAGGTAAGCAGTTCTTCGGGACTTCTGATTTTCGATGATACATATTTCACATGTTTTATGGGGGGATTAGTTTGTTAGAGTCGATGATTTACACCAGCACTCTTGACTTGAGATGTTTCTGGTTTGATCTGATAAAACTGTATAAAAGTCTTAAAATATATAAATTGCAATATAATGTGTATCATGATTGAAGTTTGTGTTAAGAAAATTAACCAGGTTAAATGTGGCACTGGATGAAACAACAAATGTAATTGTTTGTGTTATGTTATCAACTATGAACGTGTTTATTGTCAAAAGTAGAACTTGGCTTTGCCTGCCTATTTGATTTTTAACTTATTTATGTTTGCATGCATATGGTTTTTTAACCTCATATAAAAGTTTTTACATTCGTACTACTGAGGTTTGTCATTGACGTATCAACATGACGAATAGCAGGAAGTGTGTTTGGCGGTTTGTCATCATTTAGTTGACTGTCACTTTCATGCATGCTGTGTGTGTGTGTGTGCTCTCACAGGGAGCGGGAGAAGGCGGAACACAGAAACAGACACGTGTTGGAGATTCTGCAGTCGAAGGATGCCACCATCGACAAGCTGCAGAAGACGTCAAGTCTCCAGACCACACAGTTGACCCAGCTAGCTCGTAGGTGTGTGTGTGCGTGAAGGGAGTGGAGAACGAGAGCGGAGGATATAGGGAGTGGAGACGGGTGGTGGAGATGGCAGTGAAACGGGGTCAGTGATGAAGAAGAAGGAAAACAAATCGACGGTATCGGTGCCAGCCTCACCCCAGACTACATAGATAAAGAGAGCAACAACAATGAACCGGATTCACAAATGGCTAAATGAATTGAGGATGGAGCTTTAAATGGATGACACATTGAAGTTATTTGATATTAACTGATTTAAGCAGCATTTGGGAAGTGTTTATTCTACGGATCATGAAAATTGCAGAATATATAGATCACAAGTTGCATGGGTTTATAGTAGTAGTAATGTTTATTGGCTGTGGTGGCTTAGTGGTTAGAGTACAGAACTGTCGATTGAGAGGATCAATTGCTGCCACTTTAAAACGTCAGTTTTGTACACCCATCTTTGCCTGTCTGTTGGAAGAGACACTAGAAGCCGTTAAATCCCTTCTACCTTGTGTCTATGCCAGGGGAAGTTAAAGATTCCACGCAGGGAAGTGGAAAAACCTGTTGTGGACTCAGCGCACCTCATAGAGCTGGTGATCTCCATCTCTGAACTCATTGATCCCTAAACTACCTCCCAGTTTAGCTGTGATCAGCTGTAAAGGGAGATCTCATCAAGTGTCAAGCGCATACTCTGTATTAGTCACATAGAGTACTGGCGAGGTATTGTGTGTGGTAGTGGGCGGTGTAGGGCGAGTTCAGGTCTATATTGATTGGGGGGGGGGGAATAACACAGGGAGATGAAAAGAACCTGTTGTGGACTCACAGAGAGCCATGGGTCTCGATCTATAGAAACACCTTCCCATTGAAGAGCCCGTTGATGGTCACAGCCAGTAGTGGTTTCTTATAATAATGATAATAATAATTAACTTCTTTGGCACCTATACCCTCAGTAACCTGAGCTCAGAGGTGCGACAAAACAATCATTAAGCATAATCACGAACAGGGATGCGCAAAAGTCATTACTGGAATGAGGGACCACCAAATATTTATGGTGAAAATACAATGTGGGATAAATATGAGGTGCCGTATGTACCACATGTTCCAGACAGTGTTGTAGTCGTTGGAGTTTAGCCAAATATCTCTTAGCAATGTTGTTTAGTAGTGAATTACAATAGTCAAGGCGGCCACTAATTAATGCTGTTGATATTGTTTTAGCAGCAGATAAAGATATCACGTATATGGTAGAAACAGGATTTGCATACTTAAGAAATATGCTGGCGAAAGTTTAAGTCACTGTCAAAGACAACACCTAGATTACAAACAGTATCCGATACGGATGTTTAACTGGAAAATGACTGATGACCCTATTTCATAATTTGACGTTGATGCAGGACGGCAGAGTTGGAGGATGAACGAGAGAAGCTGCTGGCGGCTCACAATGACCTTCAACATATGCAGAAGATACTACAGGACAAGGTGACCATCAAACTAAAATGTCATTTACACCGTTACCAAAAGTTATGCAATAAGCCATTGAAGACTACAATGCCATGCTTTGGCAACTATTGTAAACATCCTAACAATTCAGAGTTTCGACTTCTTTATAAACTCGAAATAATGCAAAATTTAATTGATTGAGTGGGTTGGTTTTTTAACTGCCAGGGTTGACCTGGTGTCTTAATCAAGTTCTTAACTGGTCAGACAAAACTAATTGTTGTTACTTAGTATTTCCGCACCAAGACTTGAACGACTTCTTGACTAAACTGAGTGAGGGTATAGAAAAACCATTTAGTGCATCATATTTTATATGACTGGTAGCTGTGATCCTGTCAGGAAAATAAATACTTGATCAGGACATTTTGTAATGTTCAAGCTTGACAGCGAGGAGAGGACTTCTGCCAGCCGACTGGCAGTGCGGGACCTGGATAAGGAGAACCTTGGTAAGATAAGTCATATTGAGTGATGACACCGCAAACTTGACATTGAGTGATCAGGGCCCAGGCTTCGCATCCATACAGCATGACTGATTCTACTGTGGCTGGCCTGTCTCACAGGCCTAGATAAATTGGTAGACCATATATTTTTTCATGCAATGTGATTTCCAGGCATGGTCTTTCCTGATAGTGTCTCTGGATTTCTTTTCTATCTAGGGCCAGAAATAAACATCCTCACTTCGGTGTCCATTTGGCTTGTGACATTTTGGTGGTGCATTTAATTGTGAAAATTTATGTACCAGTTGTTCTATTTACACATGAAACATTATGTGCATACGGATTTGAATTGGAGTCCTGCTAAATATGTCACTGTGATAGCTACACATTTTTAAGGTAGGAAGAAATCTAGCTGCTGCATCATGTTACATGTTAATTACGACCAGAAACTGTAAACTGTTTCATTTAGCCTGGCTGAGCCATGATTAAGATCACTGCCGTTGTTGTCAGATCTGAAGCAGCAGATGTCGAAGTTGGAGACAGAGCTGGAGTCAGTGAAGAAACGCAATGGAGAGTTGAAGGAGTGGAGTGCGTCCCAGGAACTCAAGAGCAAGGTCAGTGCCCTCTAGCATCACACAGTATTCACTGAAGTAACGTTGCTCCTCTTACGTTGTCACTCTGGTTCATCATCAGTAGTATATAATATTCCGAACAACAAAAGAAACATGTATATTTAAAATTATGTATTTCACCTAATAAACGTATAATAAGCTTTAAAAATTTGTCCATGCAAAAATTTTAAGGAATCTGTTCTTATAAGCATAGAGCAAATTTTTTTCTCTAAACAGTAAAGTAACTGTTTAATACTAGTGGTATCATTTGGTGACGTGTAGAACAACTGAAAAATGGTGCCAACTGTTTAACACCAGATGGCGACACTTTTCAGTTGTTTCACGCTAATCAAATTACAATAATTACAGATCCTACTGATTAAAAAAGGGATGTATGCTATTAGGGCATGTACGCTTAATGGGTCAAATACGGTATGTATTTGTCATGACAGAATGAACTTGTCAAGCGTTTGACCGTGCAGCAGCATGATGCAGCTAGATATGCTTTGATTAAGTCAAACATGTCATGCTGGGCATTCTAACCAGGCTGGACTGCACATAGCATGTGTGTCCTGCATGAGATTTGTTTACATAATTGAGACACCACATCTAGCTGCGTCATGCTGCATTGAAAAAGTTTAACGAGTTCATTCTGTCATGACAAAGGCTTATGTTGAAACACTTAAGTTTCCTTTAGTATAATATGCTTGAATGGATTGATGATCTGGTTTCTTGGAATGTGAGTTTAGAGAGAGTCTTTACTTCTCAAGAAATCGGTTACGTTTTTTGAATATTTCGACCGAAAAATATTGGAAAAAGAACCACAGTTTCATGAGAGGTAAAAACTATGTCAAAAATATCTAGTTGCGCATCAGCGGCACCCGCAGCTTTTTTATTTAGTCCAAATCCAGTGAGGAGTTCACCTGCTTGGTTGAATTATGTTCTGTTGGCAGCATCCTCTGATGTCATCTTTACCCATATTGCACTTCATCATCTCAGTCTAGGTCTGCTCCCTTCAACTTGTCTTGTCTGTGCCACAATTACTGCACACTCCCCTTCACTCCACGTAGCATATCATATTCGACCTATTAAGCGTACATACCCTAATTAGCGTACACCCCCTTTTTTAATCAGCAGGATCCATAATTATTGTAATTTAACTAGTGTGGAACAACTGAAAAGTATCGCCATCTTGTGCTGAGTAGTTGGCACCACTTTTCAGTTGTTCTACACTAGTCACCAAATTATACGACCAGTGTTAAACATTTTGTCATTTTTCCATGTCCCAATTTTGTCTACCGTACTGTGTGCTTATTAGGTCAAATACGGTACCTATACCATACAAACCTTGCCTACCTTAGTGCATAAATTAATGCTACACTCAAAGCAAGCATTGAATAGAAACCCTATACATGAAACCATTAGACTTGGGGTCAATTACATTATATAAACTCCAATTTCAATTACATACCAATTACGCATTCCAATTCCACCACAGAAATACCAATTATCAATTTCATATCAAATAAAAGTATGTGACAGAGCAACCATAGACATATTCAGCGCAAATAAAAGACATTTATTTTAGAGCAGCTTTTGTTTAATTTCTGCACATGGTTCTCTCTCTGCCCTCTTCTATTTTTATTGATAATTTGTAGCGAATAATTTGAATTAAAACATTCCGTGACGTAATTGAAAAGTAACTGAAAATACCAATTACATTTTCACCAATTTCAATTACTCTTAAAAGCAAAGCAATTCCAGAATTTTAATTCAACGCAAACATAGGATAGACCCCCCATCCACCTTAATACATGAAACCAATCTGTGTAGTTATTCTCTGTCGTAACATTTTATGTGTCCCTGGGTTCGTAATCACTTACTGAAACAGTTTGGCCTTACAATCTAAAAGGATCTTTGAACATAAGTTATGGTGGGTTATCAAAACCTCACCTATTGCTTGTTTGGCCTAGCTGCAGTGAGGCTATCCACTTTACAAGTGAGAGCAGCAAAATGCCAAAATCTGTTTGATTTGTAGAACTTGGAATCGGATCATGAAGAGGTACAACATAATTATGACCATATTATGACCGAGGTGAGTAAATAACATTACCTGGTAACTAACACTGGTAAAATATTTTTGTATAAAATAGTTTCTATTAAAACGTTTTTATCAAGAAAGATAACATCACTAGGTCTGTGTTGTAGTGTAAAACAAATTGTTGTGACAATTACACAACCAGCTCCTTAACTTTAAATTATTATTTTAATCTACCTAACATCATGTGTAGCATTAGTCAACATTACACTGATGGCCAAAATGTGCAATGTGCATACATACAATAGAACCCCTCCACCAAAGTGACTGTGATAAACTGCCCTGACTATTAGGGGAGGTCTGATTACAGAGGCTGGTCAGATTTGTAAATGTGCAGATCTAGCAAAAACTGATAGAGTGGTCATTTTCAAAGTGGTTGCCATTTTTGAGGAGTGGCTGCTCGGAGGAAGAAAACAATTTGAAAAAAAAATTACGTTTTATGTACCTTTTGTACACTGCTCAGTAAATATACATCTTCACTCTACAATGTGACATTTCTTGCAGCTAAGTAGTGCAAAAAAGCGACTGCGGCAATCTGAACAGAAACTGAAGGAAGCAACTCGGGAGGCGAATGGCAAGAGCAGGGAACTCGAGTTGGTCAGGTACGAGATCTGATTTATTTTTAAATAAAAACAGCCACTGCTAGAGTTCATGACTCCTTGCACCAGCCAGTCAAGTCATGACTCCTTGCATTACCCAGTCAAGTCATGACTCCTTGCACTACCCAGTCAAGTCATGACTCCTTGTACTACTCAGTCAAGTCATGACACCTTGCACTACCCAGTCAAGTCATGACTCCTTGCACTACCCAGTCAAGTCATGACTGCACTACCCAGTCAAGTCATGACTCCTTGCACTACCCAGTCAAGTCATGACTCCTTGCACTACCCAGTCAAGTCATGACTCCTTGCACTACCCAGTCAAGTCATGACTCCTTGCACTACCTAGTCAAGTCATGACTCCTTGCACTACCCAGTCAAGTCATGACTCCTTGCACTACACAGTCAAGTCATGACTCCTTGCACTACCCAGTCAAGTCATGACTCCTTGCACTACCCAGTCAAGTCATGACTCCTTGCACTACACAGTCAAGTCATGACTCCTTGCACTACCCAGTCAAGTCATGACTCCTTGCACTACCCAGTCAAGTCATGACTCCTTGCACTACCCAGTCAAGTTATGACTCCTTGCACTACCTAGTCAAGTCATGACTCCTTGCACTACCCAGTCAAGTCATGACTCCTTGCACTACCCAGTCAAGTCATGACTCCTTGCACTACACAGTCAAGTCATGACTCCTTGCACTACACAGTCAAGTCATGACTCCTTGCACTACCCAGTCAAGTCATGACTCCTTGCACTACCTAGTCAAGTCATGACTCCTTGCACTACCCAGTCAAGTCATGACTCCTTGCACTACACAGTCAAGTCATGACTCCTTGCACTACCCAGTCAAGTCATGACTCCTTGCACTACCCAGTCAAGTCATGACTCCTTGCACTACACAGTCAAGTCATGACTCCTTGCACTACCCAGTCAAGTCATGACTCCTTGCACTACCCAGTCAAGTCATGACTCCTTGCACTACCCAGTCAAGTCATGACTCCTTGCACTACCCAGTCAAGTCATGACTCCTTGCACTACCCAGTCAAGTTATGACTCCTTGCACTATCCAGTCACATTTTGGTCGGGCAATAACTTCGTGCCCCAAAAACCACGTAGAACTGCTTGTTTCATGAAGCGTTCGTACTGTACGAAGGAGCTTATGACGTGGACATTTGACGTAGATAACATAACTTAGAACAATCTTAGAAACTACAGCGTTGCAAACAATTGTACGTAACTATAAACTACTATTGTTCTGAGTTACGTAATCTATGTCAAACCTCCTCATAAGTTCCTTCGTAAAATGTCCACCCCCTGGGGTATTTCATTTTTTTTAGATTGTATCATCCCCATGGGCTCCCGAACACGCCTTGAAAATGTCAGCTTCATACATGCAAAACTAACAGAGATATGACAGGCATAAACTGTTTTATAGAATAGATTTATTAAAATAATAGCTGCCAAAAGGTTGACTCTTAAAATAAATGCAACAGATAAATCAGTGAAGGAGTTGTCGTGATTGTGCTTTGGTTTCTAGGATGGAACTGTCATACTAATTTTCTAGGACCGAGTCTTAATTTATTGGTATGAGTTCATAAAAATGTGCCTTCATCTCCATGAAGAAGTTATCAGGCATAAAATTATGTTAGTGTCTACAAACAAACTGTCATACATATGTCTTGGCTTCTAGGATTGAGTTGTCAAACTTGTGTCTTAATGTTTGGACATACCAGTGATGTAGCTCTGTCTTGTTTTTTTTTTGTGTTGTCATGCTTATTTATTTGTTTCTAGGAAGGAGTTGTTCTTTGGTTTCTACGAAGGAGTTGTTCCTTGGTTTCTATGAAGGAGTTTTTTTTGTTTTCTACGAAGAGGTCCTTTGGTTTCTAGGAAGGCGTTGGTTTTTTTGGTTTCTAGGAAGGAGGTGTTTTTGGTTTCTAGGAAGAGGTTATTTGGCTTCTAGGAAGTAGTTGTTCCTTGGTTTCTATGAAGAAGTTATTCCTTGGTTTCTAGGAAGGAGTTGTTGTATTTCTAGGAATGAGTTGTTTCTTGTATTTCTAGGAAGGAGTTGTCAGACCTGTGGGTCGGCCACTCTCAGGCGACAGACCACACAAGTCAGCAAGCAGACCTCATACGACAGCTGCAGACTCTGCACAAGGACACCAGACAAAGTACGAGTTTCTCTCACATACAATTAGCTACATAAAAGTAATGGCAGATTTCCAAAATAAGTTTCACTAAAGCCTGCTTTAAATTGACTGAAGTTAATTATAAAGTCAGTCAGTGAATTGGAATCAATGTTGTCTATGTTTCATTGTCTGTATATATGCATTTTTTATTTTATTCATTCTTTATAATGTGTTGATGTTCATAACTTGAAATTTGGTATTCATACTTGAAATTTTGAGTTAGAACATGTGTTTACTATTGAAAGTAGTGTCTGTATTGTTAATAGTTTGTGGGAAATGTTAAGCCTTGACAATGTTATTGTACATGTGTAAAAACCCTTATGTGATCAGTGGTGTGACTACAGTATTGGGTAGGCTCGTTGTGTGAATCAAACAATTAAAAATTACAGTACGGTAAGCTTCAACTGCAGTTAAAGTAATCATGTCAGACCTCTTTAGCTATAATGAGAACTACTACTACTAGACTTTTCTGTAACAAGGATGACATTTCGTTGAATGATACCAGTTTACTTATATTGCAGTGTTGAAGAACCAAGAAGAGACGTTTACCATGGAGAACACAGCTCTTCAAACTGTGAGTTTTCCTTCGTCGGACCACGTCATCTAGGTCAGGTTCTGTAAATCAGCTGTTGGTGATGAGTGCAATCCCAACCCGCTGTCCATCTAGGTCAGGTTCTGTAAGTCAGCTGTTGGTGATGAGTGCAATCCCAACCCATTGTCCATCTAGGTCAGGTTCTATAAGTCAGCTGTTGGTGATGAGTGCAATCCCAACCCGCTCTCCATCTAGGTCAGATTCTGTAAGTCAGCTGTTGGTGATGAGTGCAATCCCAACCCGCTGTCCATCTAGGTCAGGTTCTGTAAGTCAGCTGTTGGTGATGAGTGCAATCCCAACCCGCTGTCCATCTAGGTCAGGTTCTGTAAGTCAGCTGTTGGTGATGAGTGCAATCCCAACCCGCTGTCCATCTAGGTCAGGTTCTGTAAGTCAGCTGTTGGTGATGAGTGCAATCCCAACCCGCTGTCCATCTAGGTCAGGTTCTGTAAGTCAGCTGTTGGTGATGAGTGCAATCCCAACCCGCTGTCCATCTAGGTCAGGTTCTGTAAGTCAGCTGTTGGTGAAGAGTGCAATCCCAACCCGCTGTCCATCTAGGTCAGGTTCTGTAAGTCAGCTGTTGGTGATGAGTGCAATCCCAACCCGCTGTCCATCTAGGTCAGGTTCTGTAAGTCAGCTGTTGGTGATGAGTGCAATCCCAACCCGCTGTCCATCTAGGTCAGGTTCTGTAAGTCAGCTGTTGGTGATGAGTGCAATCCCAACCCGCTGTCCATCTAGGTCAGGTTCTGTAAGTCAGCTGTTGGTGATGAGTGCAATCCCAACCCGCTGTCCATCTAGGTCAGGTTCTGTAAGTCAGCTGTTGGTGATGAGTGCAATCCCAACCCGCTGTCCATCTAGGTCAGGTTCTGTAAGTCAGCTGTTGGTGATGAGTGCAATCCCAACCCGCTGTCCATCTAGGTCAGGTTCTGTAAGTCAGCTGTTGGTGATGAGTGCAATCCCAACCCGCTGTCCATCTAGGTCAGGTTCTGTAAGTCAGCTGTTGGTGATGAGTGCAATCCCAACCCGCTGTCCATCTAGGTCAGGTTCTGTAAGTCAGCTGTTGGTGATGAGTGCAATCCCAACCCGCTGTCCATCTAGGTCAGGTTCTGTAAGTCAGCTGTTGGTGATGAGTGCAATCCCAACCCGCTGTCCATCTAGGTCAGGTTCTGTAAGTCAGCTGTTGGTGATGAGTGCAATCCCAACCCGCTGTCCATCTAGGTCAGGTTCTGTAAGTCAGCTGTTGGTGATGAGTGCAATCCCAACCCGCTGTCCATCTAGGTCAGGTTCTGTAAGTCAGCTGTTGGTGATGAGTGCAATCCCAACCCGCTGTCCATCTAGGTCAGGTTCTGTAAGTCAGCTGTTGGTGATGAGTGCAATCCCAACCCGCTGTCCATCCAGTTGTGTAGAAATTGGCTATACCTTAGGGGATATCCATAAAGTATGTCGCACAATTTGTTGATATTTTTGAAACCTCCCATCCCTTATAGCACTTCATAATGCAGGTATTTACCCCCCTAATGTCACTACAAAATGCATACATATTTGTACATATTAAAACTAAAATTAAATAAATTCACAACCCACCAAACCTAAATCAGCGTATTATCAGGACAGTGCTCTTGTCCGTTGGTTGACTATAACTTGTGCCTGTGTTCAACTACATCCTGACTGTGATGTGTTCCATGTCAGAAACTACAGAAGATGGAACAAACGGAAGAAGACTTGAGACAACAACATGTGTTCTATGAACAGGTCAGTTTCTGTGTATCAGTTTCTCTCTAAGGAATCATCATAATGATAATGTCTTATGTAGCGCTTGCATCCACCTACACAAGGCACTAGTGGCACTTTGCTCTGTTATCAGAGCTAGTTTTGCCAGCAGCCAATGCAGCACCCATCCTGCTCACAACAGTGTTTGTGAGTCCACAACAGGTTACCAGTTCACATTTACCCCCTGTGTGTGATCCATTACGCCCCCTGGCATAGACACCAGGTAGAAGGGACCTCAGCTTTTATTGTTTCACCCGAAAGACAGACAAAGTGAACTGAATCGACCAAGCTTCAAAAAGGCATCAGGTGGATACATCAAACACTCTAACCTTGTGCTATTGTATCCTCACTATTGTACCCCCACTATTGTATCCTCACTGTTGTGTCCCCACTATTGTACCCCCACTATTGTATCCCTACTATTGTACCCCCACTATTGTATACCCACTATTGTATCCTCACTATTGTACCTCCACTATTGTATCCCCATTATTGTACCCCCACTATTGTATCCCCACTATTGTATCCCCACTATTGTATCCCCATTATTGTATCCTCACTATTGTACTCCCACTATTGTATCCCTAATATTGTATCCTCACTATTGTACCCCCACTATTGTATCCCCACTATTGTATCCCCAATTATTGTACCCCCACTATTGTATCCCCATTATTGTACCCCCACAATTGTATCCCCACTATTGTATCCCCACTATTGTATCCCCATTATTGTATCCTCACTATTGTACCCCCACTATTGTATCCCCAATTATTGTACCCCCACTATTGTATCCCCACTATTGTACCCCCACTATTGTACCCCCACTATTGTATCCCCATTATTGTACCCCCACTATTGTATCCCCACTATTGTATCCCCACTATTGTATCCCCATTATTGTATCCTCACTATTGTACTCCCACTATTGTATCCCTAATATTGTATCCTCACTATTGTACCCCCACTATTGTATCCCCACTATTGTATCCCCAATTATTGTATCCCCATTATTGTACCCCCACTATTGTATCCCCACTATTGTATCCCCACTATTGTATCCCCATTATTGTATCCTCACTATTGTACTCCCACTATTGTATCCCTAATATTGTATCCTCACTATTGTACCCCCACTATTGTATCCCCACTATTGTATCCCCAATTATTGTACCCCCACTATTGTATCCCCACTATTGTACCCCCACTATTGTATTCCCATTATTGTATCCTCACTATTGTACCCCAACTATTGTATCCTCACTGTTGTGTCCCCAGTATTGTACCCCCAATATTGTATCCTCACTATTGTGTCTGCGTGCACACACACACACACACACACACACACACACACACACACAGTATATGTTCTTTGATCAACAAAAGGGACAGGGACCACGAGAAGCACAGTAAATAAACTAAGACCATAATGTTTGATGTTTGATCTAGTACGACATGCTTAGTATGTTAAAATAGTTAACAATCTTAGGATTGTTTGTTTTCATGTTGAAATGATTATTTTAACATATCCAAACTTGTTTTACCGTTGTAGAAATTGCCATCGTCTTATCAATACGACTTCATCAGTACTAATGACGTACTGGTAGGATGACATCATCGTAAACACAACCACCGAAAACCACCTCGTAGACTGGGAGGGATTAAATGTGGTAGATAGGGAGTCACACAGAAGAAGACTTGTGAAAGAGGCCACATGGATCCGCAAGACAGAGGCAGCTATTAACCGAGCTATTACGAACGTCCTCACATTTACAATGACGTCATCCGACGTCATTAGTACTGATGAAGTCGCCTTGATAAGACGATGACAATTTCTACAATGATAAAACAAGTTGTTGTTTTGTCCAACAGAAGATCCAGGAGCAGCAGGACATGATAGTTGACCTGAGGAAGCAGTTGAATGAAGTGGAGGAGCGTCAGCCTCTTGATGAGCCACCAGCCTCCTGCAGCTACAAGTCAGTCTTAGCTTCACCTCTCTCCAAACTTGCCCACTGCACTCATAACACATACGCTTACATGCCATCTTAAACCATTGAGGTTTGAGATTAAATGAAATTGTTTCACTACAGAGGGTGGGTTGGCAACTCTTGTTTGGTGTCAAGCATTAATATATTTTTTCAAAAAACATTGTTTCCTTTTCAATCCTGAGGTTAAATGTAATTTTTCCAATATTAATACTTTTGAATGGATTTGTTATAAAAAATTCTTAATTATAGAAATGTGATGATATTATTGATAAATTATAATTGCCCTTGAATGATGTTCTTGCAAGCAAATAACTGCATCTTCATCCATATTTCTAGAATATAAAGCTCACAACTTATTACAATTTTATAAAGTTGTAATTTGATGAGATACATGACATTCTCAGTTCCTCACATATAAATATCCTAGTTTGTGATTTAGATGACTTTATTTAAGTCGGAAGTTGCACTTTATTTGGCATTCGGTGGACATTTGATGTAGATCACGTAGCAAAGGTAGAAATGTTAGGTATACCTTTACTTTTCTTAAAATTCATTATGGCTCAGGAAAGCTTCGTCTTAGACCTGGCTTGGTCACTCATAGGAGCCACCCTGAATTAGACCCAGTTCGCAGAAGCATCCTCTCTAGGAAGAACCCTTTTTTCCGACAGGACCAGCACAGCTTCCGACCACCTGTCACAGTCAACGCCAATCTGTTCTGCCCGCTCTCGAGGACACCTGTGCCAAGTGACAGGTCGACTTGGTGACACAAAGACACGGCACATGTCACCTGTTCGGTCACCAGGCCGTAGACGTGACCAGGATGACGACCACAGGGGGTTTGATGTCAAGATGCTGAGACAGCGACTTGTGACAATGGAGAGGAATCTGGACCATTATCACCAGTTGCTGCATGTCAAAGTACGTCACATCTGTCATAGCAGTCAGGCTACTTTATTTCCAAATGTGTCAGCTGACACTGACACAGTGTCACCAACTGATTTGTGTCAGAATATGTGTCATCTCTCAAAAGTCTTAATCATGTCTCTGTCACTTCTTTGTGTCAAATTACATGTCATCTGTATGACTCTCAAATGTGACACTGTCACAAACTTCTTCATGTCTTTTCACCACATATGAATGTCAAACAGGCTGTGTCATCATATACCACATGGGCATTGTGTCACCAGGATGACGAGCTGAAGGAACTGAAGGTGGCTCACAACCGCCGTCTGGAGCGGCTGCGGTCTGTTGTCACAAACTACAAACTCGTCAAGAAACAGCTGCGCATAGTTGAGGAGGAATGTTACGGGTAGGATACCACTGTCAATACCACTTCATCGATAATCATTCTAAAAGTCCAGTTTTTCTCTCACTAACAAACGTCAACAGGTGGACATTTTTTGCTGGTTTTCTGAGCCAGCTTTTGTCAGTGTCTGTCCTTTTGCTTTTATCTTCAGGTGTAGTTTTCTTTATTGACTATTTCATATTGCATTCATTAATCATCATTACATTCTGAATCTATAGCAATTCCACATCAGCAGCATGATGTGTCCATATTTACTAAAGGCCGGTTTCAAAAAGTAATTTGTTTCCAATTTGTTGGCTGACACTGTCGCATGAGATACTGCACTGCAAGAATTGGACATGTAACCAGCTGCATGAGAAAGAGTTTTGGTACGATTGTACTGGGGAAAATTTGGACTGATGCCAGTCTCGCTAACAGTTGGCCACAATTTTAGAGCAGTGCGACATCAGTGACCAACTACTTGTGTACCCATTGTGACCTTTCATCAAAGATCAAGTCGGAAGTGGCATGAGTCAAGATCTAGGTCACAACATCTAGACATGTCGCTCATCTAAACACATCCACAATTTATTTATGCATTATTGTACAACACAGCATCACCCAATCACCACGGCAATCACAAATATTGCTTGTGTAAGCCAACTTGTGGCATTCTTGAAACATTGCCTGCGCTGTTGTCCTTACTGTATCCTGCTCACACTTACCAGGTACATTACACTGTACTAACACTCCAATAACACCCCCAGACACACACACACACATTACACTGTACTAACACTCCAATAACACCCCTAAACACACACATTACACTGTACTAACACTCCACTAACACCCCCAGACACACATTACACTACTAACACTCCACTAACACCCCCTGATACACACATTACACTGTTCTAACACTCCACTAACATCCCCAGACATTGGCGAGATACACCTGTGATTTTGTTCTGCTCAACAAAAGCTATCTAGAAAAAACTTGATAGATGTTTGGGTTATCATGCAGAAGATAACATAGCCTCGATTACTCAAACTCTGCAAGATGGCGCCACCATCTGTCGCTCTCTCTGTACCATCTCGAGGTAAAGCAGTCTTCTTATTGCCTCTTTTCAGCCATGTTTATATGATATGGTTGTGATATTTTGTTGATGTATGCAAAGCATTAGAACATATTATAAATTTTATGTAAAACATGATATCTCAGTGTCACTTGATGTCTATATGTCACTGTGGTACTGTTGTGCTCTCATTACATGTTACTATGTCATTGCTTGACTAATCATGTCACTATTGACAGACCAAAGACAAAGAAGAAGAAGTTGTCTCAGTGTCATCCGAAGAGACTGCAGAAGGAGGACACGGACCACGTGTGGAACGAACTCGCCTTCTTCAAGAACCAAGCCAAGAACCTCACCATGGACAAGTATGTTCCTCCCTTTGTATGCCCCTCCCTTTTATCAGGGTTTATAGCATCAGGGCTTCTAATAAATTGTAGTTCCCCAACATACACCCAAGTCCTTCATTCTTTTCCACTGATCTCTATTGCCAGCTTTCTCCTTCCACCTTTTTTTTTTTTATTCTCCGCCTTTCTTACATCCCTCTTAATTCAATCTTCCCATCTTAATTGTGGTCCGCCCCTTTTCCTGCAGCCTTGATGTTTCCCCACATCTGCTCACCTCAGCTTCCATCCGCACCATGTGTCCTGCCCACATCATCCAGTTTCTTCCCACTAAGCTGTGTCCCAAGCTCTTACCTCACCCTCCTTCTATCCACCCTTCTATCTACCCTCTTTCAATCTACCATCCTTCTATCCACCCTCATGTCCACCCTCCTATCTACCCTCCTATCACTCTCCTTATATATACCATCCTTCTATCCACCCTCATATCCACTCTCCTTCTATCTACCCTCATATCACCCTCCTTATATATACCCTCCTTCTATCACCCTCTGCTCCTTTTTCTTCATTTCATTGTGCAAGTTAATATTATCAACTAGAACAGATCCTTGACCAGCTGAACACAACCGGGTTAGGCCTGAGACTATTGGTCATCGTCACAATTACTCATGTATTGGTGATTGTTGAGATATAGTTCTGTTTTTTTGAGACGTGAGTCGTGACCTGACGGATGTTTGCTGTGCATTGTAGGATGAATCTGCAGGAGCAGGTGGACACGCTCAAGGTGCAGGTGTCCCAAGACTCGGCCACTGTCTATGAGCTACGCACCTGTCTCGAGCAGGAGAAGGAAGGTCAGTTCCCAGCAATTGTACATTGTAAAGGTAAAGTTAAGTTCTTATATAGCGCGGTGTCCAGTTTATTCAAAGCACTTTACACTTCACCCCAGACTTGTTTATTCTAATACCAACTCGAGTGCACTGGGAAGCATTCAGCAATGCTGCAATTACTGCACGAAGATCCATATGTAGCCACAGCTTATTTCTACAGCTAGTGAACTGAAGCAACGTGGAGTGAACACAATTGACCAAGCTTCAAAACAGTAGCAAGTGGATTCGACCGCCTCTTGATTGAGATGTCGATGTTCTAACCACTGTGCTACAGAGTCCCACATTGTCACTGTTGTATGTTCGGAATGACTGGGTTACTATAGTTAAAGTTAATATCAACAGATCATTAATTTTCATTAAAACTCAAGAAGCTCCCAGTTTATATTTATTATGTATAGAATATAAATTATGTGTTTTTGGCTTAAAGTTTCATTAAAGAAATGGCTTAAAGTTTTCATTGGCTATTCTTTAATGAAAGCCAGTTTGTTGATTGTAACTGTTAGACTGTAAACTGGAATCGTTATTCAGAATATGCATATTTTGTAATCCCAGTAACATCATTAAGCCAAGTAATTGACTATGTCAAAAGGAATAATTTTTTATTTATTATTATGTAACTTGCCTTCAGCTTTGTTGGGAAATGTTATCGTAGTTTTACTGAATAATTACAGAATGTTGATATACAATGTATATATATACATAATTATATATATATATATATATATATATATATATATATATATATATATATACATATATATATATAATGTTTCCTTTGAAGAGCTTCAGTTCCTAGTGGAGCAACAACACCAGGAGCGCCAAGAGCAGCAGGAGCGACAGGAGCAGCGCCGAGCAGTGTCTCCTCATCCCAATGATGCGATTCAGAGGGAGATGCAGCAGGAGATTGACAAGACAACGACTAAGGTATCTGTCTAATTTCTTACTTCTGGTTACAGCTTTCGTATTCATATTTCAGGCTGCTCAGACCATCTGTATCACAGTAGCTTTTAGGTCCTCTTTCTTAACCTGGCCATGCGTGCTTTGTCTAGCTGTGCCCATAATCTGGAGCAAACTCTCCATTACTTTAAAATCATCTAAAACGTTAACTACCTTCCACACAAATCTCAAGATGGATATTTAAAAAATTGCATTCCCTTTATCAATCCTTGATTGCCGTTTTCTCTGATGGTGACTCCTGTGTGCCCTTGTTTATGATCTCATGCTTCACGATCCTTGTTTGCTCTGCCCCTTTTTATTATCTCATACTTAACGATCCTTGTTTGCTGCAACTGTGTTTATGATATCATTCTTAATGGTCCTTGTTTGCTGTGCCCCTGTTTATGATCTCATGCTTAATGATCCTTGTTTGTTGCTCCCCTCTTTATGATCTCATGCTTCGCGATCCTTGTTTGTTGCGCCCCTGTTTATGATCTCATGCTTAACGAACCTTGTTTGTTGTGCCCCTGTTTATGATCTCATGCTTACCGATCCCTGTTTGTTGCGCCCCTGTTTATGATCTCATGCTTAACGATCCTTGTTTGTTATGCCCCTGTTTATGATCTCATGCTTAAAGATCCTTGTTTGTTGTGCCCCTGTTTATGATCTCATTCTTAACGATCCTTGTTTGTTGCACCCCTGTTTATGCTCTCATGCTTCATGATCCTTGTTTGCTCCGCCCCTGTTTATGATCTCATACTTAACGATCCTTGTTTGCTGCAACTGTGTTTATGATATCATTCTTAATGGTCCTTGTTTGTTGCTCCCCTCTTTATGATCTCATGCTTCACGATCCTTGTTTGTTGTGCCCCTGTTTATGATCTCATGCTTAAAGATCCTTGTTTGTTGTGCCCCTGTTTATGATCTCATGCTTAAAGATCCTTGTTTGTTGTGCCCCTGTTTATGATCTCATTCTTAACGATCCTTGTTTGCTGCAACTGTGTTTATGATATCATTCTTAATGGTCCTTGTTTGCTGCACCTCTGTTTATGATCTCATGCTTAATGATCCTTGTTTGTTGCTCCCCTCTTTATGATCTCATGCTTCACGATCCTTTTTGTTGTGCCCCTGTTTATGATCTCATGCTTAACGATCCTTGTTTGTTGTGCCCCTGTTTATGATCTCATGCTTAACGATCCTTGTTTGTTGTGCCCCTGTTTATGATCTCATGCTTAACGATCCTTGTTTGTTGCGCCCCTGTTTATGATCTCATGCTTAATGATCCTTGTTTGTTGTGCCCCTGTTTATGATCTCATGCTTAACGATCCTTGTTTGCTGCTCCCCTGTTTATGATCTCATGCTTAACAATCCTTGTTTGCTGCACCCCTGTTTATGATCTCATGCTTAATGATCCTTGTTTGCTGCACCCCTGTTTATGATCTCATGCTTAATAATCCTCGTTTGCTGCACCCCTGTTTATGATCTCATGCTTAACAATCCTTGTTTGCTGCACCTCTGAGCTTGGGTCTCAGAGTTATTGAGATCATTTAATCCGTTTACAACGCCTCCATAGATATTTTGGCATTTCTGGCCCAGCTCTTCTGTGGTTCAAATCATATTTTTCAGACAGATATCAAAGTATTAACATATCTTGCGCATTATCTTGCCAACAACACCTTCCATTTGGAGTGCTGCAAGGATCTGTCCTTGGCCCTGTTCTGTTCAGCTTATATACTACGTCGCTCAGCCAAGTCATTACTAATCATAATCTCAGTCATCACCTGTATGCTGATGACACACAGGTTTACATATCACTTTCACAATCAAATGCACAAGAATCTGTTTCGACTTTAAGTGATTGTCTTACTGATATCTTGTTGTGGATGGAATCAAGTAAGCTAAAGCTTAATCCAGATAAACCAAACCTTATTATTAGTGGCACTAAACAACAACGAAATAGAGTCATCAACCATTTTCCAGTTAAACTTTTTGGCAGTGATACATTCCCATCAGATACTGTTCGCAATCTTGGTGTTGTCTTTGACAGTGACTTCAACTTTCACCAGTATATTTCTCAAGTATGTAAATCCTGTTTCTATCATATTCGTGATCTCCGTCGAATTCGGCGTCACATATCTATATCTACTGCTAAAACAATATCAACTGCATTAATTAGTAGCCGCTTTGACTATTGTAATTCACAACTAAATAACATTGCTAAAAGAGACTTGGACTCCAACGAATACAAAATTGTCCGGCACGTGTGGTTCTCAGGGCGCCTCGGTTTTCACCATCGTGCTCTATCTATGCAACAACCGCCTTACTTGGCTAGTCACCTGCATCTATCAAATATCCCTAGGCAGCTAAGATCATAAATTTTACAACAACTTATTGTATCAAAAAACAATACTTAACTTGGGTAAACATGCTTTTGTCCGTCGCTGCGCCTATGGTCTGGAATGAACTACCTGTCACTTTGAAAACATCTGAAACTATAGCTATTTTCCGAAAAAAACTCAAGACATCTATTCCAAATTGCATTTCCACCATAAATGTTCGGTTGTCCCTCGTTCTGATACTGACTTTTGCGCGTCCCTGTTCACGATTATGTTTAATGATTCTGTTTTGTTGCGCCTCTGAGCTCAGGTTCCTGAGGATATAGGCGCCATATAAGTTAATTATTATTATTATTATTGTTGTGCAGATTCTGAGGAGATAATCCTAGACTGCTTTTAGGCTATTGGAGCTAACTATGCTGCCTCTCAAGTGGATAAGTGGTGTTATGTTTGCCAGTGAAAGTTGTTTTTTGTGTAGTAATCTCAGGCCATTCTGATGTATTTGTTCTTATTAGATTGTGGCATTGTCGCTGCCAGCCGTAGTGCTGCTTTCTTCTGATCTCAGGCAACATTTAGTGAGATCAGAAGAAAGCATTTTGGAAAGGAGAGACACAGAAGTATTTAAAGAACTGTCGTGTGTTGATGTGCTGATGTTCTGGTGCTGTTTGACAGTTGAAGAAGTTAGCGGGTCGAGTGAGTCAACTACAGGAAGACAACAGGAAGCTGGAGAAACAGCAGGCATCGTGGCTGGAGGACAGAAGGTGAGTGGACCTGAGGGCCTCATGACTGGAGGACAGGCGGTGAGTGGACCTCAGGGCTTCATAGCTGGAGGACAGGAGGTGAGTGGGCCTCAAGGCCTCATGGCTGGAGGACAGGAGGTGAGTGGGCCTCAAGGCCTCATGGCTGAAGGACAGGAGGTGAGTGGGCCTCAGGCCTCATGGCTGGAGGACAGGAGGTGAGTGGGCCTCAAGGCCTCATGGCTGGAGGACAGGAGGTGAGTGGGCCTAAGGACCTCATGGCTGGAGGACAGGAGGTGAGTGGGCCTCGGCCTCATTGGCTGGAGAACAGGAGGTGAGTGGGCCTCATGGCTGGAGAAGAAAAGATTAATGGGCAGGTTTAATTAGTGGAAATGATAGATAAATTGATCGTTACTGCATTTTACACTTTACTCTCTGATGTAATTATTTAATTTTAAGCAGTACTAAATGTACCTGTATATTATGTTGTGATGGTGACCTGAAGGTCTCAGACTGTGCTGTCTTTGTAGGACCCTGAAAGAGGTTGAGCTCTGTTTGTAGGACCCTGAAGGTGGAGGTGAACTCCCTTAGACAGACAGACTCTGACCACCGCATAAAGATGGCTGACTTGAACAGAGAGATCTCTAGGTGGGTGGCAACAACAGATTTAGATTTCCTTACTCAACGTGTTTGTTTCTGCTTTCACTATGCTCTATTGACCAGGAATCGATGCAGGTGCTGTTTATATATAAAAAAAAAGCGGTTTCTGAATTGTGGGTTATGCAAGATATATACCAATTTTGTTCACAATCATGGAAGCCACTGGGACCATTGTTAGAACACATACCAGAGAAGCCAACAACACCTTGATCACTATGAGGCCATTGCAGCTAGACACTATTCTATTAATTATTTTAATCATGAAACCCCCCTTAAATTTATAGTATAAATCAGTGGCGCAAATATCGTTTTGATCAGATTATACATATCACTTATCAAACACAATATTTTGATGCAAAAGTACTTTTGTAATTGTAGTGTAATAGTAAAATTCCTGTTACTTTCCTACATTCGTATGTGTGCTACAGGCTACAGAGGGAACTGAAGAAGGCAAGAAGAAAGAAGCTCGCTATGAAATCAAACTCCGCCATCAAACAGGTGTGGTTCAGCAGTTTCAGATGTGCACATTATATGCTGGGGAGAAAGCCCAAGTCCATATGCCCTTTTAAATTGTTAGTAGAACCAGAGGTGTGAATGTATGAAAGTTATAAAAACAACCTTATCAGTGTTATGTAGTTCTTGTGTTGTTGTGGTTGTTGTTGTTGTTGTTGTTACCCAAGCACACTCATACTGTTGATCTCACTCGCTTTATTTCGTCGACATTCATTGAGCAATTTCTGGATCGATTAACACAAGTGAAAACTTAACACTGTACTGCAGCTTGATATAGTTAGTTAGTTACCTGGGTATCATTATGATTTTGTGGCAAGGTGATTTCTGGCACTGCGGCTCTACAGCAAATATAATATTTCAAATTGTATTTTTACACTCAGAAGCTGTTTCTGCTTACACTGCCATAAAACTTTGGAAGGTGTGTAATGTAAAAACTAGTGAGATAATTTATTGTGGGTTTGAGATGTTTGGTGAACTGTGCCGTGAGTACAGCTTTTATTGTGTGTTTGCTGGAGCAGTATCAGATGAAGATGCGGAGTTCGCTGCAGCGGATGAGTCAGGCTGTGGGGGAGATGGAGACAGAGGGCTGGGAGGAGATCTCAGACACGTACGTATACATCACCCTTCCCCCAACATACACGATGTACACTGTCACCCTTCCCCAACCTACACAGTGTACACTGTCACCCTTCCCCCAACATACACGATGTCCACTGTCACCCTTCCCCAACCTACACAGTGTACACTGTCACCCTTCCCCAACCTACACAGTGTACACTGTCACCCTTCCTCCAACCTACACGATGTACATTGTCACCCTTCCCCAACCTACACAGTGTACACTGTCACCCTTCCCCCAACATACATTATGTACATTGTCACCCTTCCCCAACCTACACAGTGTACACTGTCACCCTTCCTCCATCCTACACGATGTACATTGTCACCCTTCCCCAACCTACACAGTGTACACTGTCACCCTTCCTCCAACCTACACGATGTACATTGTCAACCTTCCCCAACCTACACAGTGTACACTGTCACCCTTCCTCCAACCTACACGATGTACATTGTCACCCTTCCCCAACCTACACAGTGTACACTGTCACCCCTCCTCCAACCTACACGATGTACATTGTCACCCTTCCCCAACCTACACAGTGTACACTGTCACCCTTCCTCCTACATACACGATGTACACTGTCACCCTTCCCCAACCTACACAGTGTACACTGTCGCCCTTCCTCCAACCTACACGATGTACATTGTCACCCTTCCCCAACCTACACAGTGTACACTGTCACCCTTCCTCCAACCTACACGATGTACACTGTCACCCTTCCCCCAACATACATGATGTACATTGTCACCCTTCCCCAACCTACACAGTGTACACTGTCACCCTTCCTCCAACCTACACGATGTACATTGTCACCCTTCCCCAACCTACACAGTGTACACTGTCACCCTTCCTCCAACCTACACGATGTACATTGTCACCCTTCCCCAACCTACACAGTGTACACTGTCACCCTTCCTCCTACATACACGATGTACACTGTCACCCTTCCCCCAACATACATGATGTACATTGTCACCCTTCCCCAACCTACACAGTGTACACTGTCATCCTTCCTCCAACCTACACGATGTACACTGTCACCCTTCCCCCAACATACACGATGTACACTGTCACCCTTCCCCAACCTACACAGTGTACACTGTCACCCTTCCCCAACCTACACAGTGTACACTGTCACCCTTCCTCCAACCTACACGATGTACATTGTCACCCTTCCCCAACCTACACAATGTACACTGTCACCCTTCCTCCTACATACACGATGTACACTGTCACCCTTCCCCCAACATACATGATGTACATTGTCACCCTTCCCCAACCTCCACAGTGTACACTGTCATCCTTCCTCCAACCTACACGATGTACACTGTCACCCTTCCTCCAACCTACACGATGTACACTGTCACCCTTCCCCCAACATACACGATGTACATTGTCACCCTTCCCCAACCTACACAGTGTACACTGTCACCCTTCCTCCAACATACACAATGTACATTGTCAACCTTCCCCAACCTACACAGTGTACACTGTCACCCTTCCTCCAAAATACACGATGTACATTGTCAACCTTCCCCAACCTACACAGTGTACAGTGTCATCCTTCCTCCAACCTACACGATGTACACTGTCACCCTTCCTCCAACCTACACAGTGTACACTGTCACCCTTCCTCCAACATACACAATGTACATTGTCACCCTTCCCCAACCTACACAGTGTACACTGTCACCCTTCCCCCAACATACACAATGTACATTGTCACCCTTCCCCAACCTACACAGTGTACACTGCCACCCTTCCTCCAACATACACGATGTACACCATCACCCTTCCCCAACCTACACGATGTACACTGTCACCCTTCCTCCAACATACCAACCTACACAGTGTACACTGTCACCCTTCCCCAACCTACACGATGTACACTGTCACCCTTCTCCCAACCTACATGATGTACACTGTCACCTTTCCCCAACCTACACAGTGTACACTGTCACCCTTTCCCCAATCTACACGATGTACAATGTCACCCTACATGGTGGGATGTACACTGTCACCTACATGGTGGGATGTACACTGTCACCCTTCCCCCAACCTACATGGTGAGATGTACACTGTCACCCTTCCCCCAACCTACATGGTGGGATGTACACTGTCACCCTTCCCCCAACCTACATGGTGGGATGTACACTGTCACCCTTCCCCCAACCTACATGGTGGGATGTACACTGTCACCCTTCCCCCAACCTACATGGTGGGATGTACACTGTCACCCTTCCCCCAACCTACATGGTGGGATGTACACTGTCACCCTTCCCCCAACCTACATGGTGGGATGTACACTGTCACCCTTCCCCCAACCTACATGGTGGGATGTACACTGTCACCCTTCCCCCAACCTACATGGTGGGATGTACACTTTCACCCTTCCCCCAACCTACATGGATGGGATTAAAAGTTTCTGCCCACTTTAAGTCTAGATGTATATGTATGTCCACTTTAAGCCTTTTTTATGGTTTATAGTTATGTTTATCAATTTGTAATAATGCTCTACAGATCGTAGTAATAATTTCATGCTGACGATAATTCCGTTTTTTATTTATCCTGTTATGATTCATATAAATGCTAGATTTGTTGGTATTAAATGTGTAAGCTTTTTTACACCAATGTAAGAGTTCCTGTGTATTCTCTCAGGGAAGAAAGGACAACAGGAGGTGAGATTACTATGACATCCATGTCCGACGTGTTGACCGGTGACAGTCTTGGTCAGGCCATCGTTGACCGGGCCCATGACTCCCTCATGGATGATGACAGCAGTGTTGACCCTCCCTCCAGCTCCACCCCTGGCTCCCCTCGACACACCAGGGCTAAGGCTAGACAGGTGGGAACATGATACACACTGTCTGGGGACATGATACGTACTGTCTATGGGACCCGACACACACTGTCTGGGGAACATGATACACACTGTATACGGGACATGATACACGTTGTCTAAGAAACATGATACACACTCTCTGCGGATATGATGCACACTGTCTATGGGACATGGTGCATATTGTCTAGGAAACATGATACACACTGCCTGGGGAACATGATACACACTGTCTAGGGGACATGATGCACAATTTCTGGGGAACATGATACCCACTGTCTGGGGAACATGATACACACTGTCTAGGGGACATGATACACACTTTCTGGGGAACATGATACACAATGTCTGGGGAACATGATACACACTGTCTAGGGGACATGATACACAATATCTGGGGACATAATACGTACTGTCTGGGGACACTGTGTAAGGGACAGGATACACACTGGGAACCAAGATACACACTTTCTGGGGACTTAATACACACTGTCTAGGGGACACGATACACGCTGTCTACATAGCACCATGACATACAGTATTATGTAGGCACTTTTACTACATTATGCTACATTAGAAATGGTGTAAATTCAAGAGCAGACACACATACAAAGTTGTATTATTGGCATAATATGGTCATCGAAACTCATAAAAGCATTAAGGCTGTGTCTGCAATTTTATTTTTTCACTTTGTCTTGTCTCAGACACATTTCGCTAAAAATCGAACCCATCTACCGGTAGTATCGACGAAGACATGCTAATTTGTTGTGCAACTTTATTATTTACTTCCCAATACAGGGCAACAGAACAAGGATAATGGAGTGTAACTTGCACACAACAACCACAGCCAATACAGGGCAACAGAACAAGAATAATGGAGTGTAACTTGCACACAACAACCACAGCCAATACAGGGCAACAGAACAAGCATAATGGAGTGTAACTTGCACACAACAACCACAGCCAATACAGGGCAACAGAACAAGGATAATGGAGCGTAACTTGCACACAACAACCACAGCCAATACAGGGCAACAGAACAAGCATAATGGAGTGTAACTTGCACACAACAACCACAGCCAATAACATTTCGAATGGGAATTGTTGTAAGATGATGTAATCCAATAGATCTTTCAACATAAAGGACTTGTCTTTCTGGCCAAATTATTTTAGTCCCATTTAGAAATAAAAGATTTCCACATTTGTAAGTTATGGGGGATGCCAAAACATCTGCATTTTGGTGCTCAGTGTTGTGGACGTACACATTTAATATTGTTCAGACAAACCATTAAATTAATGCTGGTTCTACAAAAAGTAAAAATAGCCACATGTAGCCTGCCTCTGTGTAACATAAGACTATTTACACTTCCGCAAGTTACCCAATAGCCACATGTAGCCTGCCTCTGTGTACTGTAACATAAGACTATTTACACTTCCGCAAGTTACCCAATCTAATTATCAGTCAAGGCAATTATTTTGATGATTTTTGCAGAAGTATGCAATCTTATTTAACCGACTGTGCATATTATGAACTTAAACTAGTCACATACTATAGATTGACGACAGCAGTGTTGTCCTTCCCTCCAGCTCCCTCCACACTGTCTGGGGACATGATACGTACTGTCTATGGGACCCGACACACACTGTCTGGGGAACATGATACACACTGTATACGGGACATGATACACATTGTCTAAGAAACATGATACACACTGTCTTGGGACATGATGCACACTGTCTATGGGACATGGTGCACATTGTCTAGGAAACATGATACACACTCTGGGGAACCCAGTACGCTGAAAAAATAGTGGAGTCACACCTATGTCGCTAGCATAAGTGGCACGTTATGGTTAATATACCACGCACTCTATTCTACCTAACAACAGAAATTGGGCCACGGAAAAATGTCAAGGAATCTGTTCTTATAAGCGTACACCAAATTTTTTTCTATAAAAAATAAGGTAACTTTTTAACACTAGTGTCATTCAGTGACTAGTGTAGAACAACTGAAAAGTGGTGCCAACTGTTTAACACCAGATGGCGACACTTTTCAGTAATTATACTGATGTAAGAATACCAAATAACTCTTGTAATATTTTCTGCACCACAGATAGTGACAAGGCTATCTATAATGTCATTGTACATGTGAAACATTGATTCCATTATTGATCATACCTTGCATTGCAACAGGTTGAGTCGATTGATGAACATGTTAGGAGAATGAACAAAATCAACGAGCCGCCTGTGAAGGATGCACCACCTTCTCCTAGAGCAGGTAAGACAGACACGAGTCTCGCTTGAACATTAACAGTCGTAATAACTTTATATTTTCATGTTTATACTCTATGAGGAAAACCTTTGAAATGCCAGTAAATTGTTATGATTATTATTATTATTATTATTATGATTATTTAAAAGTCAAATATTGAGCATAATACACTATTACTATATTAACTGCCAAACAAATAAGCAAGATGTGGTATATTTTAATATCTTTTTATATCTGTCTCAATGTTTAAATTTTTAATAAAAAACTATAAAAACATAAAATAATATAAATACAAAATAATGTGTAGTCTTGGTTAACATGAACGTTGACATAGCTGTCTCTTAAGTGTAGTAAAATAGTCCTGTTAAGAAATTACTGTTGAATTT
The DNA here is from genome assembly GCA_963662155.1 of Lamellibrachia columna. NCBI lineage: Eukaryota > Metazoa > Annelida > Polychaeta > Sabellida > Siboglinidae > Lamellibrachia > Lamellibrachia columna. Next base: position 8,049,099 of record OY759273.1, read on the forward strand.
GAAATTTTTTTCTGTACAATAATTGAAGAAGGTTTGCTGCCATCCATGATACACGTTTCTGCCACATATTATAAAAGAATATGTTAATTTTTCATGGAAATGATTTTAGTTATAAGTTTTCGAGATTATGTAATTTTAGAAAGAAAAGCAATGCACGATATCTAGAAACTTCCAAACAATTAGTCATGCGCAACATTCCAAAAGCCATAGTTCTTTGTTATGTTTCCAGAATGCAGGAGTGCGAAATCGGGCTATGCCTTTGCAAGTCCACATCCCGTTGTCAGCAGCAAGGTCACCTCCAAGGTCACCAATGGTGGCGCTAGTGCACAACAAGTGACATCGCTGAAACAGCGCATCAAAGAACTTCAGCAGCAGGTTTGTGGTACCATTTAGCATACATTATTTGAGGTTTGTTGAGTTGCAGATCAGTGCAGGCCCTTAGCCAGAAATAAAATGTTGCCGGTCTTGAACTTTCTAAAAAGTTTAACCTTAAATGCATGAATGGATTCCATGGAAGCTGTTTGCACCTATGACAGCCATTACTGGCCAAATTGTTTTTTTCACTGGCAAGCCAATGCTGGTTGATATAATGACAGCCATTATTAGCCCATTTGGTCACTTGTAAGCCAATGCCGCTTGAGCCAAAGACAGCCATTATTGGCCAAGTTAGGCTTTTTCAATGGCTGGCCAAGTCCAGTTTAGTCATTATTGGCCCAATGAAGTCTTTTCAAGCCAAAATGTGACATGATAATGAAAAATACGAAAATATGGCAAAATCTGCATAATAAATGAGCAAAAAAGAGCAACACATGAAGGTTTTGAAAGTAATACATTGAAACATAAAAAAAAATGATTAGACCTACTTCTTTGATAAAAACAGCAATCAACCAGATCCAGTATTGCCTATTGGACCAAAAACACTATGAATTTACTAGACTGAGTGCAGCATAATTGATCATGGTTTAATTGCCTGCCGTTTGAGTTTCCTTTCAACAACCTGGAAACTACTGGTGACAATACATGCCGATTGTGTCTGAATCGGAGCCCGGATCCGGCTCGATTCCGACTTTGTAGTTAATCGTGATCACGCATGGGCTACTACAAAGTGTGCCAGCAATGGGCAACAATACAGTAGCGTCTCAGTTACTAGGGCCAGGCGTATCAGCATTGTGGATCTCTGCCACTGTAACAAAGGATGTGGAAGGCTCCGCCCGCCTCGGACTTTTCAGTGACAGTCGCCAGACAGCTGATCTTGTTCATTTGCGAAAAAGGCATCAGTTGTCGTGAACTTTGACGTTGACATATCACGTCTTTTCACTCGCTCTCGCTTGGCTGGTGCCATTTTGAACTCGCTCCATGACATCCATAGTCTCGCTTATCTGACTCTCGCTTGCCTTCGTGAATTCACCGAAAATAGATGATGTGTGCGACAAATGGTGGTGCCACAGCACAGAGCCTGGATAATCGAGGCTACAGGATTATAGACACTGGGAAAGCCCATAGAAACGTGCTTCCCAACCAATGATGAATACGATTACAATAAATAGAGATCGCCGTTACCAGCACCTGCCATAGTATCGTTACTTTCCAACGATGTCAAAGTTAAAAATATATACCAGTTTTAATAAGAACCTATGAATAACTTGCTGTGTATTTTGGATAAATCATATTTTGAATGTGTAGTGATGTATTAGGTGAAAGTTCTGAAGTGTATCAAGGATGCCCACAACAAGACTCTCCAGGAGCAGACGGCCACAATCTCACAGATGGAGGCCGACCTCACAGCCACGACACAGAAACTGCAGACCAGCAAGGCCATAGCACAGGTACGCCTTCTGTTACTCGAGTTTGTTGTAAATACAAACTGTTGTAAATACGACAGTTAGAATGAATGGACCAGCAGCGTTAGTTGACATGATTGAATGTAGTGTTTCATTTATGTTTGCTATGTTGTTAAAGAGAATGTACAATTATTTTCATTGGTTAATTGATATAGAGCTAGATGGAGGTTTCATATAATTAAAATCCCCAATTCTCTTAACTTTTTTTATTTCAATTATTAAATTAACAGTGTTATACTCCATGGTTTAATACTTCTTGCTGGTTTAATCCGTTTCTAACTGGTGGCGAAAGAATATCAGGTGTTATACATACTGTGGGTGCCCCCATGCTGTATTTGAGACGACCCCTATGCTGTAGTGGCCGACTACAGAACTGTCCCCTGTGCTACATTTGAGATGCTCCCTATGGTGTTTTTGAGACTACCCTATGTTTTATTTGAGATGCCCCGTATGTTGTAGCGGCTGACTGCGGAGGTGGAGCGAATGAAGGCAGAGAAGGAGCAGATGAAGATAAGATTGGAGGAGATGAGTGCAGCCAGTAAGGATGCGTCTATGCACCTGGAGGAGGACTGGGTCAGTCTGACCAACAGGCTCAAGGTCAGTCTCATTCTCGGATCCAATCTGAGGTTACAATCCTAATTATGACCAATGAGCATGGGTCTTTGTCTCGGTAGCTATAGCCCATGATATCGACCTTGGTCTAGCTTTTCCTTAGCAACGATGTTGAGAGACGCAGTGAGTTGGAAAATGGTGAAGGTGCATGGGAGACTTTCAGTTTGGACACAGATACCCCGTTCAACAATCGACAGAAATGTTTGACATGGATAACGTCTGATAGCTTCACATTTGAAGCAGACATATTTGACATTCATTTGACGGACCTGTTGTTGTGTTGCTAGGTAAAAAGTCATGTGATGGATCTGTCAATTCGGGGGAATATGTTAACGCCACATCCTCAATTCGAGTTTTTGCTTGTCTCATCAGCCCCACTTCGCGAAATATAAACCTACCTAGTATCAACTATGACACACTTGCTCGTTTATGCAAATATGATATTTAGGTTTGACGAAATCATGTGGCAATTTGTTAAATTAATTTTGGTCCGACCAAACAGAAAAAAAGACAAAAGTGGTGTAGCCTACACCTTTATATACTATGACATAAAGCTAATCACACTTTAGAAGTTACCTGATCCAATGTCAAAGTCAGTTGTTTCAATGATTTTTGCAAAAGTATACGTGTACTCTTGTTAAATCGACTGTGCATAGTGCTTTCACACACTACAGATTCGAACATCAACAAACCTAATTCGTGATGGGCTAAATGAACTTAGAAAGCAGCTTTGACTTTCTAAGAGATGGTCGAGTTTGAATCTAAACACGTGAAATTTACTAGCTGATAAACTAGGATGTGATAAAACAAACTGTATTTAAAGTGGGGTTGGGTTTGGTAATTATTAATTGGGTACCTTTAATTTTGATTTAATAGACTTATATACTTTGACATGAGGGTATTTAAGTATCTGTATTTAAGTATATGTGACAAGGTTAAAGTATTTCCAGATACAAAACAAGTTGTAAATGAATACATAACTGTTCTTGTTCTATAACACTTTGTTTGTTTGTTTGTTTGTTTGTTTGACCTATTTAGACACAGATCATGAAAAATGTATTTACTACATAGGTTAATTTGGTTAATTGTTGCATTTCCACATATTAAAAATAATATGGTTGAGAGAAATTCCAATCTGTCATAAATGTACGTACTGGCAAGTATGTGCTAATTGTACATTTTATGAGAGTAAACATTACAGACTAATTGGTCTGACTAACTATGTGATTGTTAATCAATTTAAATGTGCTTTCACTGTTGTTTTGTCAGACCGCTTCCACGGAGGTGTCGAAGCAACTCGCTCAGATCAAACAGTTGAAGGCAGACAATGAGACATACACAGAGAAGATAAAGCAACTGAACGAGAGGTGAGGACTTGGGCCAGGTGATATAGTTTTCCCTATTACTACCACCTCTTTACAGGGAATGTTCAACAATTTTTGTTCGTTAATTGAACGAATGTTTTACATTGCCACTGAGGTTTGGACATTTCCACTGAGGTTGGGACATTGCCACTGAGGTTGTGACATTGCCACTGAGATTGGAATGTTGTAAAACTGTATTTATTAGTGTTTATAACATCTCGGTTGTTTAAAAATAATATCCATACAAAACGTGATACTGTCATGATCAGTCATGTCTTAATATTGTACAAAATACCCAATATGGCATTGTTGTAAAATCTGCAAGTTTTTTGACACACGGCATTAAAATTTTAGGGATGTTTCAAGGACATATATTGAGAAACAATCAGATTTTTTAAATGTTATTCAAGAAAAAATTTAAGGACTCAAAGCTAGAGGCACGCAGAGTAAAACACACGTTAATGGTTTCATCAAATGGCTGGACAAACCAGCCAATGACATCCAGCTGCTGACAGCTGCAAATGACAGAATTGTGTGGGGGGTCGTGATCACCAGTGACAACAGGCATGACACCTAAGCAAAGAAGATCACCACATCGTGTTTCTATCTAATCGACTGCTGCACAAATAGTATATTCATAATAATTCAGTCTGTATAACTTGGCTACTCCGACCCATTTAGCTGGTACCCATTGAGTTGGGGGTAGACCACCACTTCAGGTTGTTTTCACAGTTGAGATCTGTATTGAAGTAAACGAGTGGGGCAGTGGATAGCTGTCTAGATTTGTTGTGCTACATGTAATTTTTATTTTGAAGTCTCCATGCATTGAACTGTGCAAATTGTTTCAGAGTGAATCATCAGGAACGTGATGTCGCACAAAAGCGCAACCTGGTGGAGGAAATGAGAACAAAGTTGCGAGAAGTGCACTCGAACACCGAGGCAGACGCTGCGGCAATGGTGGGTGAATCTGTCATTTTTTACTAGAATTAGTCCACTTTGGAAAGTTTGTTGGACGTGTTTTTGCAGTGTTTAACAGCATAGCAACTTTTGTTTTATTTGCCAGCATTTTAAATTAGAAAGATCCTTAGATATGGAACAAAGCGGCACAGTTTATTTGCAGCAAAGTTTGTTTTGGTTAATGATTCTAATTTTGTAACCACATGTATTGTAACATTTAATATAATCTTGGCAGTACTTTTTAAACATTTATTTAATGTACTTTTAAGACCTATATACATGTATAACGACCAGGATACTATGCTGTATAATATCTCATCATTATTATTTTACAGTATCTCTGGTTTCCTGTGAAATGTGGGATAATGATCTGCATCAAGTTATGAGAATGCTGACATGAAGACATATCTGTTGCTTTAATAAGATGACGTAAAATCATAGTTATATCCATCCGTATTAAAAAATACATAGGTGTCAACAATATTACCGCTTTCAGGCAGGAAGTACTGCTTTTATCCCTTGGTCTTGCTGTCCCACGTTTTGACGAAATGACCCGCTTTTTTTGTAATTTTCAAAAACAAACAATGTTTGATCTATTTGTTGCGCATGAAGCCATTCTAGGCACGTTTTATTTCTTTGGTCTCAAGTGATTTCATGTGCATTCACAGCGAACAAGAACAGCACATGAAAATGGCAACTTGTAAAACAACACATTAAAAACGATGACATAACGCTAAACAACAATGAAAGTTGAGTGGAGAGGAATTTCCCGCTTTTCCATGAGCAGATGTTAACACCAGAAGTTAACACCAATGACAGTAGCACCAATTTTATGCACATGATGAGGGTGGGACCATACGATAGACACTTGTAATTGCAACCCAGTAGAATAACTATGTGCAGATAATGCGTGAATGTTTACTATGAGTGTAGACAGTGTGCAGCTGATACAACACCAAAGTAAACTGTCTGCCTCTGTTGTGTTCAGCTGGAGGTGGAGAACAGAATGAAGACACTGTCAGAGACAAACAACAGGTACAAGATACAGGTAAGTTGCTTCCATGCACTTCATGCCCAGTGTGACAATGTCTACATGTCTTACACTGTGGTTCATGTAAGTAAGTGGGCAGTTCCATGTTCAGTATTCAGTATATCCAATTCCGTATTCGACCTATTAAGCATACACCCCCCTTTTTTAATCGGCAGGATCCATAATTTTTGTAATTTTACCAGTGTGGAACAACTGAAAAGTGTCACCATCTGGTGTTAGACAGTTGGCACCACTTTTCCGTTGGTCTACACTAGTCACCAAATGACAACACTAGTATTAAACAGTTACCTTATTGTCTAGAGAAAACAATTTTGGTGTATGCGTATAAGAACAGATTCTTTGACATTTTGGCGCAATTTTTGTCATACATACTGTACGATTATTAGGCTGAATACGATATGTATGTCAATTTCTTCTCCCAACATCGAGGATGTAAGGGAAGTCATCTTGCACTCCGCACCAAACCCCTACATGAACAGGCAGATAGCCAAATGAAAAACCCAACGTCCACAGGGAAAGCGTCATAGGGAAGGTGGTGACTTCACTTCCACCGTCAATGTACAAGATGGTACCAAGGCAGAAAAAAGTTGTGGTACTTTCAATCCCAGCATGCAATGCCTGGCTATAGTGGGCATCCAACATCGTGGAAGTGTCTGAATGTGTTCAGAAAGCAGTACTGCTATGAAGTAACCCCAGTAACGTGTGCATTTTAATATTTTCCAATATAATTGTAATAATCGACCAGTAAAAGTGTTTTCCAGTATGGTGCCTAATGTGATAGTTTTGTGGCTGTTTCAGTTGGAGGCAATGAAGCAACGACTAGCTGCGGTGACGGAAGATAAATACAACAACGAAGACAAAGTGATCAAATTGTCAGACGAACTTGAGAAGAAGGTATTCCATCAGCACAGTTATTTGCCACATATTATTTTATTACAAATGCAAAATAAAAAATTATATAGAAAATTTGTGTTTGGTTTCAAAAATACTAATGCTTTACTGATAGTGTTTTGTAATAACAAATTAAGGAAACAACATGCTGGATAAAGTATGTTAATAACTTTCTCATAGAAACCAGTACCTATGCTGGCACTACCGGTGGGACATAGGCGACATGGCATCGGATTTAGCTAGTAAAAAGTTATCCATTTGGGCCAATTTGGCCACCAGCATTTTCGTTGAAAAGCTCACATAATACAAGAGGGTTTTAATGATGCACATTAAAAAATTTGGCTAAAGCAATTTGTATTTGGCTAAAAAAAATTGTGGGGCTTTAGTAAAAATGGTTAACAGTTTACTACATATGGGGGACTGTTTCACTACGACAAAGAGGTCATAAGTAAAATCCATCATAACACAGAATCCACCATAAGAGCATTTTCAAAATGCGTTTCACTAAGATGCTCATAAAATCCATCATAAGCTAATGATAAAAATTTCCATCATAAGCTCCATAGGGTGCACAACTGGGCAAAATAAATAGAAAAGTTGTTCAAAAGTGGCTGATGATACAATACGATCCATCGAACACTTTTCAACTACATTTGAATGATTTGATCACTGGGTGAACAGGAAAGTGTAGTTTTAAAAAGAAGACGCTGTGTCACAGAGGACACTATTTCTGTGACACACCGGCGATGTGTTGTTTTGACAAGTGAAGTTTTGACAATTTTCAATAACAAAGCCCTTGGAGAGTGCCAACAACTTCAACCGAAGTTGTGTCATCAAGTATACCAATATGAAGGGTAGGGATGTATTTTTGTTAGACACTGCTAAAAATTTGCTAAAATTTGAATAGCAAATGTTTCGCGAACAACCTTGACTTTTGCAATGCCGTAAAACAGTGCACACAACGACTTGTCAACATCAGTGCTGTAAAATAGAAGCTGCAGACAAAAGCCATAATTTACAAACTATTCATCGCTCACATTTTGAAAACTTATTTGACTGTGAAAAACTGGATCTCTACGTAAAAGTAGAGTCAAGATAATATGCAGCTAGGTAAATTTGACTGTTTATGGTGGATATGTTTTGCTTTATGAGTGGTCTAACCTTGTCATAAATTAGGAGCATTTTTAAGAGTGTTTCTATGAGTGTTTTTATGATTTATTCTTAGTGAAATGCAATTTTCAGTTTCGATCATAGTTAAGGGGCGGAATCGATTTTTAAGAGCAAAGTCATGCTTAAGAGCTCATAAGAATATGTTAGTGAATCAGTACCCAGAATGCTGCTAAGTTTATCAGACAGTTCGACATAGATAGTGATTGCGCAAAATTATGTTTCGATTTTTATAAAAACTAAAATAAAAATGTTGTCTTGTAGCTTACCTGTAGTAGGGTTTTTCGTAAAATCGTAAAATTTAGTTTTTGCATCTGAAAATTAAATAACTAATTTTACAACATATAAAGATCACTTTATGGCAATTATTGATAGCCCAATAAATCACCCAATGAAACATACCAGTTATGAAAACTATGAAACAAAATTTCCCCCATTTTGCAAAAATTAGACAATCTATTTGTGTGTGTGTGTGTGTGTGGGTGTGTGCATGCGTACGTGCGTGCTTGTGTCAAAAGTGAAGGCCACAGTTAATTTACCGTTAATATCTGCCTTTTACCAAATAACATGAAACACAGTCACTGATTAGTTAACAGCTGAGCATGAACCAAAGAGATTTCCTGTTTGAAAGTGTTTTTTTTTACTTTTGGAATCCAAAATGTTTTCAGAAACCTCCAAATGCTTTTGAAATTCACTGAAATCCATGGGCAGGGGAGCTTTGTAGCAAAAATTTCTCATTTCTAAGAAACCTGTGTATGTATGTGTCAGTGCAAGCAGGCGGCCGATCTACAACGCAAGTGTGGTGAACAGCATGCGACACTGAGCGCAGTCGAGAGCACGGCCAAGCAACAGCTACAGTCACTAGCCCACCAGAGTGAGGCTGCAATTGACATGGCGCAGTCGAAGCTGCTTCACACGAGTCTCAGTCTGAAGGAGTTCCACAAGTTTATTGCGGTTAGTGGTAGAGTCAGTGTCCGGGTGGGGGGATCTGCGTATGGTTAGGAGAGCAATGTCAGGGTTGTATGTCAGTGGGTGATTGCAGTGTTAGGGCCAGCCGCAGACTATTAATTAAATTTTGCAGGATGTGTGTCAGGACAGGTTTGCAATAGGAACATCGGGGGGGTGCAGAGAGGCGTAAATAATTTTTTTTATTGGATTTTCATTTTTAAGGACTTGTAAAAGGATGTCTGCATATTGCTGAGAAAACCAAGCTAATGACCAACAACACCAATGGCGTCAACAAGAAGATCACAGTGAATGGACAAAGATTAGAAACAGTTCAAGTACCTGGGTTCAGTTATCACAGATGAGGGGTCCCAACCTGAGATCATTTCAAGGATTGCCCAGACAACAGCAGCGATGACAAGACTGAAACCAATATGGAAAGAAACATCACCTTTCGATCTAAAAATCAGACTGATGCGATCACTTGTCGTGTCAATATTTCTATACACATGCGAGACATGGACTCTTACAGCCGAACTACAAAGAAGAGTACAAGCCATGAAAATGAGGTGATCAAAAGATCCTTTGCATCTCATACAAGGACCATGTAACCAACAAAGAGGTCCACAACAGAATCAAACAAGCCATCGGGCCCTATGAAGACCTAAGAGACGGAAGCTGAAATGGTATGGACACGTGTCACGAACATCCAGCATGACAATCCTGCAAGGCACCGTTAGGGGAGCAGGAAGACGAGGAAGACAGAGGAAGAGGTGGGAGGACAACATCAAAGAGTGGACAGGCCTGGACTTCTCAGAGACACAAAGGGCGGCAGACGACAGGAAGAAGTGGAGACAGCTGGTTTCAAGGTCATCGGTGGTGCCCCAATGACACTACGGGTTACGTGATTGATGATGATGATGATATTATTTAGCACCATGCTTCTTTAATCAATCAATTTAATTAATCAGTTAGATCACCAAATGTATAAATGGCACCTTGATGGTGCTTGAATGAAATGTCTTTGTTATTTTGTATTGAATTTGTCATGGAAAAGTTCTACATTTTTTCGAAGCCCAAAGCTACACACCACAAAAGAGTTATGGGTAAGTCATAGGGGAGTTGGCACGTGGGCAGAGACAGACCAATAGTGGCAAACATTGTTGACCGTACTGATGAGTTTATGGTGTTTTGCCTCAGTAATAGTTGGTGTTTTCTGTCTCCTTCAGCTGTTGGCTCATGCCCTGCTCAGCAGCATCCACCAGGCCCGTCTACTGCAACGCAAACACAAGTACAAGCGCGAGAAACTGGCGCCACAAGGTGACACACTGGCGCCCTCTATGAGACGGGCAAAGAACCTTGCGAGTGACCTCCTCAACATGAGTTCAAGTGACATCGATGACCTGCTGAGTGTGTGTGATGGCATGGACGACTCGGTCAAGGTGTGTAGTTTTCACCTCATTGAAACTGAGACATGTCAAGTGGTGTAACATAAAATATTTGGTTGACTGACTGATCAACTGACCAACCGCCCGTCTAACAAAGGAAGCAACATTCTCACAAAGATTGTTTATATATTAACCAGTTATATTTTGGCAGACATGAGTGGCAGTCCATGATAGCTGACCTTCCTAGAGGAAATGGCGCCACATGATGATGATGTAAAGTGAAAGTGCAAGTTCGTCGTAGTAGGTTTTGTATATGATGGAGTATTTACATTGATGTTGCTACTAAGTGCTGTGTTGCTGGCCTTGTTTAGGGTGACGAGGACTCAGATGACGAATGTAGACTGGACAAGGACTGGACAAAGAAGTGGCAGAAACTGATTCAGTCAAAGGTCAGTAGATTGGTTACGTTGGAACGTTTTGGGATTTGGCCAAAACTTTTATATGTAGGTCTGACCCAATATTAGGGATGTCAATGAAAATAAAAAATTGCATATCTATTATATATGTTCAATATTTGTCAACAAAATTTGGCACATTGATAGAATTTAGATCTAGATTTCAAACTTGTCAAAAACTAACATTTTGCCAGTCCTTATTGACCTAATTAGCATAAATTTGCATGAGTTTTAGGGAAGTTAATTGTTTATATATATTTTTTTAACTATTGCTTGTAATGTAGCAAGTAGCAAACGGAAGTTGGGGAACTCAGCAATCAGTATTATTTCTTAATATTGAAAAATACACAATTTGGGGAAGAAATAAAATATGCCAGTTTTCCGACATATCTAAAGATTGATTGACAGCACTTATTGACAGACCAACATATCTTCACCTTTCAAGGTGAAATATAATGTTTTTCATTGGCTGATTTTTTTATCTGTCAAATTCCAGTTTTATACAATTTCGGACGGTAAATATACTGCAGCAATAAAGATTAAAATATGAAGTATAACATTGATAAAGATGAAGTGTAACATTTTATGTTTTACAAAACCCACAACTAGCTCTGTATCAGTTAAGCAATGAATATTGTTGCACTTTCCCTTGAGCGTTGATAGTTAGAATTCACGGCAGATGTCTCGTTTCTCAACGATGATTCTTGTCTTTTCTTCAGGAGGACTTTGCCATGACCATGGTCAAACTCTTTATGCAGAAGGTGGACGAACGCTGTCAGATAATCATGAAGCTTGGTGCCACCTAGTGGCAACTGCTGGGACTCGGTGTTGACGCAATATCGATAGTGACGGATGTAACACGTGTCACTGTAAACTACAATATTTTATGTAAAAATGATTTTGTTGTACAATTTTATAAATACCCTGACAATGACAATATTTTGTCTACGTTGCCATATTTTTTATTGAAAACGCAGAATTCTGAGACATTGCAATAAAGGTTCTTGTATACTGACCACTTTTTAGATATTCATGTTTGCAGGTGAAGAAAGAAAACACACTTTTACATGTTCAGCATTAATCCCGATTAAACTAACTACAGGGTGTACAATTACTTCAGTGAAAAGGTTTCATTAACATGCTTCATTTTGTAACATGCAAACCAAGAACAATGGAACAATAAACTGAACATGCCAGACCAAATGATGTAATATGTGATATATTATTTGTCATGAATGTTAGTTGTGTTGATGGCGTTTTGGTTGTTATAATCATGTAATATGCCATCCTGCTTTAATAATTTGTATACAACCCTACTTCAATCCTATGCATGGAAAGTGTTTAAATGAATGGTAAAACATCGTATCACATGTGATTACTAATAATTGTGCATCAGCCTGATAGTACCAAGTAGTACCAACATGATGAGAAGCCATGTAGCATGTTCGGGATATCATTGTAGTTATTCAGTATCACTGAACATACAGTGTTGTCGACATATTATTTTTGGTGTGGTTTCTTACACAATGTGGCTGTTACAGTGACATACCAAACTATTAATGCTTACATTTGCAGTGTAATTTTGTATATATATTTGCAGGCATACATCATACTGTTGAATTAATGTACTGTATTTATATTTTATTAAATAAACTTGTGCTATTTATGAAAATCATGTATTTGAAATATACATTTCTAAGTCTGTTTATTTGCTATTGATATTTCTTTAAACTATCCTTGTAGCATAATGCAAAATTTCTTTAATCACAACTGAAAGTTTTGAGTCGTGATTAAAAGAAATTGTACATTATATTATTATCCCAACTTGAACATTTTCGCATCCTAGTAACAGTTTACCACAATTCTGAAACCTTTAAATACATTATCTCAATATTCTTTATATGGTGTTGTTTTTAGCATAAATCTGTAAGAAAAAAATTGCACTAAACTAATTATTATTAATATGCTTTAGAAATGTTACATGCTAATATATTTGTAATGAATTGTACATGTACAAATTAAAGTAACGTAAAAATGAAAGTCGGCCGCCAGGAACTCGGCGTTGCCGGAACCCGGGATTGAACCGGGGACCTTTAGATCTTCAGTCTAACGCTCTCCCAACTGAGCTATTCCGGCCGACAAGTAAATTACATTTCGAAAGGATACTGCCGTAGGCCCGTACATAATACGTAATGTTAATCATTATTTATTAATATTATTACGTTGTGTGTAATTAGTACCAATATGTAAGCAACGTCAATATATATATAGCCTGCCAAGAACGTCTAACCTTCCTTTTTTAATGGAACTCATCAAATATATTAAATAATACCGCTAGATGGCACGACGATCACAAATAGTCCATAATTATACACTACGTGGCAGCAGAATTACCAGTTCGATGAAGCACAGCGTAGTTTTTACGTATTTTATCGCCTATAATATATCCACACACGCGCACGCGCGCACGCGCCCACACGCGCACACGCGCACACGCGCACACGCGCACACGCGCACACGCGCACACGTGCATGTGGATGTGGATATATATATATATATATATATATATATATATATATATATATATATATATATATATATATATATATATATATATATATATATATATATATATATATATATATAGGCATGGGTTAATTTCAGTTGTTAATTGAATTAACTCAATTAAGTTAATTTAATTTAATTAATTAATTTTACCAAAAGGGGTTAATTTAATTTAATAAAAAATTCCCAATTAACTCTAAATTAAGTGCTCATGCAACATTCCAGTCACGTGTGAATGGGAGGGAGAGCATCACAGAGCACATAATATACACTGTACCAACTGGGGGTGGGCTGCTCATTCAGGCATCTGTGAACTGGAGGGAAGGCCTAGACTTGTGGCTTCAGCAAATCTCTGTTTAAAGCAAATATTATATATATATATATATATATATATATATATATATATATATATATATATATATATATATATATATATATATATATATAAGGAAACCCCACACCTGCAAATCTTTAGCCACAATTTTTCAATACTTTCAGAAAAAATTATACATTTTTTACCTATCTACAACTTCAAAAATGTGATTAAATGCCCCTTGAAGAAATGTCTCAGCATGTAAATATTGTACGAGCAAATCTCTTTCCAACACAGTTATCACAGACGCTTCTGTTTTTAATATGTAAACATTTCTACCAACACATGATTGTGTGAGATTAATTAAATTCAATTTAATTGCAGAATTTCTGAGTTTATTGTAATTTAATTAACTTTTCAAATTAATTCCCCATGCCTGATATATATATATATATATATATATATATATATATATATATATACATACATATATATATATATATATATATATATATATATATATATATATATATATATATATATATATATATATATATATATATATATATATATATATATATATTATATATATAATAAAAAATTATATATATATATATATATACATATTATATATACTTTTCAAATTAATTGCCCATGCCTGATATATATATATATATATATATATATATATATATATAATATATTATATATATATATATAATAAACAATTATATATATATATACATATTATATATATTGATATATATATATATATATATATATATATATATATATATATATATATATATATATATATATGTAGTTGTACCATATATTATATATATAAGTTAATTGTAATTTAATTAATTAACTTTTTAAGTTAATTGCCCCTTACCTGATATATATATATATATATATATATATATATATATATATATATATGTATATATATATATATATATATATATATATATATATATATATATATATATATATATATATATATATATATATATATATATATATATATATATATATATATATATACCGTATATTATATATATATATAATTAATTGTAATTTAATTAATTACCTTTTTAAGTTAATTGCCCTTTGCCTGATATATATATATATATATATATATATATATATATATATATATTATATATAATTGTTCATTTAATTTAATTGAAGACATTTTATTTAATTGACCTGATAAATGTGTGAAGTTAATTTAATGTAATTGCAGAATTTCTGAGTTAATTATAATTCAATTAATTAACTTTTCAAATTAATTGCCCTATGCATGAAAGGGGCTAAGTAGTTCATAATCGATAAGGAGTTCCAGTTGTAAAGAGTTTGATTGGTACGCTGGTGAGCTACGGAGGATCAGCAAGTTTAAACAGGTGGGTTTTTAGTTTACGGTGAAATGTTGTTATAATTCCTACATACTTAACACTAACAGGGAGTGAGTTCCACAGCAACTGAAAAAGCTCTAGTTCCGACATTTGTCTTAACACTGGTAACAACAAGTAAATTAGAATTAGACGATCGAAGCTGTCTGGGTTGTCTTGCAGGAGTGAGCTGGGAATGTAAATATGTTCATTCATTGTTGGTTGCTTGGATGAGAGTGCCTGATAGGTAATTGTACAGATCTTAAAAAATAATGCGACACCGGACAGGGAGCCAATGGCAATGATTTAAGAAGTGACAATGAGTGAGAGAAACGAGGAAACCGGGTAACTACCCTTGCCAAACAGTTGTGCACGCGTTGAAGTTTCAAGATGTCATTGAGAGCAATATTATGATAAAGGTAATTGCAATAATCAAGTCTACTGCTAACAATAGCAGTTGCGATAGTTTTGGCGACATCAGAATACATAAACCGGCGATTACGACGAAGGTCACAAATATGATCAAAGCAGCAACGACAAGTTTGTAAAATATGCTGTCTAGCATTTAAATTATCAAAGGTGGCTCCTAAATTCTATGCTGAGACGGTCGGTGTGAAATTCTGGCTCAGCATAGGTGTTGGGGAAAACCAATCTAGTTTTCCACGCTGCTTTTGTGTACCAATAATAAAAACTGTTGCATTTAGCTTTAATTTGCTGTTAGTCGTCCAGTGGAATAAATTCTAGAAACAATCCCTGAGTTGGATTAAGGAACAATTTGTATCCGGAGTAGCGATGGAAAGGTAAATCTGTGCATCATCTGCATACAGGTGGTGGTCCAAGATATGGGTTTGAATAACTGAGCTGAGTGGAGTAGTGTAAAGAGTAAAAAGTACTGGTCCAAGAACAGAAGCCCGCGGAACACGAACTGGGTAGCGCCGCTGAAAAGCAATTAGCTATCTTCACTCTTTTGTATTTATCAATTAAGTATGATGAAAACCAGCTCTTGGCTGCGCCAGATATGCCATACCATATTAACAATCGTTTAATGAGTACGTTATGGTCAATAGTATTAAAAGCAGCCGATAAATCAAGCAAGGTAAACGGTGCTACTTTACCTTTGTCCATATTTAGAGTGACGTCATTACGTACTTTTAAAAGAGCAGTCTCTGTAGAATGAAACCGTTTGTCAGCTGATTGTAATGCATTATACATACAATTTGACTCAATATGAGACCTTAGATGGAGTCAAGCGCTGTCGTGTAACGAGAATTTGGAATCGTAATCTGATGGAGCACGCCATTGACTTCGATTGCAGTCCGAGTATCCCAGTTCCCTGACACATATCTTCTCCAAGATCGAGACAATGTCACATTGGTGTCGATCTCGTGTGACAAATATCGTTTAGTTTGTTATGTCTAGAAATCCTCCTGTGTAGGCCGATAACAGTTTGCATGGCTACACGTTATGTTGGGAATAGGCCTATCTGAAATTGAACACAGCGTTCGCTTTCGTCGTGATTTATAGATCTTTATTGTGTGACTACTAGTTAATTAATGTAACCTTTCTCAGAATTTTTGACATGTCAGCATTGCTACACTTAATTCACATGTTCAGTAACCCAAATGTAGAAAAATGTCAAGAGTGTCAATGTCCTGGGTTTCCATAACTCTATGGATGGTCGAAAAGTTATCTCTTAATGCAGTTTTTATCTTACTTCGGGCGGAGTTGACTGTGGTCGTTAATAACAGGTTGTCTCTTATTGCAGGTGGTCGCTTGAGAAGGTTTGATTTTGGTGTGCGTTTGAGAAAGGCCGTTGCAGATTTGAAAGTGGTGGTTTTACATGTTTAGTCCAGGATAATGAGCTATTGAGCCTATGGTTACACCAAGAAGGAGACGGGAGTCAACTGGATAGTTAGGCTGGGTTGAGATGGAGCAGGTGAAGGGTGTGGCTTAGGTGAGTATTTCTGAAGAGGTGGCACTTTGACGTGTTTAAATTCATGCGACACTTGTCATTAAGTCAGCCAGTTTTTGAATATCTGTTTGTAGTATGAAATTGTTTGTCATGGTCTATTTGTGACTGAATCTCTTTATAAATAATGGAATAATCAGCAACAAGTGATATGTGGAAGTGAACGCCATTATGGGAAACAGTGAAATAAGTTATGTACAGTACGACAGGGCCAATAACTGAGTCTTGAACTGCACATCTACGAGACTTACACATCTACGAGACTTACACATCTACGAGACTTAAGTCGGATCCATTTACACTGAATCTGGTTTAAGAAAAAATACTTTATCCAGTAATTTAGTTTAGAAGTCGTTTATGCCGAACACTATCAAAAGCAAATATATTTGGTGTTGTTTGTTCATGGAGGCCGCTTTTTGTAATACTGCAGTACATGACTGTGCTACGGTTCCGCTACGTAGCCCAATACCGCACAGTTCCAGCATCGTTGTATACCTCTGATGATGGGGTAATTAATGAAAACCGTTATTTTAGGAAAATACATTACAATATCGCAACGCCACCACATCGAAATTCTCATTAAGCAATAGTGAGAAACAAAATGACGACCCCATTTTACAATCCATTTTCCAATTATACACACCTTTCTGATTAATTCACTGCACTGCTAACCAATAATAACATGAGTCATGATTTGTTATCTACTAACATACCCAATTAAACATGGTTTGCAGTACATTATGAATATTAAATAAGTGGAAGTTCTACACAACAGAATAAATTAGATTCATCATGACGAGTTTTCATAGAAGCAATGAAGAGAACACTTGGTGGTTTAAATAAAACTCTAAACATGCATATCTATAAAGGTTTTCATAAATGTCAGAAATGAAGCGTGGTTTTGATACGAAATGAGGCATCAAAATGTCGACCCTAGACGCAACTATTATGAAAAATAGTAACGCTGCATCTACTAACGAGTCAACTACAGTATTCACCTGGGGATGTAGTTTTATAAAAAGAACGTATCAATTGGGTAGTGGACACAAGGCAGACATACATGAGCAAAAACCCAATGGCGCAGGCTGCGCCTATTGCAATACGTATGGTGATTGGTTCTTTATGTCGGATTCATTAATCGGTCGGCTTTTAGTTTACAGCTATGACATTTTTGTTGCTTGTCAACATGCAACACTTTCACCAAATGTCAAGTCGAGAATCAATATGGCTTCAATGAAGACAAAGCTACAATGATATCTTTACGCAATTAAAATGTGATGTATGTGGAGAAAACCGCATTTGCCCACTCTTCTGGCTCCAGTGGGAGTGGTGGCTACCGCGGTGGGCCGTAGACCAAAAATAGGCGATTTAAGCCCGTGTGTCGTGGCATATCAGAAGTACTGGTGGCAAATGGAAGGGCCGGAGCTATGTCCCCTAAACAAAAGCCCAATTGTTTGTTACGTGTGGTCATGTAGAAAATTAAACGGCCACACAATACGAGCCACGTGGTATTGTACTTAGCTGTGATACACATTTTCGGGCACATACGATGAAAAAATTACATTTTCACACAGTTTAATTAATTGTAACTGAAAAATGTAGCAGGGATTGCTATTATATTACTATTTCTATAATCTGTCTGGTACTAAGATTGTGTAGTTTATACTAATGGATCTATTTCCCTTCTGTTAAAATGCTCAATCTAACAGCTAAACAGCTACAGGGGTTTTTTGGTCAGATTTTGTTGCAAAAATGTGTTTGCATGATTACTAAGGTTAAGGGGGGTTATTCCCCCCCCCGCTTGTGTATAGCGAAGTGGGAGGATTACTACCCCCGGTTTTATGTTTATTGAATTGTAAATAGTATCGCTGGTACTATGCTTGTGCAATTTTTCTTTGTGGATATTTTCCCCTTGTATTTCGTAATTATGCTGGAATCTTATTGAGTTTTGTAACAAGGGGGTTTTGGTCAACTTAATCTTGCAAACCAGTCTCTTTGCTAACGTTATTTATACTAATTAGTTATATGTACCAGCTTATGTCTGTACATTAATTGTTATTGTAGTGTACTTCCTGGCTGTACACACTGCTGTATGCGCAGTATGTTCAAGTCAGTGTGCACAGTGGCAATACTTGTCCTGTCTCATAGTCATTGAAAATAAATTGGACAGATTGCCCATTTTTCATCCAACATGGTAGTTGTGTTTCTCACACAAACAGAGAAAGGGCTGCACAGTCACACAAAACATATTTTCGGATAAATGCGATGAACAAATGACATTTTCACACAGTTTAATTAATTGCAACTCCATTTTGCTTATGATAATTATGACACTGCATGAAAAAGTCCAGCTTAAGTCGGAAAAATCGCAAATTGAGATTTCAGCTTTATTTCAAAGTGTGTTAATTTATATATAACAAACAAACAACGTAAATGAATTAATTGAAGTGGTTTTGATTTTACGTCTAGTTAAAATTCTTTGGTAGGAAATAAACCAAACTGAAGCTACAGAAAAAACTGATATCTCAGTTTGTGCTTTTCCTGCTTAAGCCGGGTTATCTCGTGCAATAATATGTGATTTTAAACTGTTGAATTGTCTAGCAATGACGACTAAAATGCTGGTTTCATAGGTGTGACTATAATAGTTACCACGCCTTCTTCTGATACCAACAGTAAATAATGATATATGAGCAAATAGAACTATATATTGTTAGGCTCGTGTAAAAATAGCTACATTTCCTTTGATATTCATTACTATAATGCATGATTTTCACAGTTCAATGCATACTAAAATGCCGATAAATGCGCAATGGACAGGCTAATGGACATGCACTGTGTATAAGCAACATGTTATATCGCTCAAAGTATACATTCTAGCGAACTGACGAACAATAAAATGTCTGTTAAATACTCGTTAAACCTCTGAAGTGAAGCCTAATATTCTTGCATTGGTAATCAGCCATGTGTTATTGCGTTACATCAAAGACTGTTACGCTTTTGCGTCTTTTATCTTCGGCTCAACTTGAAGGACAACAAGCGACGATACGCCACCTGCAATTCGCATCACTTAAAGACTTTGATTGTCAATGTACGAGCTGATTCCCTTGCAAACATACTTACACAAGAAGTGACGTCAGCGACGACAATAATATTGTTTCCGTAATATTTCTAATTCGATCGTGACGTCAGCGACGACACCGAATTGTCATAGTATTGCTTACATGATATTTCCAAGTAAATCGCGATGTTAGCGACGACACTGTATTGTCACAGTATTGCTAACATCATATTTACAGTTCAATCGTGACGTCAGTGACAACACTAAATTGTCATAGTTTTGCTTGAGTAATATTTCCAATGATATATACGATTAATACTCTAGTGGCTTACTAACAGTTCGTGCTTCACTTATTCAACAGCTGTAAGTTGGAAAAGTGTTTCGAACATAGTGTAATGGCGGAGTAACGTACATACACCGCTCCTTCGCTCACGTACTTCAAACAAGAGGGAAATCTTTGACACATTTATAACAAACTATCTAAATACACATTTGTGCAGTGCGACGTGGCGTCCGAAGACTAGTCACTATACATTACTACACATCCCTGCATAACCCTGTTTGGCACCCCGGATCCACCCCGTACACCCTTAATAAATACCCCGAACACTACACTGCACAAACAAGAGTCTTAGTAGAAAAATCACGAAGTGTTGTCATGATGCAGTCGATAGTATCATATAGTATCATATAGTATCAAACAATAACGTGCGGCGCCGAGAAGATTATGGCCATCGTCGAAACGACCGTAAACACCGTGAACATCCAAAGACACAAACGGTCAATAACAAGCGCGGCAAACTTCCAGTCGTTGCATTTATCCGCGACTTCCTCGTCAGATTTCACTTTGTTCGTCAACACTTTCAACTCCTTGAGTATATACTTGAGCTGATACGACGCTCCGCCCGTGGAGAGATCCGTCACGGCCATGCCGCCATTTTCTATCGTCATGCCATTGCAGTACGTTTTCGAGCCGCCGAAGTCATCGTCAAGGTCAAGGACGTTGGCAAGGAGACTGCGCGAGGACCGGCCCGCCATCTCGTGGTCGGGTGTCCGCGCCTTGGGCGAACATTTTCTATCACAGACGTTGCCGCAGCCCGGTCGTTTCATACGCAGAAACCACGCCAGCCACTCGCATATGAACTTCTTCACCTGTAGACATGGAGAGAAGTGTTTAATAGACGGTAGTGAATGTTAACCGATAATTAGAATACGTTTACATTAAAATCAAATGTGTTTTTTTATAGTTCACATGGAAAGTACAACCTTACACATTACAAAACAGTAATCCCTGTGACTAATTGTAAATTATGTTCTTACAATAACATGCATGACCTAGACATTTCATTATATCTGCACCCAGCACCCTTACCATTGCTCCAACACCACACTAGCAACCAGATGCGAAAATATTGATAGGCGAGGTTTAATAACTCAGCACAGCTACACTTCAACGCAAAATTCACATCTTCAATAAAACTAAAGAATCCTCCAACAAAACCCCACTGGGATCAGCCAACGACTACTAAACAATGTCAACATAACATTATCCACTATTCACTGCGAGCTCGCCCCGCCACTGTTTATTGATTGTGCTGCCATCTGGCAAATAATCGAGCTACTATAGGTTCAGCAGCGGATCCAGGTTTTTTTTTCAATACCCCCCTAGGCCATGGGGGTCTTAGATTCCCTCTGTGTCCGTGACAAATATTACGGTAAAGGACAACGTATATGGGCCTACATAGGAACAAGTGTCAATGTAAAGACTGCAGCATTACCAGTCGACTAATATTAACTTTCTGTAAGTAGAACGACACATGTGTCGTCCCGTCCCCCCGGTTCGTAAGTAGAACGACATATGACTACGACTGACTGAGACCCCCCCTGCCAACAAACCTAGGTCCGCCCCTGGGTTTGTAAGATTTGACATCTATATCGGGGACCATGTGAACGACCGCGATATTTTGCGCTTACCCATTCCGGCATCTCGTGGGTATCTGGGGTCCGGTGGTGGTAGTTTAACACGAGCACAGTGAAGACGACGGAGAGAGAACACATCAACATGATGCAGGCGAAATACATTCCTGCAACGGCACAACGTACTTGTTAGTGCAGAAGGTCAAAGGTGTGTAAAGTGCGTGGGTGCGTGGGTGCGTGGGTGCGTGGGTGCGTGGGTGCGTGGGTGCGTGGGTGCGTGGGTGCGTGGGTGCGTGGGTGCGTGGGTGCGTGGGTGCGTGCGTGCTTGATTGCATACATGCGTATGTGCGTGCATGCGAGCGAGTGAGTGTGCATGCATATGTATGTATGTATTTATGCGTGTATGTATGCATGCATGCATGCATGCATGCATGTATGTATGTATGTATGTATGTATGTATGTATGTATGTATGTATGTATGCATGTATGCATGTATGCGTGTATGCGTGTATGTATGTGTATGTATGTATGTATGTATGTATGTATGTATGTATGTATGTATGTATGTATGTGTGTATGTGTGTATGCGTGTATGCGTGTATGCGTGTATGCGTGTATGCGTGTATGCGTGTATGCGTGTATGCATGTATGCATGTATGCATGTATGTATGTATGTATGTATGTATGTATGTATGTATGCGTGCATACATGCAATCATGTATGTATCAATTCATCTATGCATGTATTTATTAATGCATATTGCATATTACAACCGTACGCGCACGCACATACACATAATATAAACTTTAAAAATGCGATAAACATAATACTAACTAACATTTTAGCGCAGCTCGGTCCGTTTTGAGCAATAACAAACGGTGGTCACATTTCAGGCGTGTAATTAGACTATAAACAATCTCTATACAAACGAGGAGCGAGACAATCATTGCCACTGTAGGCGCTTTCTATTTAAAGGATCATGAGATGCGTCTTGAGTGAATTACTGCAGTGAGAGTAGATTGTGGTGAGTAATGGAAATGTCTTCGACCATAGCACATATATCCTGGTGATGACAAAATATGGACGATTGTATCAGGTGTCGGATGTACATTATGCTAACATTCCTGCCATAATAAATTGTGGCAGGAATTATGCATCTGACTATCGATTTCAGAAATTTTTTTGCCAAGCGTGTATAGGACAAAAACTAAATTGGCATGAAATGAGTAGTATTATGAACACAAAAATAGGAATTTACCGTATCGCATATATCTTATTATGTATAACCGGGATGCGTTAATATGCGTAACAGATACCGTGCTTAAAAGAAATACAGTCGAACCAGGCTATACGGTCACTTCGGCTATAGAACTAAATCACCATTAGAGTCACCCTGGAACAGTCCCGAATTATTTCCATAACAATGACGTATAAGGATATTAGTCCCGCTAGTACGGTCACCTCGCCATTCCGGTCACTTTGCTCCAGTTCTGAGGTAACCTTAATAATGAGGTTCCACTGTATGTCTTACTGGCAACCGTCGTCGAAAGATTAGCGTGTTACCCACGTGTTACGTCTCTCTGCATTCGCAAAACAGATGTATTGATGTAAAGACCAGGCGATACTAACCGATAAGCGGAACGGCGTCTGACGTCGGAGGCATAGTCTCGGCCACCAGGAGCAGGAAGACGGTCAGAGATAGCAGAATGGTGACGCCTGCAACGCACACCAGCTCTGTCAGGGACATCATAAATTTGATAACCATCAGTTATTGTCGATAATGTTTCATGTTCAAATTATCTTGGCACCTGTTGTAAATACATATAGTGTATTCAGCCATACTACTAAACTTATATTGTATTCAATATGTGTTTATATAACGACAATTGTGTCATATGTTAAGCGTATTCTTGGCAGTTCGGGAAGCATAACACATAGGGATTATATTCACTTTGTTCAGTATAGGACACGTGTTCATGCTGTAGAAACAAGCTGATGTTATTTGTTTGGCAAGAAACATTCCTCTTCCATTTCAATTAATTTTAAGAAAAAATACTTATGTTTTCATGAGCAGTACGTGAGTGTGTTATGCCATTATTAAAAGTACTTTGTCAAAGAAATCAGTTCTCCTCGATGGCTTGGTATTAGATTACATTCGGTCTCAGATTGCTTACTGATTGGTATTACACAAGACAACGTTAAAAGCAACAGGGCAGGTTGTAACGTGGGAGTGTTAGATCACTGGGGCATCCGTGATAAGCACACTCAAATAAATGGGTACATTACGTGCCACATTTTCTCGGAATTATTTTGTTAATCCAACGTCCACGGACGCATATCATTGATAGGAAACATCGAACTCGCACACAGAAAATCTGAGACCGGATACAATCCGGAGACCACGACACCAGAAGAACCATTGCCTCCACGCATGCGCCGTGGAGGTGCGCCTGCCGCGCCACCTACCTAGAGAGATCTTCTCGCCCGTGTCCGGCGGGAGACTGAACGCGAGAAGCGCCATGGACGAGATGAGGACGCAGGGGATAATCAAGTTAAACCCGTAATAGAGCGTCCGCCGTCGGATGTGAATGGTAAATGTTATATCAATATAGCGCTCCGGGCAGCAATCATACTTCAGGACATGGCGTTTGGCGGGCACACCTAGAACGACGCAAACAGACAGACGGAAGTGATGCAGTGAGCTGGGCAACCTACCGCAGTTGACATTTTCGCCGGCACCAGGAACCAGCCACAGGCCTTGCATAGATATGACCGTGAAGAGGAGCGATGGAACGATCATGTTAGCTACGTAGAAGAGCGTTCTGCGCCGGACATGAATGGTATAGGTTAGATCGATATAGCGGTCTGGGCAGCAATCATATGTGGTGACGTGGCGCGTGGCAGGGACGCCTGTAAACACACATGGAAACCACACAATGCTGTTGAGGTCGACTAGTGTTATCACAAAGACCAGTTTCGATGACACTGCGTTCCAGCTCCAAACTTTCTGTTCTGGAATAAGCTGTTGACACTACTGCGCATGTGCTTACAGGGTATTATTGGGACAAGTTGTTCACGAACAGCAACATTAAGCTTTTACAGGTCAGACCAGTTAGGCTTCCGGAAATGTAGTGCTAATGAATAGTCAATTCAGCCAGCAAGGTTGGAACATTCGAAATGTCGCACATTTGCCAGTGAAATACGAAACGAAAATTCTTGCGCATCAACTGTTCCGTAAACACATTTTTTGGCGCGGTACATATTCTGATGACGTCGCTGCAATGGATATCGTAAATACTGTAACATAAGTCGCCGGCATGGCAACGAAAACTCACACAAACCGGCAAAGAAAATAAGCCAATTTAGTACTTGGCACGCCAGAGGGTGAACGGGTAAGATTAAATTAGATCCAGGATGCTTACGACCAGGTATTACGTAAGCCCAATATAGAATGTTTTATTGATTGATGCACGTAAGTTTCCGGTTTGCTTCCGGGTAGATAAGTTGTACATTTGCGCGTGCATAAATACACGGGCGTATGTTTGCGTGCCTACATGTGCGTGTGTGTGTGTGTGTGTGTGTGTGTGTGTGTGCGTGTGCGTGTGCGTGTGCGTGTGCGTGTGCGTGTGCGTGTGCGTGTGCGTGTGCGTGTGCGTGTGCGTGTGTGCGTGCGTGTGTGTCTGTGTGTATGTTTAGAATCTCGGAAAGGGGATTCCAAGAAAGTGTCTTTAGTTGCGGCAGTATTCAAGTTCAATATAGCAATAATTGTTATTCCAATGCAAATGGGGTTCATGACCCAATGCTACCATAAATAGGCGCGCGCCGCCCATGCGTGCGTGCGTGCGTGCGTGCGTGCGTGCGTGCGTGCGTGCGTGCGTGCGTGCGCGCGATACATGTCTTACATGCGTTCTGCTCTGGCTGCCGGACGACATCTTCTGTCACAAGTTTTCAGGAATTATTGGAAAGAAAACCACGATAGCAAAATCTCAATGAATAAGAGTCCGGAAATGTCATAGTAATTTAGCAGGCAACTAGAATCTACAGTTTCCACACTGCCATAGATCAAACGTAGACGTGGTTGGCGCGATTCGAGTCCTTGCGGAAATTTTTCGCATCCAGTTTCGACACAAAATCAGTAAGACAAAAAAAAGATAGTAGATCTTTCTCAATGACCAAATCATTCATACTTTGTCGTGGTTTTTTCAACGCTGGTTATTTTTTATTTGATGCTATCGTATATGTAATAACCGCTCAACCAGACGATGCCAAGAGACACTGAGATAACGATTTCAGGTCTAGGCCCGCGTAACAGTGCGTTATAACAGCGCGTCACACTCGTAACTCGACGGGGATCTTGGTTCAACCTTTCACTCCCAGAGTTTTAGTCAAAAATACCATGGAACCTAAAGGTTTAATACAAAAAGTATATGTTTTCACCACAGATACATAAATGGGTCTGGAGTAACAACTATATTTTATGTACGTGTTTTAATGATGCCCTTTGTATAGAACACCAATATTTGCTTTCTAGCCCAATTGGCTAAGAAGTTACACAGCTAATTAACCCGGAGGTTCCAACCGGCACGAGCACCATCTTGAATTCTGCGGTAAACTCAACGTTGATTTATCGGGATTTGTATTATGTTACCCTTGGTCCTTTCAAAGATCTGTTGTGCAAGGATTAGCTTTTTGCATTTAACTTTTCGTTAGTACCTAAAATTCCTGGACTATTTTTGCTACATATAGAAATATGTTTTTGTTTAATTCCCATGTTCCTACCAAATCTAGCAAACATATAACGTCATAGGACATTATGGGGTATTCGACATAAAATTAAGGCTGGAAGGTGCTGCGTACTTAGTGTGCAGTCTCTTAAATCGCAGACAAGAACTGAGGCTCTGGAGACAATGTATATCGAATGATGTCAGATCGTTACGACATAACTACCAGACATAATTACATTGCCACCTCAACTCCAGACTTGCCCATGAGACTCGGCCCAGAGTGTGCGCGAGAGATTGCCACATTGTCTATATTCGGGGTCTCATGTTAAAACTGATTCCTCAACTGATTTAGCCTATCACAAATCCGGTTCAATGGTGTCCAAGTATGTAGTATGTGAATAGTTTATGTAACATCCGCAGTCGGATGTTACTAAAGAAATGCTTATTTTTTTGAAATCATCGAAAGAATTGACTTTAGTCGTTAGATCTGGTAAGGATCAAAATAGTGGATATCCAAAAATGGTAAACACTGTGTGGGTCAATGCTGATCATGGGCGTGACTTCCATCCTCTCGCTAATCACATGACAAAGTAACGAAATTTCACCAAGGAAGAAAATGTTGATATTTCAGCATTTCGATTTTCACTTCAGTTAATGCCTGAACAAGCATTAACTAATTTAATAGTTTGTCTGATGATTTCACGAAAACCAGATATAAAAGTTGCACAAACGAGCTAGCATGTTGCAGTGGATACTAGGTAGGTTTGGTTGTTTGCAAAATTAATTTCAAATGAGACTAGCAAAAAAATCGAATTGATTAAGGACATTTAATCCAGTACATTACCCTTTTTAAGGCGTTATGACGATACACACGAGGAAACAAAAAGAAAGAAACGAGCCTCCAGATTTTGGGATTATCAGTCTGTAAACTGCGAAACTGAATGCTGGGTTGTTAATCTGTACAGAGAGGTGGCAGGAGATGGTGGGAGGGAGAGGATGAGAGGGAGAGGGGGAGAGAGAGAGGGAGAAAGGGAGAGGGGGAGAGAGAGAGGGGGTGAGAGGGAGAGGGAGAGAGAGAGAGAGAGAGAGAGAGAGAGAGAGAGAGAGAGGGGGGGGGGGATAGAGAGAGAGAGAGAGACAGACAGACAGACAGACAGACAGACAGACAGAGATAGAGGGGGAGAGAGATATAGGAATAGAGAGAGAGGGGGGGCAAGAGAGAGATCAGAGAGTGGGGAGGGAGGGATGGAAGGAGAAAAAGTGTGCGCGCGCGCGCGCGCGAGAGAGAGAGAGAGAGAGCGAGAGAGAAAGGTAGAGGTGAGAGAGAAAGAGGGAGAGAGGGAGAGAGTGAGGGAAAGGGCAAGATAGAGAGAGAGAGAGAAATAGAGAGAAAGAGCTAGAGAGACATATAGAGAGAGGGAGAGAGAGAAAGAGAGAGAGAGAGACAGACAGACAGACAGACCGAGACAGAGACAGACAAACATACAAACAGAGATAGGGGGGCAAGAGAGGAGGAGGGGAGAGAGAGAGGGAAGGAGGGAGGGAGGGAGAGAGAGAGAAAAAAGAAAGAAAGAGAGAGCGAGATAGAGTAAGGAAGGATAGAAAGAGGGAGAGAGAGAGAGGGAGAGAGAGAGAGAGAGAGAGAGAGAGAGAGAGAGAGAGAGAGAGAGAGACAAAGAGGACGGAGAGACAGAGACAGAGACAAAGATAGAAACATATATATATATATATATATATATATATATATATATATATATATATATATATATATATATATATATATATATATATATATATATATATAGATAGATAGATAGATAGATAGATAGATAGATAGATAGATAGATAGATAGATAGATAGATAGATAGATAGATAGATAGATAGATAGATAGATAGATAGATAGATAGATAGATAGATAGATAGAGAGGGGGAGTGATATTATTTTATTTCACGATGTTAATCAATCATGTTACGTTTATCGCGTGATTTATATTTAACTTACTCCCATCGTGGTGGGTTGAAGATAATAGAGACTGCAACTAGTTACCCCGTGTGTGTTACCCCTGTTACTGCCCCTGGTATACATTCTAGGTAGAATGGAGTCGCCAAGTTGTGGCCAGTCATCGAGGTTCGGACCCACGACCCCCTGGTCACATGGCAAACCCCAAATCATTGAGCTACAGCGTCAGTAAAACATATTTGTTTACTTCAGCCATAGAGATTTAGCAACGAACTTGACGGTTGTTAGCTTTTGCGGTTACCAAGTCGAACGTGAGTGAACGCGACATGTAAATTATAGCATGTCGCTTCAGTGCTCGTCATTGTCTTGCCACGTGACTGATAGGCCTAAAGCTTTTATTATTTTTTAGGGGGCGGTGCGTTCTATAGTCCCCTTTGGGCCGATGGGTCTGGCTTTCTATTCGCCTGTTGCTCGCGGAGCTGCTATCGCCGTCGCCAAGGGAACAGTCCAATTATTAATGCTTAGCTTAAAATGGCGGGTGTCAAAAACAAGTCGCGGTTTGCGTCACTTCAACAAATTTGCAGAAAGAAGGATTTCCTCTGACAGACTATACAACGGAATGTGCAGCGATTGTATTATTAACAGATGTCTCATTCGTCTGCTTAGTGGGCATTACGACAGTTTACGTGACGCTGAATGACGCCTTCAATAACGGCAGGCTTGCATTGTGGATAATGTAGGCGTATATATATATATATATATATATATATATATATATATATATATATATATATATATATATATATATATATATATATATATATATATATATATATATATGTTATGTACTATATATATATATATATATATATATATGTTATGTACTATATATATATATATATATATATATGTAATTATATAGTTATTATTATTATAAATAATGTAAATACAAAATAAGCATCAGGCCTAATTGGTTGAAAATACTCGTCTGCATAATTGTGTTTAAAAAAATTATGGCGACATGTCATTTTGGAGAACACCGTAAGTGTACAATATATTCAACTAGATATAGCAATTCTGTCTTCCAAAACACCATAGTGTATTCGCCTACACATAGCCAATACCACTGACGTCATCGTCACATGTGACTGACCTATTAAGTCCCACTCGCCGTTGGCGATGAAGTTGGACGTGTCTCCTCCGTCCATCTTCAACTGAAGGTCGATGGCAGAGCCATCATACGTCCACGACCCGAACTTCATCTTACATTGCTGGTCGTCGAACGGAAACCACGTGATGTCGATTTTACACGTACTGAAAAAAAACACGTGTTTCGTTTAGGGTGACATGTGCAAAACTGCCTGTGTAAAAGTGGTCACAAACTCCCAAATCTGTAAAATTAATAATAATATCTGGATTGCATATATATATATATTACTCCGAGTAGTTACAGTGTAGGTAGACTTACATGTTAAATGCTTAATATGTAGGTATATGGGATGACTAATAATTATATATTAAAAACTGTTTATATAATCACTTCATAATATTGCTTATTTATAATGTTACCCAAACGACGAATTGGTTCATTTGATGTGTGTTGCCTTTTTGATGTGCCTATTCATGTGTAAACAAACTGCCCTTTAAAGGATATTTTTGTGATTGATAAAGGTTACAACATGATACTTATACATAGATAACATTATACATTTCGATTGTTTGTTCAACCCAGTATGCTTGGTTCATCGCAGAAAAGCGTACGTTGCATTTCGCTGTGACACATGACCAGCATATGTTTTAAAGAGTCAGTGAAATTCAAAATATGTTTGTCCGCACGGAATACTGGGTAGTTAAATATCGAAATATGTCCTGCATAGTTGTCGCCTGTATTTGTCACCTGAAGAAGAGTCCCGGCGGCACCCACAGACAATCGCCATTTGACGACACGACCACGTTTGTCGGGAACGTACTGTCAATGTCTTCGTCTGCACTACAGTGACAAAAGTGAGGTACCACAAGGAACAGTATTAGGACCTTTATTATTCTTAATATATATATCGATAACATGGACGATGATATAACAAGTAAGGTACTGAAATTTGCGGACGACAATTTTTTTTAGAAAGGTTAAACGTGATGGAGATAAACTACATTTACCAAACGATTTAGACAAATTAGTTAAATGGTCTAAAAATGGCAGTAGGTGGTGAACCGACACTGGCGATGACATTAACACTGCGTTCCATCATCACGGCTGGAGCTCTTTGCATTGTCCTTCCACCTCCATTCGTATAATACTGTGTGGTAGATTGTACCACCATCATAGCATCACTTAGCCTGTTGACTGAAGTTAGTGTTGATGCTTGATGCTGCACCACATAAAGCTGCCATTACTATCGTTATTACGCGTTATGGCAAAATCAATATATGTGGCACACGCACACTCGCACACACGCATGCACACACGCACACACGCACGCACGCACACACGCACACACGCACACACGCACATACGCACACACGCATGCACACACGCACTCACATCCAAATGTGCAAGCTGAAGCCATGGTGGTACGTCGAAAATAGACAAAACTAATGATCCAGTGTCAAGTTAGAATAGTGCAACCAGGAAGACAAAATATGTAAATTTACTGTCGGTCACCAGAATGGTTCAACCAATAGCACAATAGTTGTTTCAATTACAGTAGCTACAGCCTCGATGATGTAACCAACAATGCAACATGTAGTGTAGACTCCTCGTACGAACCAAACGATTAATAATCTCTAAAAAACAATGTTGTGCTGCTTTTTGAATGGAGTATAATGACGTTTGCGGATACTGATTGTTATTTAAACCCGTTACACCGAACTGACCCACGAGCGCCATCTTATCGATCGAGCTATGACGTAGTTTGATGACTTACTAAGACAGGCGTTATTCCGACAAACAACTGTACCGTGACAGGCAGATATGAATTTACTTAAACGACAGATCTGCCCTAATGGATAATTCCCATGATATGTTGGCAGTCGTCTAATCGTTTAGTAATTCTCTTGAGTGTAGCTGCTTGCGACAAGATTTCCCGGTTGAGCGTTTATTGATCCCTACACTCAAGACATTACTAGTTATATATTAACCGTATGTTCACGTGCGCGCACGTGTATATGCGTGCAAGTGTTTGGTGAGTGCATGCTCGGGATTGAGTGTTGTCATCAGGTTGTTGAATATGTATCCCGTCTGTCCATACAAGTTGGACTATACATTTTCATCCGTTGTCCATCCTTAATATTTTGTTTTAAATAGTGGTTCATATGACACTTTAAATAAAGTAGATAATGTTACATAATGTTACATAACATACACAAGACCAATGCTAACATATTGACTTAAATAGTGGTTCATATGACACTTTAAATAAAGTAGATAATGTTACATAATGTTACATAACATACACAAGACCAATGCTAACATCTTGACCGCCCAAAGGTGTTTTATTTTTTTAATAATTTGACGGTTATCTGTTTTTAATTTGAATGTGTCGACTGGAACGGCTAAAATTGGATGCTGAACAGCGAGGATATTATTCAAGAATACATGACCGTCAAATTATATTTAAAAATCGTGGTTGTTAAAAAAATTTGGGCGGTCAAGATATTAGAAAATAAACAGTTTACATCATAAAACATGTAAAACATGATTTTACAATAAAACATGAACATGCGTTGTACTTTTAATGAGATGACACATGACTCATTCAGTGATGGTCAACGTTGCATTTCAGCTAGTATTTACCTGTTATACATCAGAATGTCCGGACGCCAGATTTTGTCCGGGGGAACACGTATACTCGAGATGTTGCCGTACTCAGATCGATTCCACGCCAAGTTGTAATTGTTCCATTCCTGAAAACAGACGGAACATATACTAGCACAGATTTCTTCAACATGTCTTTGACTGCGGAAACAGAACGTTTGCATTGACGTATAACCAGAACGACATATACAACCGCAAATACCCAGATATACATATGCACATATCTACCTAGGGAACACGTGGCATTTAGGTGTACAGATCACACACACCAACCATCGTGTGCGTGCGTGCGTGCGTGCGTGCGTGCGTGCGTGCGTGCGTTCGAGAGAGAGAAAGAGAGAGAGAGATAGGATATATATATATATATATATATATATATATATATATATATATATATATATATATATATATATATATATATATATATATATATATATATATATATATATATATATATATATATATATATGATATAACTCTGTTTCTGTTGATTGTTAGAAACGAATCAATTGATCTCAAACATCACGAATCAAGTATGTATCAAGTATTTATGTCAGGTGGTTGCATTACGTAACCGCCAACTAACTCGACAACACAAACCGTAGTACGCCATGGGACACATCAGTCGGTTAAACAAAGTATATCTCAATGACATATTTTACAAATATGTTTCGAATTTATTGATTATAGCATTTCGTTAGTAGGCGGAAAACGACGAAAACACAGGACAGACACAAACACTTGCTGATACTACATCATGTGCACTTAGACGATAACGCATCGCTTTTGGAGACTTTCATTTCCAGACGAATTGTCGGATTGCTGGGCTAAACAGTAATTCCAATTCATCAGCGTGTTCTTTTCGTCACGCGGGCCTCGTACAACACGTTGCTGTGATACTGTTGTGTATTCGCTAGACGCGGATTCACAACAATGTCAATAGTGTGTACGTGCGTCACGTACGTGCCTACTTCGGTGTGGACGAATGAGAATGAATTCGCCTGTGTGCCTGCGGATATGGGTGAATGCTTTAAAAAAACAAATTAGTGTGATGCAACATGATCATCAACCCAAGTGTATGTTCTGCTTCATTGTTTCTGAATGAACGCCGAGTGACTGGCAATGACAATTTCTGCATGATCGGTAAAACAATATGTGACTATGTCAAGAATCGATGACATTCTGCGCTCTGAGACGGTGCGTGTTAGCAAAAATATTGAAGACATTGTCTTGAACTGAGCCTAGTTATGTTTGCTAAGATTTGAACCGTGGTGCTTTGTTACAATATAAACAGAATATACTGAACTATTTGTTATAGTTATTTGTGATATCTTAGCGCTACGTCCTGGCACCGAATGTGTGGCCTTATGTGTGGCCTTATGTGTGGCCTTATGCACCAACTAAAGAGCGAAGAGGATAAGTATGTAAGTTACCGAAGGTGAATACCGTGGAAACTAACCGAAGATGAACATCATGGAAACTAACTTACAACAATACATTCGATATGAAGGACAACGACGGACATGCGGGTTTGTGGCTCATGAGATACGGCAAAATAGATTTAACAAGATTTAACAAGATTTGCCATCCAAGCCAAAGGCCCAGATGGCATGTGGACAAGGTAGCCATTGGCTTATCGAGAGTCCAACAATGTTCATTTACTTATAACCCGCCCTCCTGAGATATGTGTTAATCTTATTTTTAAACATATTCACGCTGCTAGCAGTTACACAATCTGTAGACAATTTGTTCCATTCATTTATTGTCCTTTGTGAGAACGAGTGCTTCCTGATGTCCAATCTACATTTGTCCTTTACTAATTTTACCTCATGTCCTCTAGTTCTGCTATCCTTCTTGAGTGAGAAAAACATATTTCTATCAATATTTTCATACCCATTCAATATCTTAAAAACTTCAATCTGATCTCCTCTTATCCTCCTTGTCTCTAGAGTTGTTAAACCACATTCTTTCAGGCGTTCTTCATAACTAAGGTCTCTCAGTTCTGGAATCATTTTAGTTGCTCTCCTTTGTATGCGTTCAAGCTTATCTATATCCTTCTTACGATATGGTCTCCATGCTTGTATACAGTATTCTAAATGAGGTCTAACTATTGCTTTATAAAGAGGTATAATTAACTTTTTTCCCTTGTATGTTATGTTTCTTCTAATCAATCCAAGAATTTTATTACCCTTTGAAGCTGCAATACCACACTGCTCTGAAACTTTCATATCATTGCTTATTGTAACTCCTAAGTCCTTTTCTTTTACAGTAGTACCCAGAACAGTATCTCCAATTTTATAGTTTACATTCAAGTTCCCATGTCCTGTATGTAGGCATTTACATTTCCCAAAATTGAACAACATCTGCCATTTCTCAGACCATTTCACTAATCTGTCTAGATCGTTTTGTAAATGTTGTTTATCACCATCAGTATTAACCTTTCTAAACAGTTTTGTGTCATCCGCAAATTTCAGTACGTTACTTGTTATACTGTCGTCCAAGTCATTGATATATATTAAGAATAATATAGGTCCTAATACTGATCCTTGAGGTACCCCACTCAAAACCGATTTCCAATTTGAAACTTCTCCATCTACTACAACTCGTTGTCTTCTGTCAGTCAGCCATTGTTCTATCCAGTCAGTTATGCTATCCCCGATACCATGGGCTTTTAATTTAAATAGTAATCTTTGATGTGGCACTTTGTCAAAAGCTTTCTGAAAATCTAAGTAGATAACATCTACTGGCGATCCCACGTCTATCCACTTAGTGATTTCTTCCAAAAAACATAACATATTTGTTAAGCATGACCTCGCTTTAAGGAATCCATGTTGAGATGAATTTAATAATTTATGCTTAAAGAGGAAGTCCACCATATGGTCTTTAATTAACCTTTCTAATAATTTACAAATCACTGACGTTAAACTCACTGGTCTGTAATTTTCTGACTAATTTCTCGAACCCTTTTTAAATAATGGTATGATGTTTGCTTCTTTCCATTCAAACGGAACAACTCCCTCTTTTAATGACAAGTTGTATACTCTTGCAAGTGGTATACTGATTTGTTCTACTGTTTCCATTGGTAATTTTGGAGGAATCCCATCCACTCCCGGTGATTTGTTATCCTTCATTGCCTTTATTTTCTTAGCTACCAATTCTGGAGTTACAACTAACGGACCTAAATAGTCAGATTTAGCCTCCTGAAATTTAGCATCAGCAACTGGTAATGAACTAATATCTTCTTTGGCAAACACTGAACTGAAGTAACCATTTAGGTCTTCCGCCATTAAAAACCCCTGTGGTATTATATTTCCAGCACTGTGTTCTAGAGGTCCA
This sequence comes from Lamellibrachia columna, assembly GCA_963662155.1. Taxonomy (NCBI): domain Eukaryota; kingdom Metazoa; phylum Annelida; class Polychaeta; order Sabellida; family Siboglinidae; genus Lamellibrachia; species Lamellibrachia columna. Next base: position 8,084,823 of record OY759273.1, read on the forward strand.
ACCTTGTCTTGTACGTTTTGTTTACTCCTGACATATGCATAAAAACTCTTGCTGTCATTGTTTATGTTACATGCTAGTTTTTGCTCATTTCAGTTGTAGCTGCATTAAGTGCCTCTTTGTAATTTGCATAGTCTTCTTCCTTTCTGGTACGCCTATAAACCCTCCACATAGTTTGTTTTAGCACTATTTTTCTAATAGCCTCTTTTGACAAGTGTTTCTTTCTACACCGTTTTCCTTGTTTCTGGAAGGGAGCAAATTTCATATTTTAGAATATTCCAACATTCAATTGCGGTCTTATTCATCAGCATGTTATTCCAATCTAGCTATGCTAAGTATTTTCTCATATCTTTGTAGTTACCTTTGTGGAAGTTTCTCTTGTACGTTTTCTTATTTTTACTTTCTGATTTTACATTGATGTCAAAATGTATTTGATTATGGTCACTGTTACCCAATGGTTCAAGTATTTTTACATTGTCCACTAATTCTTTTTGTGATGACAAAACTATATCTAATACATTTTCTCCCCTGGTTGGTTCTAGCACGTGCTGAGTAAGAAAACTATCCTGGATTAAAAATAGAAATTGTTGGTCCTCACTCCCTGTGCTCTCTAGAGAATTCCATTGTATGTGTCCATGGTTAAAATCTCCCATTATGATACATTCCCCTTTACTAACTTCCTTTATAGCGTTTTTCATTTTTGTGTTGTCCTCTTCGTTTATGTTTGGGCTTCGGTAAACTAATCCAATAGTTAATTTTGAATTTCCTGAAACAATTTTGCACCAAACAGCTTCATCGCAATCTGCTTCCCTTTCTAGTTTTAGGCATAACTTGCCGTCTTGTCCGTGGCCAAGACAACGTGATGTGTAAATAACAAATCAGAATTCAAACCAGATGGCAATTAATCCAACACGACTAATCAGCCAAGGTGGAACAGAGAGAAATTTCCATGCCCTAGCCTGCTGGCGGGCGCTAATCAGATATACGCTTGCAGTCTAAACAACCGCCTTATACCATCTAATGAATAAGACCAGTCGTGCAACGCGGGGTATCTCGTGGTTACAGCTGCGAAAACACGGGCTTTAATTCCCGAGCAAGTGCATTTCTTCCGCTATACTTCCTGGCACGTGTTGTCCACGATGCAAGCCCGTCGTAAGTCATGCGTACCTTGTTTCAATATAATTATGTATGTTCAGTTTAAATGTGTTTGGTCATTCCCTTCTTATGTCGGCCACTGGTGGCGTCGAACTCTGCTCCAGACTCTAGTCAAACGTCTTCCCCCAAGAGAGTCGGAGATGAAAGCCTGCTGGTTGTCAGCATGATGATCCTTGCAGCCATTTCACCAGCAACAGTGACCAGCACATATCGGCATCTTGGCTCTCAGCAGTAGATCACAAATATATACAACCTTTTTAGAAAGTAAATCACAAGATTGGAGTCAAGAAACCTGTGAAGTAAAGAGTTAGGGTTAGGGTTAGGGTTAGGCGGGTGATATTTGGTTGTTCTAGAACAAATACAAGAATACAACAGTAGACGGTAGTTAGAGAAAGGTTACACAAAGTCAGACTAATCGCCTTCGTTTCCTTACACACAACAACATATTTACGTATCTAGAATATATTTCCAAACCATGGACCTGTAATCTTAGACCCATAAAAAAACGAAGATCGCCATACCGCTGTTTGAAGCATATCACATTTCTTAGACAGAACTGTTGAATAGCTTTTGACTTTGCATTACTGTTGATATTTTACCCGTTTTTTCTTGAAGCATCGTGTAACATTGGCGATTACAACATAAAACAACAGTTTTGTCATAGACGTCGCGTTTGAAAAGGTATGCAATGAAACGGTAATTAAATTAAACGACATTGAACTATCAACACAAACTTTCTGAAAACATATATCCATTTATAACAGTGAAACTAAAAATGGTAAATCAACATAATATAATATAACGAGTTACAACATAAAGAACAAACGATGTGCACAACACAATGTTGGCATCAACGTCGATACAATGTAGTGACAACGTTGGCAGCGACATATATGAATAGAGGGAACGTTTGTATAACAGGGGGCGCTGCAGCAAGGTGTTTGTCTTCCGGTTTGTTGCGCATGATAAAATGCATGCTGGTAGTACGCGGTTTCCATGCAACGAGCACACCGGGTGAAAAATGTGCCAAACAGGCAGAAAAGATATCGTAAAGGGCACATCCCTTTATAAATTAATTTTCATATGACACGCAGAAAATGCAATGCGATGTGACGTTGGGAGCGAGAAAATATGTCAACTGACAATCACCAGAGGATAACATATATTGACCCGAGATGATTGCTTTAAAACAGCAATGTGTTGCGACTGCTTGTGATAAACGCCATTTTAATACTTCTAATACTTTTCAATAACACGTTTGATATTTAACCATGTTTTTTAGTGGATCGGTTAGTAAATTAAATTTGTAAATCACCGCCTAGTAGTATCTCACCCGGCTGTTTTAAAACGACAAACAGATCGTAATTTGTCTAATTCATTATTAAAAATTTCAGCAAAACAAATTCTAAATATGTCTAAAGCTGAGACACAATCGCAGTTTTTCTGTAAGCATCCATGCAAGGTGCAGTTTTGAAGGGCTGTGAATAAAACTTCCAACATGTGTTATCCTCAGATGTGTCAAATTTTGAAACTTACCACTTTTAGCCACATATTTGTGTTTATGATTTGGTTCTTTTCGTCCTGTTGGCAAAAAGGAAAACATGAATATTAACCAGATAACAGCCCGTGACAAGACTAGAAGTTCATAAACACTGTCGTATCACTTACCATTCTCAACCAGATATTTGTAGCTAGTATTTGGTTCTTTTCGTCCTAGAGATGAAATAAACGAGATTTAAGTTAGCTGAAAACAAGGCAATGGTAAAAATATTTGTAATAATACAAACGGCGTTAACACTAAAATAATCATAACAAAAGGACAACTGATTATGCGTTTTCAATGTTTATATGTACGTTGCCAACTATCAGGTCACTCACTCACTCACTCACTCACTCACTCACTCACTCACTCACTCACTCACTCACTCACTCACTCACTCACTCACTCACTCACTCACTCACTCACTCACTCACTCACTCACTCACTCACTCACTCACTCACTCACTCACTCACTCACTCACTCACTCACTCACTCACTCACTCACTCACTCACTCACTCACTCACTCACTCACTCACTCACTCACTCACTCACTCACTCACTCACTCACTCACTCACTCACTCACTCACTCACTCACTCACTCACTCACTCACTCACTCACTCACTCACTCACTCACTCACTCACTCACTCACTCACTCACTCACTCACTCACTCACTCACTCACTCACTCACTCACTCACTCACTCACTCACTCACTCACTCACTCACTCACTCACTCACTCACTCACTCACTCACTCACTCACTCACTCACTCACTCACTCACTCACTCACTCACTCACTCACTCACTCACTCACTCACTCACTCACTCACTCACTCACTCACTCACTCACTCACTCACTCACTCACTCACTCACTCACTCACTCACTCACTCACTCACTCACTCACTCACTCACTCACTCACTCACTCACTCACTCACTCACTCACTCACTCACTCACTCACTCACTCACTCACTCACTCACTCACTCACTCACTCACTCACTCACTCACTCACTCACTCACTCACTCACTCACTCACTCACTCACTCACTCACTCACTCACTCACTCACTCACTCACTCACTCACTCACTTAGCCGGTCAAGGTGATGATTCCTAGAAGACGCCTCAGTAACAAATGCTGGACCGTTTTACGAGCAACGTCTTGGACACTTGACGCTGTTTTGATTTGTAACAAATGTGTGGAAATGTTTCTATATATTAACACTTATTACTGGCATGTTGAAAGAGAGAGGCTGGATGATGTGTTAATGGTTTAATGCACTTAGATTTGACTTATGGTTTCCGACTCAGTGTGGGAGAGCCTGCTCGCCGTACCATCTGGCGAACAGAAGAAGAACTAAATCGTTCCAGAATTCAGAAGAGAATCGGCGGTTGCCGAATAGTCGTAGCAGTGGGTAAATATGTAGTTGCAATTACAGTAAAGTCTATATTATTATTAATATTATATTATTAATTAAGTCATTTAGAAATAATACCCAAGCGTTCTCATTAAGCAACGATAAATTGTGGTCTGATGTAATGCACTTTTGATTTTATGTGCAAGCATTCGTCGTGCAAGGGCGAACCCGGAATTTTTCACGGATGGTGGCATTGTAATGATGTAATCAGGCTTCTTCTTTGGGGTTTATCACATCCATGTTGGCTGCTTTTAAAGGGGTACATACTCCCGCTGGAAGGTTGTCACGTTTGCCGACTGGGTGATTACAATGCGGCGCGAGCAACAGCGATCAATACAGTAAACCCAGCACTGCGTGTTCGCTTACAAAACCTACGACATTCAGCGATAGCGGAGATTTACTAACAGGGGGCACCACTTACGCAATCATTTAAGCTTATTTTTGTCCAGTCAACAAACACCAATAAAACAGCCCGTGAATGTCAGAGAGTGTCTGGCCAATATTATGAAATTAATAATGTGAGATTTTAAATCAACGTTTGCGTGGTTTATACAAATACATTGTGCTGGTCTGAATTATAGTTGAGTAGGTATAATGGACATCGTTCGTTCGATTATATTTCTAACTTATCACTCGTTCTTAATTCAACGGTCAGTATACTTCGGATACAAAGGTCTCAGTCCAAAATACGGGAAAGGCCAACATGTGTATACTAATACAACTGTGTATACACTGCACATATTCATTTGTAAACGTTATACATTTATGTACAGTAAGTGAACAACATATTATGTTGACATGTTATATGTATATATATATATATATATATATATATATATATATATATATATATATATATATATATATATATATATATATATATATATATATATATATATATATATATATATAATTATATATCGTGCAGTGGTTTTGAGCGTAAATATACGTTACCACGTCGATGATTTGCTGCAAAACGAGTCCAAACTTCACTGTTAGCGCTTTGTTTTCGTCCGCTATGGGGCGCTCGAGTTTGTCGTGGTGTCGCTTCACGAAGAGATCGTAAAGTAGTCGCTTCTCGTTCAGACCTTGGTGAGTTCCTGCAACGTAGAATGAGCTCGTATAACATGTGGATTGGCTCATGTAAGGTTGCTTATTGTGCTCTCCATTTATATTATGGGCCATAACGTCATGTGTTAATTTAATAGTGCACACATTTATTTGTTGCCTAGAAATGTAATTTAATGATTTTTATAAACGTTATTTTTCATTCTGCCTGATCACTACCATCTATCAATACATTTATCAATTTGAAATATTTATGTTTACGCTAAAAAAAATGATCTATACATAATACAAATAACCATGGCATAGGAATGTTTTCAGTCATGTTGGATTTAAGCATAAATTAAACATCAATTAAGCTCTCGAAAACGGGCTGAATCACCTTTTGGTGGCGTGTTTTTCCATAGAATGGTGTATTTTGTACTTTGCACTCGCCATTTACCGAATGAGACGTTTGCCTAACGGGTATGTTCGCGTTTATTGCGGTTTAGTTAGTTTTCAATGGTTTCCGGGCGCCACAATGTTAGCAGAAGGGAAACTGGAATTACCATCGAACATTAATTTTCGGCGTTTTGTACTGGAAAAGGAACACCGTCCGCTCTTCTTTCAAAGCATATTAGAAGATATACATTGAAAATACCGACAAGACAACACGTGGAAGCATTTATTTGCAACCAGATGTGGCGAGTTATTGCGCAATTTAGCCGATCACTAGTGTCAACGAACAGAACTAGTAGGTCAATGAAACTGAGCGTCTATCTGCCGCCTATGCATGTATACAATTTGAATAGATGGATGTACTAATGTATTATACATTCAGTGCAATGTCATCTGTCAACATATCTAGTGTTTTAGAGGTAAAGGTACGTTCTTGTAATAGCTCTTTACTCTTCGCTCTTTGAAAAAGCTGTGCATTCCAGCAACAACCCAACTTTTCTGGTAAACATCCAGCCACGTCGCAATTCCTTCGTGCCGACCACTCAGTCATTTATATCCATCACTGTTTATAGCCAGGTACTCATTTACAGATAAGTGAACTGAGGCAACGTGAAACGAACGAAACTGTCCAAGCTTTGAAACGGCAACAAGAGAATTCGAGCCCTGGTTCTCTCAAGTAAGGGCACGACGTTCTAACCCGAAACTAGGCAACTGCGCACCACGAAAGTGTCTTGCGCAACCGTCTTTTGTGAATATCATGTTAGTAGAACTAGATTTAACAAGATTTAACAAGATTGCCATACTAAAAAACAAGTTCAAGATGGCAAGTGGAATTCCTTGTAAAACATAAATTAATAAATACATCTCAACACGGGTTCCTGGATGTTGTCCACTTAGATTTTCAGAAAGCTTTCGATAAAGAGCCACATCAAAGATTGTTACTTAACTAAAAGCCCATGGTATAGGTAATGATGTAATCAAAAGACAGAGAGTAATAGTAGATGGTGAGATTTCAAACTGGAAATATGTTCTGACTGGGGTATCGCAGGGATCAGCATTAGGCCCTATACTGTTTTTAATATAATTATATATATATATATATAAATGATTTGGAAGATGATAGATCCAGAAAAGTACTGAAATTTGCAGATGACACAAAAGTATTCAGAAAGGTTATTAATGTTACAGGTAAACAAAGTTTACAGGATGATCTAGATAAATTAGTTAAATGGTCAGAAAATTTTATTCAATTTTGGGAAGAGTAAATGCATACACATAGGACATGGAAACATGGACGAAGAATATAAAATGGGGGATGCTGTACTAGGTAGAACCACACAAGAAAAGGACTTAGGAGTAACATTCAGTGCTGACATGAAAGTTTAAGAGCAATGTCGGATTGCTGCTTCGAAAGGAAATAAAATTCTAGGGCTAATTAGGAGAACTATCACGTATAAGGAGAAACAGCTAATTGTACCCCTTTACAAAGCAATAATTAGACCACACTTGGAATATTGTATTCAAGCATGGAGGCCGTATCGTAAAAAGGACATAGACAAGCTAGAAATAATACAACGAAGAGCAACTAAAATGATTCCAGAATTGCGAGACCTTAGTTACGAAAGCCGCTTATTACAATGTGGTTTGACAACACTAGAGACCAGGAGACTAAGAGAAGACCAAATAGAAGTGTTTAAAATAGTGAACGGTTATGAGGATGTTGATAGGAATATGTTCTTCAAACTTAAAGAAGGCAGTAGAACCAGAGGACACTAAGCAGCATTAGTTAAAGAGCAGTGTAGGTTGGACATGAGAAAGTACTCTTCCTCACAGAGGGTGATAAATGAATGGAACAAACTGCCAAATGATTGTGTTAATGCTAGTAGTGTGAATATGGTTAAAAATAGGATTGACAGATATCTGATAAGGGCGGGCTACACATAGATGAGAAAACTGTTGGACACTCGATAAACCAATGGCTTCCTTGTCCACTTGCCATCTTGAACTTGTTGTTTGGAATGGCAATCTTGTTAAATCTTGTTAAAGATGTAACCATAAACAGATAACAGTTAAAAAATTACAATTTCAACCTATCATATTGTATTTTCATTTATAGTGGAAAACTGGTTAACATTTCATGAAATATAATTTTTTTTAGCGAAGTGGTTGCCACTTATTAAAAAGTGATACCTAAATTTCCATATATTACTAAAGAATGATATTTCATTAATGTGATTTAATAAAATTATTAGTTTCATGTGATTTAACGCATCGACCAGTAGTGCCATAGAAACAGGAAACAATTTTGTATATCTCGGTGGATCTGAAAAGAAACGGACGTCTGAGTCCCGATAGATACATCAATGTGACAGAGGATTAATGGATTAAGGGTAATGCATTGCGCTTGTCCGGTAGCGGATAATCTTCGAGATTGAGGGCCGTGGTGGCTGCATTGTGGAACGGCTTATCTTCCTTCTTCTGTTGTTTGTCCGAAAAGCTAAGTCCTCCGAGCGATCACTTTCGCACAAGTTTTTTAAGCCGTCTAGCGAGATGACGAACGCACAATTAACGCTCAATCTCAGTATAGAACTAATGTTGCTGTCATATAGTCGTTTTCAGAGCAATTCTTTTGAAATGATTGGTGTTCTGCGAGAGAAATGTGTATCTGGGCTGACCAATAACTCAACCGTCTGGCCAAATCAGGCGTGTGGATATTGGGTTGATTCTGTTATTAACGATCCCGCGGGATGAAACGACCATGTTAAAAACTACCAACGTCTATCATGATATGCGCAGAATTGCGCTCGGGAATTCGTGAAATCATACATTGTAGCGTGTGTCTTATCAAAATCTAGCAGCTGCATCTACGCTCAAAATACAACTTTACCTTCGTCAGACTGTTTGTTTCTGATGTTTCCCGCGTGGCTTGACTCACATTTTCACTCATTTGTCCCTCGACTAGCTGCACTTTACGCTCAAGTTTTGATTAGCCTAAGTGAGCGGGCCGTCTCCAATGAACGAACAGGGAAACGCCATCAGAATGCCTAGATTAACATCCCCTCTCCTGATTGTAAATCAACGCTAAAGTTTATCCTTTGGCAGTTCTTCATGTGCACCTTGCCCTGTCTCATAGGCTACATACAACGCTTACATAATTCTAATTTGTTTTCTATTTTTATCTTGTCTTAGGCAACGGTTGATCCACCTACTTACCAGACGTTTATATGACACAATATGATGCTCCACACCTTTGCTGATTTTAATAACGCAATTTTTTATTTTATAGTACTTATTCTAGGCCGTGTTAAATATGTGTTTTTATCATATATTAATCTTCATCGCCATCCGTCGTCCGTGAACGGAATGGAAGCGGCAGCATGTCCCTCCACACTTTCTTGGTTTGCATCAGTGATGAGACCTCAGCTGGCTCAAGGCCTACATCTGTGGCGGTCAGAGCAGGTTACGTCAGGGCTTTTTTGCCCCGTTGGTTTTATGGTCGTCTCATTTGACATCAGTTGGCTTGTGTTAGAACTTTATACTGTTGGAATCCCGAGATTACTACATAGAACGAACATATATGGCATCGTTACTGTGTAATTAAAATACACGACTGCAGCGGTGAGCACAATTGAAAAAATCCATTAGCAAAATAATGATTTATGTTGTACTCGTGCGGGTGTTCATTCGTAACTTGTCTTTCTAACGGCATAATAAACAACGCAAAATCATCCGCTGCAACATAACCAATGTATTTACTTACATAAAAACAAACGGAGCTTAATTTCCAATTATCAAACGCCAACTATTCATCTGAAGCCAGAACAAAAATTACATAACCACGATGATTCAACACATGAATGAACGTGCTGATCTCTGGCCGTTTGCAAGGTTAGTTTCCTACACCAACACACTTGTTGATCGGAAAGGTTTTGCGATGTGCAAATATCCTTTCACACATTAACACTTGATGAATGGGAATGTGTTATCACTTAGCGTATGCATAGCAACAGTGACGATGCTCACTCAGCGTAGAAACATTGGCAGCAACAGACTACGACAAGCTGCATTTTAACAGGACATTACAAAGTTGTTTATTTTTAGTGTTGAATTTCTTCGAGCGCCGGACTCGAACGTCGAATCCGAACGCGAACTGTCGTCTGATCAGGCGCGTGCGCAGTAAGCGCTCGCAGAATAAATAACGATCTCATAAAGGTCTGAATTCGGATGTCTGCGAATTGCAAACGTTTACACACACCTGACATGCTATCCGTTTTATGCCCTGCTATATTCGATCAACATTAGCAATGGCTACTGACGTATGTTACGATTAAGTCAATGAGCCAAATAATAAATGTCTTGCCTCACGAGTAGGACTATGCTAAACATTACTTTTTGACGTAAACTGATCGCTCTTTGTCTGGTCACGTTTAAAATATGATCCGTTCGTGGAACGTATACTATATAAATATTACATGAATGGAAGTTCCGGATTCTTTGATTGTTGCATTTCGCATTTTAATCGGCCTTCGTCGGCTGACTGACGACGCACCGACGTTAGTTTGCCGACGAAGGCTGAGTGAGTGCAAATAGCATGTCAAACTCTGATCCAGTTTGTGTAACTTATGCATGCTACTTTGGACATAGAATGAACGACAGATAGGACGTGGATAGCTTACAGACAGGAAGTACGCGAACGGCACCGACCTTAGGGCTACGCACACGCCGCGATACTGTTTTCAACGCAACCGAACCAGACCAATGCATTGACCGACGCTGAATACTTTTTCTGAATACCGGTTGTCGATAAAGGCGAGAATTTCTATGATGTATGCACGTCCGTGTTTTGTTGTTATGAACGGTAGAAATGGATAATAAAAACTAACTGTCGCAGCGTGTGTTCGTGGTATCCGCGCAATAATGACACGATAAAGTTGTCCTGGTTAAATTCAGCTCGGATTTTATAATAGAGCGCACAGGAAAGACTGTCACATCCATCCACCCGCCCATCCATCCATCCGTCCATTATGTCCGTCCACAAACACACACACACACACGCACGCACGCACGCACGCACGCACGCGCGCGTGCGCAACCGAGACGCACAGATGGTTTTACATGTATGCATGCATGCAAATTGACAGTGTGTCGTTGATAGTGTGTAATTAACAGCGTGTCATTGACATTGTGTCACGGACGGTGTGTCGTTGACAGACAGACACACGCACGCCCGCATACACGCGCGCACCCATGCACACATCCTAAACGGCATACATGAACTATGTTTGGCTTGGCGTACCAACGACACAAATGCATGAGTTGACAAACGACAGGAGACAAGGCCAGGTAACCACAGCGTTCCAATTTGCCACAGAGGACGAAGGCAGGCACGTCGGGTTTCCAAAATCAATACCGCCGAGAAACATTTCTTCTTTCTCAGTTGCTAAAGATAAAATCAATTGCAAAACATTTTTCATAACAGCTTGTCAATATTATATTTCAATGTCCATTATTGTACTTTTCGGGCAAAGGGGGGGGGGTCTGATGGTACAGCTACGACATCCTTGTTAATGCACATGACAGTGTTTCAGACAACCACGGGAATGGTAGAAACTGTACGCATCTTTGTCCATACAAAGACACTAAGTATTGTATTGTTCTGGGACAATTGAATGATACAAACTGTACGCATCTTTGTCAATACAAAGACACTAAGTAGTGTATCATTTCCATTGTTCTAGGGACAATTGAATGCATTACACACAGTACCACACATTATCACGTACCACGTTGGTACAATGGAATGTAGTCCGTACAGTACTATGCATTGTCATGTACTACACTGGGGACAATTGAATTGTAATATACACAATACCACACATTGTCACGTACCACACCAGCACAACTGAATGCACCACAGACAGCAACCGACGCATTATCATGCAGCACAGTTGAGTGTCCACATATCTTAACATCGACGAACGTGCCAAGAAACGCCACCTAATTCCCCAGGGCGACACAGAACACATATAGTTTCTCTTTCAGGGACGAGTACGACAAATGCACACGTTTCCGGCAAGAGTTCGCAATTGAGTTTAGAACCCACGCAGAGTTCCAGATAGAAATAGCAGTTAAGTACAGTACCCAGTTCGAAATAGCAGTTGAGTTTAGAATCCAGGTATCCAGCCTGAAATAGCAAGTTGCATTTATAACCCAGGTTTCCAACATGAACAAGCCGTTTAGATTACAATCCAGGTCTCCAACATGAACTAGCCGTTTAGATTACAATCCAGGTCTCCAACATGAACTAGCCGTTTAGATTACAATCCAGGTCTCCCACATGAACTAGCCGTTTAGATTACAATCCAGGTCTCCAACATGAACTAGCCGTTTAGATTACAATCCAGGTCTCCAACATGAACTAGCCGTTTAGATTACAATCCAGGTCTCCAACATGAACTAGCCGTTTAGATTACAATCCAGGTCTCCAACATGAACTAGCCGTTTAGATTACAATCCAGGTCTCCAACATGAACTAGCCGTTTAGATTACAATCCAGGTCTCCAACATGAACTAGCCGTTTAGATTACAATCCAGGTCTCCAACATGAACTAGCCGTTTAGATTACAATCCAGGTCTCCAACATGAACTAGCCGTTTAGATTACAATCCAGGTCTCCAACATGAACTAGCCGTTTAGATTACAATCCAGGTTTCCAACAAGTGTTAGTAATTGAGCTTAGAACCCACGAGCCCAATACGAGTTAATAAGCAGTCGAGATTAGATCGAATTTCTCCATCATGAGTCGTCTGACCACACATCCAACAAAGGTACCGTTTCATTGCACGTTGGTAAACTTTCGTAGAACATTACAGGTCTTTTTTAACATTTGAGTAAAAACTGGACTTCATCTGGACGCTGATCAAGTGGACGTTCACCTTTGTTTTTGGAGCATGAACTGAACAACGTAGGTAGAACATCTTAAACCTCGACTATTCTTCTCATCGGTTTTTTCGCCCAGGCTATACGTGAGCAGTGTGCGCTATCATTACAGTGCGAGTTTCTCGCACTTGACAACACCAATTAAAAGAAAGACGAACGCGTTTCAGTGTCTAGACATAGCTATCTAATTATAGCCATCGCAGACGCGAATGGGAATTACTCGATTATGGAGAAATACCTGAATAAGTCGAATGGCTGAATATTTAGCATGTCTGTGATTTCCTGTCCCCTATATAATGAACGGCAGGTTGAAGACCGTGACCCACCGTCAATACGGCAAGGGAGATAGTATATATCACTGCAGACGGTAATGCTCGCGAACCGTTGCAACGCCGATGTGAATAGACCGTGTCGAGAACCAGCAGTCTTGTCTACATAAATAAAACAAATTGTCACGGACGGCACTTTTAGCTGGTGTTTCTCTTAATGGAAGGAAATGGGATTTAGTAGTTGTTTTTTTGCTATCCATTAGTACGATGATTCTTGGCAGATTAATTTGTGTTATCGCTTGGGATAGCGATTAATTCCAATATGCTACATTTTTTTGTTTTCGACCAGCAACTTCCAAATTGTTAAATAACAAATAAGACCACGGAACACTCGCACTAACAGAGAAACAGGCGGAGACGCTACAGGTAGCAGAGAACAACTGGTTCCGGAGAATATGTCGAGTGGCATGATAAGAGATAAGGACGAGGGTGTCATTACGAGTCAACACTGGAATGCACAAACACATGAAAAGGAAAGTAGTTGCCATTAAGTAGGTCGCGATGGGTAGGACACATAAAAAGAATGAGCGAGGAGATATTGGCGCTAAAAACCGAAGGATGGGGTGAATAGTGCAGGTGTGAACAGTAGGCAGGTGTGAACAGTAGAGAGCGGGAGAAAATGGCAGAAGAGCGAAAGAGATGGAGAAAACGCGCCAAAAATGGTGACATGGCCCCACCCTCAGCCGTTGAAAGGAAGGAACATATAACCCACAAACAATGCAGTCAGCGTAATCATAATCATTAAAACAATGCATTCATTCAACATGACCAACTGCATAACTTGAACGTACGTTTTGCTACTTCAAGTGTAGTTTACGGGGAAACGTGTCTGCAAATATATCTACAGTACATCAGTGCAAGGTGTGCAGATTCTGGTATGCCGCACGTTAGCCCTCATCGTATATCTAGAGAAAATCATACACGTCTATGTTCACAAACGTCTCAATGCACTGGCGCGACCCTTTCACACTCGCACGTCATTATACAGATTGTACGGCCATTTTGTAATAACAATCACTCGGCATTTCATAAGGCTGATTCGTGGATGTGTGTAATTGTTTGTGATAAATTGTTTCCGATAAATTGGGTGGAGGGGTTCGTTTCTGAAAAGGAGGTTCGAAAAAAGGGCGAGCCCCCTGAACCACGTGGCTGCGGCCCTGGTACTCCTGGATATTTTTTTAGATATATCATTTATGCGAAACGGGTGTCGTATAATAAAAAACAAAACAACAAAGCTGCGAATAGTGTTGGTGGTTAGTAGTGATCGGTTATTGTATTTCCAGCTGCAAGCACTACACATAATACATACACAAATAATTATAATAACTAAGGATCGTTTTCTAACATTCACTTTCGTCAGTTGTAGCAACATCTTTGTAATCGGTATGACACGCCTGACAGTGTCCGACCACAGAACAAATAAAAACACAACATGTTGCATCACCATAATGATATCCTCTCTCCACACTCAGTCAAACTGCCTATCACCTACTCAAGAAGGATTCAAAGAATTGTGTTTGTCTCTTAAAGTGAGGTCCGTTATTTCTATGTTAGTGAAATTAATCACACCGAGCAGTAGTGGAGCGGCGAGTCGGGTGGCGTGGTGTCAGTTTTCGAAGTGATCAACACCGGCTGGGTTAGGCCTTACGTGTCACTGCTTGGCGAGATGCTACTATTGGAGCCGTATTGTGCAGATGTGGAAGTAGGATACAGGAGGACGCTGGCTGTAAGATAAGCTGGGAAAGGTAGAACTTCATAGAAACGTGAAGGCGATACACGGAAATGGTGGCATGAATCGGAGCTGCTAACAAGTTTAAACTTCAGGCAATTGACAGGAAAGACGAGGTATTGATGAGGATAGAGAACATAGTTAGCAAGACGATTTTACCATGTGCTTGCCTCCGTGTAGAACAGATGACGCAGCGCAGAGTGTTCGGATATCATAATGGCTTCTGGTAGAGGTAGACACGTAACATACAGGAAGGGGACTTTTGCTAAGGAGTATACGCAATGGTTGATGACCAGGCATGGGGCAATTAACTTGAAAAGTTAATTAAATAAATTACAATTAACGCAGACATTCTCCTATTAAATTAAATCAAATTAACCTCTCAAATTCTTTAAATAAATTAAATTAACTTTAACTCAATTAACAATTACATTATGCGTTGGTAAAATTGCAGATTACATTTATATGTATGTGACTGTTATTTGTAAGTTTAAGCACTTGATGCAAGTCATCAGTGAAATAACATTAGCTAATTGTTATCGTGAACACATTAAAACATTTCTAAAATCATGCGTACGGTGTTACATGTTAATATCATGATAATACTTCGTTCATATACATTGGTTTACTTACTGCATCTGAGGAGCATTATTATATATGCAAAGATGAACGAGTGGTGCAAGTATTTTGCCTAGAACTATATCAGCATTGGCAACAGGGGGCAGAACTATGGTAACTGCCGGAAGAAAGGCGGCCAGTGCCCAGTGCAGCAGGTATGCAGGAAGGCCGATGGACGTGGTAAAAGATATACTGGACATCATCTTACTAAAGAGTGTAATAGTCGCACCCGTTTGTGGAACTGTGATGCATATTGAATATGTGGATAGGGACATTTGGAGCATTCATTTATGGAGTTGAATTTGAACCTTATCATCAAGAACATATGATTGTGGTGTAAATAAACATTATGTGTGAGTAAGAATTGAAAGAACTAATTTGACGAAAAAATCGTAGCCTTGACAAAATACCAAGAACATACATTTCAAAAAAGAAAAGCAAAGCCAGATTCCACTTGGTTCCAGTTTAAGGTTCTTACTAAACGCTATGTAATAGTAAATATACTGTGCTGATATATCTCTTATTTTGCCGTCAAGGACAAGTCTAAATTTTTTTCACTTCCATCCATGTTAACCTGTTCTCACAAACACCAAATCAACATATCTGCGAAGCATTCAGCCACATTGCAAATTGTACACAAAAGCACAAAAGTTCACATTCCATGAATTCCATCACCCTCTGTGTACTCATTTATCGGGTGAACTCGAGTTACGCGGACTGCATGAAACTGTTCCTGCTTCGAAGCGGCCGTCGTCCTCTCAATTCTGACTCTATTAATGCATTAATGCGTTCAACCTTTTGTATTCATAAGCAATCTGACCATAACTGATCGAGTCAAAATAATTAAAACGGAATATCTAAGTGATTATAATTTCAAATGTTAACTTTTCTGAGTTTTAGTACTGCGAGATCCGACTCATCGATTGCAAAGATTCCGCTGTGATATGAATGCAGTAATCTACTTGCTGATCTAAATAAGGCATCCGTCTTAACAGCTCATCCATCGTTTTACGCGGGCTGAATCCGGGGGTTATCTCAAAACACCACAAACACCACAAACACACACACACACACACACACACACACACACACACACACACACACACACACACACACACACACACACACACACACACACACACACACACACACACACACACACACACACACACACACACACACACACACACACACACACACACACACACACACACACACACACACGCACACACACACATACACACACTCACTCAGTCACTCACACACACACTCACTCACTCACTCACACACACGCACGAACGCACGCTATATAATATGTCGTCGTGTATATATATATATATATATATATATATATATATATATATATATATATATATATATATATATATATATATATATATATATATATATAAATATATACATATATATATATACATATATATATATATATATATATATATATATATATATATATATATATATATATATATATATATATATATATATATATACGACATATTATATATTCCGAAGCATATTCCTACTTATAATTGGAAATGTGGATAAATTTGTTCTTCGCTCTCTTGACAGTTTAACGTGGGACTCATATTTATCACCGGGCTACTTCAGCGTTATTAAAATCAATGCTATTCACACGCCAGCACATGAAGATATTTCACGTTTACATTTAATACTGGCTAAGTTGTAATAGGTGCTTTATTCATATTTATACATAAGCCACCGGTTACAGCCCATTCACCTATTTAACCGCGTCACTTGTCGCAGACAATATTAAAAGCGATAAAGCAATTTGTCGTTCATTCTCGAGCAGAAATAGATGAACGAATAAGGAAATTGGTGGCCGATTGGAGCGTAATGGCAGCTACGATTGATTGCCTTGTCGCGTTCGCTTCTGTCAAATCAGTCTCACGTGCATATTGCCGGCATGAGCCCAAAAATTATCACGCAAAAGAAACTTCTTTTCTCGGAATCACAGACAGAACGAAGCTGATAAACAAACAGGCAAACAATGATGTCACATTTTCTCTGGTAAAAGTATAATTTTAGATTCAGTTTAAATAGGCATAATCGTTACAGTAACAACATTAAAATAACTTAATTATGGATCAGTAGGTCTATGCAGTAAGACCTGTCTCAAGAGACCGCCCTTTCTGCTCACAGTTAAAAGAGGGCCAAGACTGCAGTGTTGACAGATTGCATTGTGTTGGTATTCACAATAAACACAAGGAACCCGCTAGGCGGCGCTGGGTATTATCAACAAAGTGGGACATTGGGAGTAATGAAAGTTTTGTCGTGCGCATAGAGTTACATCATTAATCATCCCCCTATACACAAGAGCGACAAGCCAGCTCACTGCAGTGAAGCGGGCGTGGACCACTGGCCGGCATTTCATTGCACGGCAGAAACAGTTGCATCCACTTGTGTGTTTACTAACGGGTGTTCTATTTATGTGTATGGTCGTGCGTTACTCACGCCCGTCCTTGGGGGGCGGTGGTGGAGTTTTTTGTTTAACTGTAAAATTTTAAGAAATCATCCCATACATCCACGGCTAACTGTGTCCGCTTGATCTCCCTTTTTTAAAACCTGAGGACAGGTTACTATAAGTTGTTTAACTTCGTTTTGTACTTTTGAGACGGGCTTAAAAAAATATGTATTTTTGTTGAATAGCTTAACACCGTAAATATCATAACACTCCGAATGAATTCATGATATGTCCGTGCGTATTAAACAATTGCGTACTGTATCCCGGTACTGGAAGTTTCATCAAACACTAGAGAAAATATATTTCCGGAGAGTTTTGGTTCGGAAGAACCAACATTTATTTAACGGTTTGTCCGATGGTTTCATCAGACCTAAATATTACCTTTGCACAAACAAGTCAGCATATCGTAGTCAATACGATAGAGGTAAGATATTTCGCGAAATTAATAAGAAACGAGACGACGGAAAATCGATTTGAGGAGTTAGCTTTAATGATGAGAGAAACATTGATTTGTTGGCTAGTGATTAACAATGTGTGTGGCCTACTTGCCTCACAAAGTGCGAAGGTGGATAAATCTGCCGGATGTTAGATTACGTTATTGTGATGAACTTGTAGTGATGAACTTCTCACCTGGTACAACATCCTAATTTGACATTGTCGCTGTGTTTGTGAGACTGTGAGTGTTAGGTAATTCCTGCGCTCTGGGCTGACCTTCTAATCACTTGACTGCTCTAGCCACTGTCACGTGTTGTTATCACAGGCTACTACCATTCACCATGTAGCGCTGCCGGGCTCATGGCGTCCGACTGGTGAACTGTTCTTTCTTAGTGTGGTGTTCTCTAACGTACACTGGTAAATGTGCTCAATCAGAAATAACTCTACGATGCTGTACAATATGTTAATTGTTACTGGAATTTTAATCAACTAGAGTAGTTCACGTAAGATTTCACGTTGACACATTTCTTTTTATGTATCCAAAGGGTTTATATACTTACGTAGATATGTAGCACAGTGAATTGCCAGAAACAGTGGAATATTGATTATAATAAGGATTACTATTACACATATATTATACAAAAACTTGTTATAGACATAAAATGACTTAACAACAGAATTTTAGCCTAAGTTGGTATACGCCGAGTTGTATGATTTTGTTTAAACAGTGTTTTGCGTATTTGCTACGTGGCGAGCTTTTTGGTTCATGCGAGCTTACTACATAGAACGCATTTAACAAGTATATTATTGTCAAAATTAAATTAAAAACTAAATAATCCAGTTCTTTAATTCTTTAATAATAAAGTACTCATTTGAACACAAAAACAGCCTTATTCGAGGCTAACATATCCAGGTGAACACACCATAAATAACATTGATCTAACACAATCTAAACTCTGTGATGGCGTCGTCCGAACGGCAGGTAAAGGCCACCAGGCATTTAGTATGCGGGAGTTGTAGCAACTGGATGGACTTCATCAAGTCCGGGTGTGAAAAGTCCTGGGCTGAGGTTCAGGTGGATAGTTTTAGTTTTGAGTGTAAGGGATGTGCGGAAAGGAAATTGTAACTCCGGAAATTGTAACCAAGAAAATAAAGGCAATAAAGGACAATAAATCACCTGGAGTGGATGGAATTCCTACAAGACTTCTAATGGAAACAGTAGCACAAATTAGTATACCACTTGCAAGCGTGTTCATCTTGTCTTTTAAAAGAGGGAGTGGTTCCTGTTGAATGGAAAGAAGCAAACATTATACCATTATTTAAAAAGGGTTCGAGAAATAAGTCAGAGAATTACAGACCAGTGAGTTTAACATCAGTGATTTGTAAATTATCAGAAAGGTTAATCAAAGACCATGTGGTGGACTTCCTTGTTAGGCATAAATTGTTAAATCCATATCAACATGGATTCCCCAAATCGAGATCATGATTAACAAATATGTTATGTTTTTTGGAAGAAACCACTAAGTAGATAAACGAGGGATCACTAGTAACTGTTATATACTTAGATTTTCAGAAAGCTTTTGACAAAGTGCCACATCAAAGACGGGGACGGTATAATCGACTGGATAGAACAATGGCTGACTGACAGAAGACAGTGTGTTGTAGTAGATGGGGAGATATCAAACTGAAAATCAGTTTTGAATGGGGTTTCACAAGGATCAGTATTAGGACCTTTATTATTCTTAATATATATCAATGACTTGGACGATAATATAACAACCAACGTACTGAAATTAGCACATGACACAAAAGTGTTTAGAAAGGTTAACAATGATGTTGATAAACAACATTTACAAAACGATCTAGGCAAATTAGTGAAATGGTCTGAGAAATGGCAGACGTTGTTCAATTTTGGGAAATGTAAATGCCTACTTATAGGACATGGGAACTTTGATGTAACTTATAAAATTGGAAATACTGTTTTAGTTACTACTGAAAGAAAAAGAAAAGGACTTAGGAGTTACAATAAGTGTTGTTTCGAAAGTTTCAGAGCAGTGTGGTATTGCAGCTTCAAAGGGTAATCAAATTCTTGGGATGATTAGGACAAGTATAACATACAAGGATAAAAAAGCTAATTATACAAGCTTAATTGTCTTGTAAGTAGGATATAGATGCGCTTGAAAGAATACAGAAGAGAGCAACTAAAATTATTCCAGAACTGAGAGACCTTAGTTATAAAGAACGACTGAAAGAATGTGGCTTAACAACCATAGACACAAGGCGGTTAAGAGGATATCAAATTGAATTTTTAAGATATTGAATGGGTTTGAAAATATTGATAAAAATATTTTAAGATAATAGAATTAGAGGACATGAGGTAACATTAGCAAAGGATCAGTGTAGATTGGATATCAGGAAGTACTCTTTCTCACAGAGGACAGTCAATGAATGGAACAAATTATTGTGTAACTGCTAGCAGCGTGAATATATTTAAAAACATTGTTGACGCATATCTCAGGAGGGCGGGTTACACATAGATAAAACATGTTCAACTCTTGATACACCAATGACTTCTTTTTCCACTTGCCATCTGGGCCTTTGCTTTGGATGGCAATCTTGTTAGATCTTTAACAAATTTCGCCTTCATCCGGTGAAAAACGTACTATTTCGCCTTCAAATCTGAAGGTTTATTGTTTGACCTTTAATTGCCGTAGAGCGGCTCTACACATGTCGTTAAACTAGCATGTTTTATTTAATCGCCAAATCAGTGTCGCAATGTCGTTCAGTTAACCATTAAAATTGTTGTACATTGTTGTACATTAATTGTGGCTTCGTCTGATTACCTAAAACCAACACCGTGTCTCCCTTAATTCCACTATCAGGTTGCTTGCAGAAGGCGCCAATAAATCGCCCCAGTCATAATCTAACCTTTTTACAACATACTTCGATCAACAAACGGGAAGGCGAATTAAGTTCAATACCCGGAAGCAGCGTTGCTCTGTAGCCTATTAGAATGATGCGGCACACATTGAACCGTTTGTCCGCGACAGCGTTTCGCGTGGTTTAACCGCGCACTCGCACCAGCAGCCGTCACTAGGCGATGCCTGCCTGGGCACACTGACACCGACATGGTGTAACATGCAATTTTTTTCTTTTTGTCAACGTACTAACAAAACGTCTTGTTCTACCCTTGCGCAGTGGGGGAGGCACATCACGAATTCTTTTCTGCCCTCTCGACGACTCGTGTCCATATATTTATCTCTCTCTTTCTTTCTTTCTTTCTTTTTCTCTCTCTGTTCCCTGTGTGCGTGTGTGTGTGTGTGTGTGTGTGTGTGTGTGTGTGTGTGCGTGCGTGCGTGCGTGCGTGCGTGCGTGCGTGCGTGCGTGCGTGTGTGTGCGACCGCGCGCGTGCGTGCGTGCGTGTGTGCGTGCGTGTGTGTTTCAGTGTAGCGATTATTCCCACCAGGAGTAAAGTCGACAGAAACCACCGGTAATATGTAGCTTCGTGAAAACCTGACTATATAAAAAAACTTACTATCCTTACATCATATAAGCAAAGCACGTTTGAAATCACTCCGGCGTGTATTACGCAAAGGCTTCGCTTTGTTCGTAATATCGATGCATTTCCTGAGCACGTGGTTTCTGATGGGTTAGTTTGCGTATGAATGATCAGCACTAGGATTTAAGAACCTTACCGATGAGAAAATGGTTTGCTGTTTTGCATCTGTATTCGATCAATCAGGTGTGTGTAGCAAATACGATAAACATTGCTGCCATGATGCATGTGTAGGTGTGACATGAATTTAATGGACTGTACAACGATTTTTATTGGTTAACTGTACAACGATTTTCATTGGTTAACTGTGCAGCGATTTTTCATTGGTTAACTGTACAACGATTTTCTTTGGTTAACTGATACGCTGCTAGTTGGCGTCTTAAAATGCCTAAATTATCGAATTGTTTGGTTCTCAAAGTACATCTAAAACAGTGTTAAACTTCGAGTTGTAATCTTTGTTGCTCTAGTGTATTTACCGTCACGACTTGGGTAACAGATCAACCGGTGAAAAACGTTATATTTCGTCTTCACATATTGAAGATGTATTGTTCAGTCTTCATATGCAGTAAAGCGGTATTTACATATGTCGTAAAACTGTCATGTTTGAATTCATCGTGATCGTGAAAACCGTTGGGCATCCCCTTTACCGAATGCACAATGCAGTCCGTCAAAGACGGTCTAGGGCGGTTGACGCAGCTGTAATCTCGCGGCCAGTGGACGAGGCGGAGACACCGCTACAGGCTAAATGCTGACATTTCGTTTGAAGTTGTATTTTTTACGTTACAACTTCAGACATTGATTTGAACTTGCCCCAGACTGATCTTTGCCCCAGACTGATCTGATATTTGCTCCAGACCTTATTTTCAAACTCTCTCTCCAGATCTTAGTTCGAACACGTTTCGTATTTTTGTTTCGAAACTCCGTCCAAACATTGGTTCGAAAGACGCTCTATGTCTGATTTAGAACCTTCGTTCTAAATTCGCTCGCTACCGTTATTTGCTTGGGCGACATCGTTTATTCACCGTTGCCTTGGTTTGTTTAGATGTTTAAAAGGAAACAAAAGTCAGGCTCCTAAAAGAGTTAATAAAAGCTAACCATGTGCAACTAAAATTAAGAATATAACGCCACTGGTTTACTCAGAATGTGTTCTAAAAGTGGGAGATACCGGTCATATCTCCAGGTGACTGAGCACTCACATGTTAACCAGTGATACCGATAAGCGCATGCGCAGTTCTATAAAAAAATCTGGGTCACCTAGACTATTGTGACGTATTAAGGGAGGCCGATAGACACAGAACCAATGCAAAATCTCAAATAAATGTGTTATTTTGCCAGAAAGAGGAAGAGTTTAGTAAACAAGGCCAAAATATGTTACATAAGTTGAGTTTGGACGCTAACAGCATAGCCATATCGTATTAGCAAATACACGAATAGGTAAATAGAAATACATTTTTATTTGGCAAGCGAATTTTGCTTGACTTTGACACTCGTGTCGTAGACGTTATCTAACAGCATGCCGCGGCCCATGAAATTGAGATGATGTGTAAAATGATTGTGTATTAAACAAAGTTTTCCTAGTAAATCACTGGTGTGATATTCTTAATTGTAGTTGCAAATGGTTATGTTTTTGTAACTCTTATAAATGCATAGGCACACAATCATGACTTGTGTTTCCTTTTAAACGAGAACTTGCATGTTGTAGCTAGTGGGACATACTATTTGTGCCGCTCTGTCCAAGGGTCATGTGGAGGGCATGTAATCAAATGCCTTCCATTGTGTTTTCTTAGTCCTGTTGCACAACAAACTAGTTCCGAGGATCTTTTCGCAATATTATATACTAAACTAAATTAGTATATATTGCATCGAACAACATGTACTTTTGGTTTGATCTAACTGTCCTTCCTTTGGCGTAAAATATGCCTAATCGTCACCACAGTATACAAGATGAATAGACATCTGCAGATTACTTATTTATCATGACCTTCCGATGTCTACCACAAACGCCGCCCTGTTGCCAGATAGGCGTATACACTGTTGCCGGCGATACTTTATTCAACGTCATCGCCGGATGTAGTATAAATCCGAGTGACGTAAACCGAAAAAAACCGCTGAGACCTCTTCTTCTGTCGCTGTCTTCCTCGTAAAAAATTGCCTAAACAAAGATACGTAAAAAATTATTTCTCACGAAGCAGAAAGATCGTTCGCCCCAGTGAGGTTTAGAACCAGCACGGTGTTAAGTAGCATTGCATTAGCCAGTGTTATTGTCGTTCTGCGATGCCAGACACCAGCGTTTTAAGCTGCAGCCGATACTAACTGGCATCGTCGACGGAAAGTGCCGGTAAATCGCGCCAATGTCCAGCTACAGTACGATGTAATGCCAGCCACGGTCGTTTCTACGTTTCGGTGAGGAACGTTAATATCCCGACTAGGCGCAGTAAATCCCCACTGTGAAGCGTGCTGGTTAACAAGTAGAAGACGCGTCTGTTGGAGTATAGAGATCGCACGAATGCGGTAATGGGAAGGAATGCCATGTAGTTTGTTCGATGTTGGTTTCTTCCTTGGCTTAGCAGCTGTCCAAATTCACTTTGGGTGTGGGTGCTGACACCACACTATAAGAATGACTTTGTTCTTATTCCTGATGGTAACTATTTCCTATAGGAGTCTTTTCTAGAGGCGGTCTCTATGAATGGCCTTTTATGGTCAGCTGTGTTTGGTAATAGAATTGACACGACAGCTGTGTGGTGAGATGTCGATGTCTTTGTGACACTTCACATTACTGAGTAGAGTTGGTGAATTTCCATGGTATGTCCGGTGGATCAAGGTGATTGTACCAGCCTAATGGCTGAACGGCATTCTTGCTCCGAGACGAATGTGGCATAGCAGTGACTTTGATAGCTGTCCTCTGGGTGGCATAAAGGCTGGCTTTTTGATTGTGAACAATTGTGAAACCGGAATGTTATCGCAAATGAACCTGCTTAACGTTTATTTGGTAAAACAACAGCACCATTGCATGTAATGCAGTATTTCCACCCATTTCTTTTCCAAAATACACAATATATCCCGCTAGGGAATGCTATTACCCTGTAATGTAATGAGTGGAGATACTGCATTGCATGCAATGGTGCTGTCGTTTTATCAAACAAACTTTATGCAGGTTCATTTGCGATACCATTCCAGTTTCACAATTGTTTTCAAAAAGGAAACCTTTATGCCATAACTGTGAAATTATTGTATAAAAACCATGAAAACCTCTCCTGTTATGACCGAAACCTATTCCGTAAAACAATGTCCAGCAATATTAAATTTCTTAGAAAAGGAAAACCATTTTGACTCGGAATCTAAACAGAGACGTTTTCCACAATGGAAAAATAAAACTATTCTTCCACATATTTCTGGAATCAACACAGACTATATTCCCAATCATACTGCAGGCAAAGGTTCGACTGAAATCAAAATGGTATACGTGGACATACACTAAAGACGGAGGGAAGTTGAGAGATTTATGAGGCCGGGGTGGAATCACGCCATGAAGACTTTGAGTAATGCAAACTCGGTGGCCTTCAATGGAGCGAACATTGAACTGTCAAAACAGAAACGTTGGTTGTGGCAACCGACATTAACATATTGCAACATTATGCAAAATCTGGATTGCGTTCAAAATGATATTAACGTGATTTGAAAGGAAATGACACTAACGATCGCATCATCTCGTGTAGACTAGTCGAATCAGATGATTTATGATATCGGTAAAGGCAGGTGTCAGGTCATTCTTAGATGCATTATATTTAACAAAATCACATTTGTGCATTATTAATTACGAATGTCTGGTAATCATATAAACACTTGCATCAGCATAGTTTATTTGTATTCATATATATTCAAAGTAATATTGGTTGTATACAATATACACTGTACGTAACAGTGCGAAGAGTACTGTAGGCGTAACAGTGTAAGGTTTACAGCACACAAACAATTTGGAGTGCACAACGCACGTAAGGATGTGAGGTATGTAAAATGCATTATAGTGTGAAGTATACAACATATATAATGTCATGAGGTGACCAACGTACTAACCGTATGAAGTAATTGACAAATGTAACAGTGTGAAACAAATGTATCTAACGTTCTTAAACATTCGGTGGTGTTGTGTATATTCCACAGTTTGTTAACCTACTTATAGATCGCATGCTTGCACGATGTTGCTCTCCTCTGTTTCCCTATAGTCGGGGGTGAGATAAGTTTGATACCGATACCGGCCAACGATTTTTGTTTCCCTTCTTCTTCGTCACTGATCCCGTTTCCTCCCATCTCAGTCTCGGTCTTCGTCTTCTCCATCTACCCTCCACTATAAGCGCATCCGCTCTCTTCGTCAACCGTTCCCCTTCCATTTTCCCATGGGTCCAGCCCACTTTAGCCGGCTCCTCACCAGTTTCCTTGTGAGACGGTTTTTACACCAACTTCCTCCCTCAGCTCCTCCATTCTTCTCTTATCTCATCGTTTCACTCAAACTTCCTTCCTCAGCTCCTGCATTCTTCTCTTATCTCATCGTTTCACTCAAACTTCCTCCCTCAGCTCCTGCATTCTTCTCTTATCTCATCGTTTCACACAAACTTCCTTCCTCAGCTCCTGCATTGTTCGCTTATCTCATCGTTTCACACAAACTTCCTTCCTCAGCTCCTGCATTCTTCTCTTATCTCATCGTTTCACTCAAACTTCCTTCCTCAGCTCCTGCATTCTTCTATTATCTCATCGTTTCACACAAACTTCCTTCCTCAGCTCCTGCATTCTTCTCTTATCTCATCGTTTCAAACAAACTTCCTCCCTCAGCTCCTGCATTCTTCTCTTATCTCATCGTTTCACTCAAACTTCTTCCCTCAGCTCCTGCATTCTTCGCTTATCTCATCGTTTCACACAAACTTCCTTCCTCAGCTCCTGCATTCTTCTCTTATCTCATCGTTTAAACAAACTTCCTTCCTCAGCTCCTGCATTCTTCTCTTATCTCATCGTTTCAAACAAACTTCCTTCCTCAGCTCCTGCATTCTTCTCTTATCTCATCGTTTCAAACAAACTTCCTCCCTCAGCTCCTGCGTTCTTCTCTTATCTCATCGTTTCACTCAAACTTCCTTCCTCAGCTCCTGCATTCTTCTCTTATCTCATCGTTTCAAACAAACTTCCTTCCTCAGCTCCTGCATTCTTCTCTTATCTCATCGTTTCAAACAAACTTCCTCCCTCAGCTCCTGCATTCTTCTCTTATCTCATCGTTTCACACAAACTTCCTTCCTCAGCTCCTGCGTTCTTCTCTTATCTCATCGTTTCACACAAACTTCCTTCCTCAGCTCCTGCATTCTTCTCTTATCTCATCGTTTTACACAAACTTCCTCCCTCAGCTCCTGCATTCTTCTCTTATCTCATCGTTTCACACAAACTTCATTCCTCAGCTCCTGCGTTCTTCGCTTATCTCATCGTTTCACTCAAACTTCCTTCCTCAGCTCCTGCATTCTTCGCTTATCTAATCGTTTCACTCAAACTTCCTCCCTCAGCTCCTCCATTCTTCGCTTATCTCATCGTTTCACACAAACTTCCTCCCTCAGATCCTCCATTCTTCTCTTATCTCATCGTTTCACACAAACTTCCTTCCTCAGCTCCTGCATTCTTCTCTTATCTCATCGTTTCACACAAACTTCCTCCCTCAGCTCCTGCATACTTCTCTTATCTCATCGTTTCACACAAACTTCCTTCCTCAGCTCCTGCATTCTTCGCTTATCTCATCGTTTCACACAAACTTCCTTCCTCAGCTCCTGCATTCTTCTCTTATCTCATAGTTTCAAACAAACTTCCTCTCTCAGCTCCTGCATTCTTCTCTTATCTCATCGTTTCACACAAACTTCCTTCCTCAGCTCCTGCATTCTTCTCTTATCTCATCGTTTCACTCAAACTTCCTTCCTCAGCTCCTGCATTCTTCTCTTATCTCATCGTTTCACTCAAACTTCCTCCCTCAGCTCCTGCATTCTTCTCTTATCTCATCGTTTCACACAAACTTCCTTCCTCAGCTCCTGCATTCTTCGCTTATCTCATCGTTTCACACAAACTTCCTTCCTCAGCTCCTGCATTCTTCTCTTATCTCATCGTTTAAACAAACTTCCTTCCTCAGCTCCTGCATTCTTCTCTTATCTCATCGTTTCAAACAAACTTCCTTCCTCAGCTCCTGCATTCTTCGCTTATCTCATCGTTCCAAACAAACTTCCTTCCTCAGCTCCTGCATTCTTCTCTTATCTCATCGTTTCACACAAACTTCCTCCCTCAGCTCCTGCATTCTTCGCTTATCTCATCGTTTCAAACAAACTTCCTCCCTCAGCTCCTGCATTCTTCGCTTATCTCATCGTTTCACACAAACTTCCTCCCTCAGCTCCTGCATTCTTCGCTTATCTCATCGTTTCAAACAAACTTCCTCCCTCAGCTCCTGCATTCTTCTCTTATCTCATCGTTTCACACCAACTTTCTCCCTCAGCTCCTGCATTCTTCGCTTATCTAATCGTTTCACTCAAACTTCCTCCCTCAGCTCCTCCATTCTTCGCTTATCTCATCGTTTCACACAAACTTCCTCCCTCAGATCCTCCATTCTTCTCTTATCTCATCGTTTCACACAAACTTCCTTCCTCAGCTCCTGCATTCTTCTCTTATCTCATCGTTTCACACAAACTTCCTCCCTCAGCTCCTGCATACTTCTCTTATCTCATCGTTTCACACAAACTTCCTTCCTCAGCTCCTGCATTCTTCGCTTATCTCATCGTTTCACACAAACTTCCTTCCTCAGCTCCTGCATTCTTCTCTTATCTCATAGTTTCAAACAAACTTCCTCTCTCAGCTCCTGCATTCTTCTCTTATCTCATCGTTTCACACAAACTTCCTTCCTCAGCTCCTGCATTCTTCTCTTATCTCATCGTTTCACTCAAACTTCCTTCCTCAGCTCCTGCATTCTTCTCTTATCTCATCGTTTCACTCAAACTTCCTCCCTCAGCTCCTGCATTCTTCTCTTATCTCATCGTTTCACACAAACTTCCTTCCTCAGCTCCTGCATTCTTCGCTTATCTCATCGTTTCACACAAACTTCCTTCCTCAGCTCCTGCATTCTTCTCTTATCTCATCGTTTAAACAAACTTCCTTCCTCAGCTCCTGCATTCTTCTCTTATCTCATCGTTTCAAACAAACTTCCTTCCTCAGCTCCTGCATTCTTCGCTTATCTCATCGTTCCAAACAAACTTCCTTCCTCAGCTCCTGCATTCTTCTCTTATCTCATCGTTTCACACAAACTTCCTCCCTCAGCTCCTGCATTCTTCGCTTATCTCATCGTTTCAAACAAACTTCCTCCCTCAGCTCCTGCATTCTTCGCTTATCTCATCGTTTCACACAAACTTCCTCCCTCAGCTCCTGCATTCTTCGCTTATCTCATCGTTTCAAACAAACTTCCTCCCTCAGCTCCTGCATTCTTCTCTTATCTCATCGTTTCACACCAACTTTCTCCCTCAGCTCCTGCATTCTTCTCTTATCTCATCGTTTCACACAAACTTCCTCCCTCAGCTCCTGCATTGTTCTCTTATCTCATCGTTTCACACAAACTTCCTCCCTCAGCTCCTGCATTCTTCTCTTATCTCATCGTTTCACACAAACTTCCTCCCTCAGCTCCTGCATTCTTCGCTTATCTGATCGTTTCAAACAAACTTCCTCCCTCAGCTCCTGCATTCTTCGCTTATCTCATCGTTTCACACAAACTTCCTCCCTCAGCTCCTGCATTCTTCGCTTATCTCATCGTTTCAAACAAACTTCCTTCCTCAGCTCCTGCATTCTTCTCTTATCTCATCTTTTCACACAAACTTCCTCCCTCAGCTCCTGCATTCTTCGCTTATCTCATCGTTTCAAACAAACTTCCTCCCTCAGCTCCTGCATTCTTCGCTTATCTCATCGTTTCACACAAACGTCCTCCCTCAGCTCCTGCATTCTTCGCTTATCTCATCGTTTCAAACAAACTTCCTCCCTCAGCTCCTGCATTCTTCGCTTATCTCATCGTTTCAAACAAACTTCCTTCCTCAGCTCCTGCATTCTTCTCTTATCTCATCTTTTCACACAAACTTCCTCCCTCAGCTCCTGCATTCTTCGCTTATCTCATCGTTTCAAATAAACTTCCTCCCTCAGCTCCTGCATTCTTCGCTTATCTCATCGTTTCACACAAACGTCCTCCCTCAGCTCCTGCATTCTTCGCTTATCTCATCGTTTCAAACAAACTTCCTCCCTCAGCTCCTGCATTCTTCGCTTATCTCATCGTTTCACACAAACTTCCTCCCTCAGCTCCTGCATTCTTCGCTTATCTCATCGTTTCACACAAACTTCCTCCCTCAGCTCCTGCATTCTTCGCTTATCTCATCGTTTCACTCCCGCAATTCTTATCACCCAGTTATTCTCGCAAACTTGCAATTTCTCTTCTTTTTTACACACATTTGACTTGTACAGAGTGGTTAGTATGACTAGCTATTTCTATGACGGAGGAGTAAAAAAAGGTATATTTTTACGCATTTTTATTGGTTGGCAAAATTGGACTTCAATTTCAATATTTTCTGCGAAATA
Organism: Lamellibrachia columna; assembly: GCA_963662155.1. NCBI lineage: Eukaryota > Metazoa > Annelida > Polychaeta > Sabellida > Siboglinidae > Lamellibrachia > Lamellibrachia columna. Next base: position 8,115,168 of record OY759273.1, read on the forward strand.
TTGAATTAGGGTCGTCGATATTGCAAAAAGGCCTCTTACAGGGGGATTTATATGAATGAATGAGAATTGTTGAAGCGAAAGGCCACGGGAATTACAAATTTGACATAACCTTTCCACGGATCGATATTGATTTGCTACCATTCCGTGACATTCGGCGTGGTTTATTGCATAAATCGAGTTACTCTCATATAATAATGATCTACCTTCTTTGTGGAATAGCTACTTTAGTGCGATTTATTGCCCCCGTGCGCCGGGGAGGCATTTGTTACAGCACACAAATCCATTTTAAATGTGCCCTTCGTCAATATTCCAGTCCGATTTCGAAGGCGCTCGTTTCTGTTTGATGCCAATAACCGCCGTGAGGCGGCCGGGGTGCGTAAATAGTTTACCAGCATGTCTTTACATAAATGTTTTATGTTCAAGAAAGCTGCAGTTTGCACGGTCCATCAATATGCAACTACAAAGACTTCAAAGAAAGGCGAAGAGACTCAAGATGGATAACACTACAGTTGTGTCCAAATTTATAAAGTGTATTGTTTGGACATCCTACGACTATTGCCATTCCATACTATTGGCGTACTTTTAATATCGACCACGGTATTAAAGGAAGAGATAATTTGATTAAAATTCTTAGTCATATATGTTTGTTCGGTATAGCAATACCCACGTTTTAGAACAACATTGTCGAAATATGTTGCATGGCAACACGCTGTGACAAATCGCAAAGACGCCATTTCCAAACCGTCAACATACAAAAAATATCGCATTGCAAAGAAACACCAGAACGTAATTTACCATAGTCACTGGAACTCGTTTGTTTATTCACTCCACGTCGTTAGAATACTGTTAAGTTTACAAATTCGATCAGCGAACAACACAAATCATCGTGATAAATGATCTCAGCAGCTACCAAACCTTGGCAGCTGATAATTTCGTTAACGAGCCCTCGGAGACGCCTGGGCGAGAACCCCAGTCATCATTTAACATTACCGCCAATCTAGCTCCAGCCATTAGACCGAACTAGGTTTCGTTTATTGACTCGATGATTCACTTTTTACGAAGCACCTTTTGTCTGCATTACGTGTCTCCTTTCCGGTATGACTGGCGCATTCGCAACTCGGTTCATTGGAATTGTTTGAACTAAAAAACAGCCTTATTTGCATTGGAAAAAGTGCAACGCAAATAACGTAGAATCTACTCATTGTGAATTCCATTGATGGGGTATCTGGCAACGACTATTTTATTCCATTAACAACAGCCGTCTAATATCTACCGATTTAGTGTAAATAATGAACACTAGATGGCGCACGGTAAGAAGCTACGACCTGACCGAAACATCATGGCAAATACCAGTGTAAGTATATGTGTTGGAAAAGCGGGACATTTTACTTGCGATCCGACATTTAAAGTGAGATTCCCCTGAAAACCATGAAAGATCACATGCATTGTGCATGGGAAACTGTTTTTACTTCTTGGTTCATGGTGGACGACTTAAGGTGTCAGTGATTTCGAGACGGTATCTATGTTTTGGGATTTTTGCATCTTGCAAAATTTATATTGAACGAAGAAATGGGTATATTTTAGGACTTATACAATTATACCGGTCAGATGTTTAAAGTTCTTCGTGTTAGCTGGCATTATTAGTTATCGAATATTCGCTTCTGCATGTAAACGCAATCTTGTTGTTATTTGACAATAAGTAACATGGAGCACAACATATATGAGTGAAGATGTTCATCAGACTGGATGGTTCAAATGAGTAATATTTTTACTTATTTCACAATCAGTTTACCTTTGTAAATGTGAAATAAGTAAAAATATTACTCACACAATCCAACTTATGCAAACCGCTATAATGGCAAAATTATGAATGAACTGTCCACATGCGGTCATTGGACGACTTGACCTGTTTCGAAGACGAGTTTGCTCCTGAGGCCATTATGAAGATAGAACATACTGGACAGCCGCGAAAAGGTTACCGAGTTGATCTGTCCGCCTAAATTCTGCTAATTACACACCCGTAGGATACAGAACGATTTATTACAGGTCCACTTACACTAGCGATGCCTTCCTTCTTCTGTTCACCCATTTGCACAGCAACCACTGATAGAGATAGTGTGTATGTGTGTGTGTGTGTGTGTGTGTGTGTGTGTGTGTGTGTGTGTGTGTGTGCGTGCGTGCGTGCGTGCGTGCGTGCGTGCGTGCGTGCGTGCGTGCGTGCGTGGGTGCGTGCGTGCGTGCGTGCGTGCGTGCGTGCGTGCGTGCGTGCGTGTTTACGATAATACATTTCATTTCCAGAGTTTTACATCTAAAGTCGTACCTGACCTTGAAAATTAGAAAATAATGTTTACATAGAAGTACTTAACATCTCCAAGTTTTTATCGGAACAGACTATGACCAGACAAACATATTGTAACATGTCAGACATAATTACAACAAATAACCCTTGCCAGCGACGCATCTCTTTCATTTGGGATGGTCCGGTCAACCACGCTGTCCTTGATCATAAACCTTTTGGAATTTGTCGGAATATTTTACATTGATTTCGCCGTAAGAGTCGCAGCAAGTATTCAGTCTTAGAAGACACAACTTCTAAGTTGATGACCGCAGCGTCATTGTCCCGCTGGTCACGTGATGTTTTTTTAGAATCATCATTCAGATTTAACAAAATTTAACAAGATTTGCCATCCAAGCCAAAGGCCCAGATGGCAAGTGGACAAGGAAGCCATTGGCTTATCGAGAATCAAACAATGTTCATCTACTTATAACCCGCCCTCCTGAGATATGTGTCAACCTTGTTTTTAAACATATTCACGCTGCTAGCAGTTACACAATCTGTAGACAATTTGTTCCTTTGTTCAGTCGCCTTTAACCGGTTTCGGCCACGACTGACCCTCTCGAATCCTTATAAAGCCCTGTCGTGTCGCGGCTTTTGTCAGATCTTTGTCTTATGACATTAGTAACTTGATGCCATCGATCCACTTCATCCTTGGACACCTGTGCCTTCCTCTTCTTTCGACAATTCCCTGCATTATCGCCCGGTTTCAAGATGTTATATGTTCTGGTCACATGTCCATAGTAGTTGAACCTCTGCCTGACTAACATCCCTTCTATCCTGTTCCCTAATAATAATAAATGCAATTAAAGACAAATATGTCTTGAGAGTTTTTTCGGAAGGTAACTGTAGTTGTAGATGATTTCAAAGTGATGGGGAATTAATTCCAGGCCCTAGGCGCAGCGACAGAGTAAGCACCTTTTCCCAAATTGTGCTTAGTTTTAGGAAAATATATTTAGGAAATATATATATATATATATATATATATATATATATATATATATATATATATATATATATATATATATATATATATATATTATATATAATAATTATATATATATATATATATATAATTATACATATATATATGTATATATTATATATAATAATTATATATATATATATATATATATATATATGCATTAGTCCTGCGCACCCTTCATGGAAGCACCAGAGTTCGAACGCACCAATCCTTGTATCAACTGTTTCAACTTGTTTATCACCAGGATGGAATTCTGCTAAATATGTCGTCGTCTTCTTGATATTTAGCTGCAGGCCTCTATTGCAATGCTCATATCCTTCATTCCACGTAGTAGATGTTTAAATCCTTCGTTGTGAGTCGTTACTGTGATATCATTCTCGTATCGCATGTCACATATGTTCTCTGTCTATGTCTTCATTTGTTTAATCTGTATCAGAATCCAGTATGCATGTTTAAAAAATATTTGTATGTCAAATCCATATATAGTTTTGCATACTGCTCGTCCAATTGTTAACGTATGAACATCAAATCGACCTCGTTGTAACATCGATACAATGTTGCATCCAGCATGTCGTTTTAATGTTAAAATAAATCCACAAATGCTTGACGTTTACTGCTAAAAAAAGTGTTACACTACTACTTACAGGCGCTGTGGAATACACGGTAGGACAGTTTTACGACATCGTCCATCGTCTCAGACATGGTACAGTTCCTACGTTTACGACAACCGTAAATATCACGAGTGTTATTACCCGCTCTGTTGCAAATGTAGACGGCCATGTTTTGACAGTAATCCCCACAGGAACCAAACGCAGAGGCTGACAGTTCGGCCGGTTGTGTTCTACCCAAGTGTCTCTACCACGACGAGACAAACGGGTATGGCTGGAATATGCAAGGTATGAAACTGCAACTCGTCTAGTGTCTAGAATATTTCCATGTTTTGCGGATTCCATGTGCGGATACACCAAATTAAACTACGATCATGATATAATATAAAAAATAGTTTGTGACTCTGTCTGTCTGTCTGTCTGTCTGTTCCCTCATATCACCGTCAGTTTCGCACGTATGGGGCTGAAATTTTGTAGGCGTGCCCGGGGACACATAGTGGTGGTTCGCACATAACATATATTCTAAATTCCCCCGGGGTGGGGTGTTACGTCAATGGCACCAATGTGGATGTTTTGCGTAAGTGACATAACTTAGAACTGCAATTACGTACAATTGTTAGCACCGCTATGAGTGTTTCTGCCATTGTCACGTGATCTACGTCAAACATCCACCGAACGCTTCGTGAAACCGGCAGTTGTAAATGATTTTTGGGGCGTGACGTTTTCATTGCCATTGGCATCGCACGACCAACACTTGACTGGGCAGTGCAAGGAGTCATAAACGCTTGCAGTGGTTGTCTTTTTGTCCCGAGCTACGCGGGCAACTGGGCTAGTTATAAATAAGTAAAGCACATTTTTGAAAACATTGTTTAGCTTCGTTGTGGTCGTTCGTTTCACTAGCTATAATCGTCCATTATGCGACAATAGTATATGGTAATGATATTATTATTACAACCATCAGCTACGAAGGCATCACATAAAAATATTAACCATGTTACGCAATAATACTCAGTTACACATATAATAATATTGTAAACGCTATAGTTGCCACACGCCAGGCCTTCCCGGCATGCATAGCACATATTTTGCACGGTTTAGCGAGGCGTCAACAACACTATTTATCATACGCATGTATTTACTCAAAAACTTTTTTTCTGACAATTTGTTTGGATTACTGGTCTCATTTTGTTATAACGCCTTTATTGCTGTTATTTCGCCGCGCCCGTGTCGAGATCGATTCTTCCGGCCAGTCGGATTCCGGCGCCATCCGTTAGTTGACGGATGGTCTGTTTGAAACACCCGCACTTGTACCTCGTTCCTCGTTATGTTTCGTTCCGCAGTTGCAAAGAAAGCCACATATAAACCAATATAAACCAATATAAACCATAATAAATAAAATTTGTATTGGCTTCACTTTATTCTGAATGTTTTTAGATTTCGTTGACGATGTCTGAGTTACTTTGTGGAATTGTTGCGAATTGCTCCAGCTTCCGCTTACGTGACGCAGTAATACGTGACGCAGTAATACGTGACGCAGTAATACGAATAGCACAGAGAACTGAAATGACCTTTGACTTTCTACGTGACTTTTGGGGATTGTTTATACGGATAGGCACCGTTGTTCCGCAATTCCAGACGGAGAATCACAACGTAATAGAGCCCAGAAATAATGCTTACTTAAACCACAATGCCCCTCTCAGTGAGCAGTCCTATAAACACTTGATTCTTAAATGCCACAACAGTAATACTTGTACCGTTATAAGGGAACACCCCGGACCACCGCCCAAAAAAACCCCAACACCCATCCCCACCCCCACGGGGCAGCTAGTCCCTTTTTCAATCTGATCAAATATCGCACACTTATGTTGTGTAGCAAAAACTATGTATAATCTAACATCTGTACCCCCATATGTGTGTTAATGAACCAATGTAATATACTGTTATCGGTTGGACGGAATGACTGTTGGACCGGGTTATATAGGTGGCAATCGGGTGAACAGTGTAGCTACAATAATCATTTCCACATTTCAGCCAAAATTAGCAGTAATTCATAATTGAAATAAAAATGACATGGCTATCACTGTTGGCCCTTCTTCGCCCATTAGTTACGTTCAACATGCAATATGTAAACATGTGATTCGACCCGTAAAACATGTGGTTAATTAAGATTCGTTTGGGCGGACAAGCTGTTAAAGTAGATACAGTTTGTACTATAATATAACATGATTTTACGATAAACACGATCAGACTTTGTATGTTTAGTCACCCTTTGTTTGTGTCTGGATTTGTTCCAGACATCCAGTGCCGTCGACCGTTATTGAATCGGGGCCTCCCGAGTGACCAACCGACGCCCTAAACACTACACAACCGATATATCAAAGATCACACAAAGCCGTCTGAGTTGTTATAATATAGTGTGCTGTCCAGCATGCGTCAGAGACGTGCAATTTGTTTGTGATAGTCTGACAGCGCCATTCGCTGGAGAATTTCTGTAGACGTATACGATAGATCACATTCTAAAAAGGACAATAGAATAAACGATGGAGGGTATAATTATTACGTATCCGATGCACAGTTGCTGGACAGTCCCGTCTACCAACAATAGCCAACATGATGAAACACCTCCCACAAATAGCAATAGAAATGACACTAGTTGTATCTGATCCTAACTTTTATGTAGAACAACACAATGAAAGTCACTAAGAATCACGGATGCAGAACACCCACAAAATCCGTTGCCATGGCAACAAAGATCATGGTCCGACTCAGCAAACTCAGCACACGTCGTTCCAATTCAACAAAGTCTGTTCAATATACATTACCTTTCCCAACCGGGCTAATTGTTTATTAGAAATCATGTTTTGGACAAAAAGGTAACTAAGAGAAGTGCATCACCGCCTATCTGGCCAATAATGAGTTGTCCATATCAAATGTCACGCTTTAATAAGTTAAACAACTTAAGTAATAATTAGTGATATGAGTTGGTAGTGGGACGTGTTGGTGTGGGACGAGTTGGTAATGGGATGAGTTGGTTTGGATCGAGTTGTCGGTGGGCCGAAATGACGTATGGTCAGACGTATGACTAGACGACAGCTGTGTTCTGAGACAACGTTAGGGATTACATTACAGGCGTAACTTGATGTGACGGTCGACGTTGCCAACGAGAAAATGGGGCGAAGAACTGGATAGAGACAACTAGACGAACGGTCTAAAGGTCGATGCGTGGGACGTGGCCTGCAGGTGTGCGTGGACAATAGACGACGTGGCCAGCAGGTGAGAAGTCTCCCGATGAGAGCACAGGAAAGACTAGACGAAGACACAGTGGAAGTGACATAACGGACATAACGGACATAACGGACATGCTGCAACATATAACTCAAGGAAATGTTATTTACTCCAAGGCCAAGATAAACGTAGGACAATAGTACTGACTCCAACCAAGGTCATCCTTCGCATTCAGCATGTCCTTTGCAACGACGTCATTCCCATTCGTATTCTCGCTACGTCATTAATGTATGCTCGTTATGTGCAAAAGGCGTAATCAAGTCTTATTCTTCTTCATATATTATGTGAAATTACACAGGACGTGTCTTCATAATGTAGACAAAACCAGAATCCTTCTCAGCTGCATCGCATCCATTACGTACAAGCAACGTCAATGCTCCTTCCCGGCAGTTTCAAACCGTCACGAACACGTGCGGGTTATCAAAGTCATGTTTCTTGGAAGGTTGGTTTCCCCATAGGAAATATGCTGTCTCGGGATATGTAGGCAAATGCCTGTTTGCGTGCAGGCGGGTTATCTTGACGGCGCAGACCAATGACATACAACTTCGCTGATTCCATATCTGTCCAGTCTGGTACTTCAGTTGTCGCACGTTAATCGGAGACAACCAGCAAGCCATCGGTCAACTGATGGGGAGGATGTCCACTTGGTGGGAGCGTGACAGGCACGTGGCTACTGCTGGTCACGTGTCAGCTGCTGCGGAGAGACGACGGTCACACTTCCGGCTGTGTTTCAGCGAATGCAATGCCTAAAAAGTAGTTGATTTAAGTGATATTGCATATTAAAAAGCTGTCTTGTAAGCTGGGTTTTGCTGCGCAGCAGACTTGGCGTGTTGACAATATCTGGTATAAGTACGCGCTAATGGTTAGCTGCCTTTCCATCGATGATGTAGCACGACGGACTGTTGAGCTTATGTGCAATCTATCACGCTACATCTGGATAATGACAGAAATATAGGAATACCACCGCAAAACGTGAACACAACCACCAACGGGAAATTGAACTGTGGTGTGATCCCTAACGTTAGCCTTTCGGCATGTTTGCTGTTATTACTGCATATATTAAAACCCTGCCTTTATCTATAAAATATACGAGCATCGGGTTCTTGACTCAGTTATTCGTCCTGTTTTATTAAAGCCGTTGCATAATTTCCATTTCCGAGTGATCAACCGACCAAATTTGATTAATTTTGTTCAGCAAGTTGACGACATAATATATATTAACATATTTTTTTCCGATTATTCAAAATATAAATTTGCGAGAAAAAAAATATAAATTTGCGATCTGTACCCAGGCAGGTCGGTTCCTTGCTTGCGACACTAACACACGCTCCTCTTTCACATATTACAGCACTACCGGTTCTTGAGCGATCCAGCTACGCGGGACGGGGATCAACGCGGGATTGGGCACTGGGGAGGCCTCTAGACAAACCTAGCACCTAGACTGGGCACAGCGACAGCACTCCTATTAAACGGGCGTCATTAGTAAAATGCCAGCGCGTCCAGGCCCGCGCTACACCCACGGCGTGACCTGTTTTCGAACAGTGCAATAATGTATTATTTTCGTGGAATCTCGCTTTGATACCAGTTGTATTCATACTGTTCCTGCGCGTTTACAAGTAATTCATGTGTGGACGCATATGTGTAACAGTGCGTGCGTGCGTGCGTGCGTGCGTGCGTGCGTACACATACACATACACGTGTGGTAGCATATATAACTCTACACTAATGTATACAAAACGACAAAACGTTGTATTTGTTATCAGTATTCTATTAATCTGTTTCGTGCGCAGATTAAACAGAGATCAGAACAACAGATGCTCGTAACGCCTCCGCCACGACAACCACGCCGGCACAGATCGTATCTACGAGCAAAGCAATGGAGCAAATTCTATAGGGAAAAAAAAAATTGTGCGATAGAAATTTCGCACGCCAGTCCAAAATACCGAAGTGTTTCTCGAATGTAGTGCCTAAACATTTGCAAGCCGATCTCAGTGATTTTATTTGCCATGGAATGACTGTATTCAGCCCGTTGGTTGGTCAGTTTGAAATGTCGCATATTTGGTAGTGTGGTGTTGCATCTTTGGCAGTGTGGTGTTGCATCTTTGGCAGTGTGGTGTTGCATCTTTGGCAGTGTGGTGTTGCATCTTTGGCAGTGTAGTGTTGCATCTGTGGTAGTGTGGTGTTGCATCTTTGGCAGTGTGGTGTTGCATCTTTGGCAGTGTGGTGTTGCATCTTTGGCAGTGTGGTGTTGCATCTTTGGCAGTGTAGTGTTGCATCTGTGGTAGTGTGGTGTTGCATCTTTTGCAGTGTGGTGTTGCATCTTTGGTAGTGTAGTGTTGCATCTTTGGCAGTGTGGTGTTGCATCTGTGGCAGTGTTGTGTTGCATCTTTGGCAGTGTGGTGTTGCATCTTTGGCAGTGTGGTGTTGCATCTTTGGCAGTGTGGTGTTGCATCTTTGGTAGTGTGGTGTTGCATCTTTGGCAGTGTGGTGTTGCATCTTTGGTAGTATGGTGTTGCATTGTTCAAGCATTAACTGAAATGAAAATAGAAATGCTGAAAAATCACGAATGTCTTCCTTAGTGAATTTTTTTTATTTTGCCATGTGATAGGAGAGAGGGTGGAAGTCACGCCCGTGATAAGCATTGACTCACACAGTGTTTACCATTTTGGATATCCAATATTTTGATCCTTACCAGATCTAATGACTGAAGTCAATTCTTTGGATGATTTGAACAAAAATCGATTTTTTTTTATTAAAACGACTGTGGATGTTACATGAACTATTCACACATTACATATTTGGAAAAGATTTGCGATAGGCTAAATCTGTTGAGGAAGCAGTTTTAACTGAAAGACTGTTTTACGGGACAATGCGACACTGAATCTATTAGTATGGATAACATATCGGTTGCTTAAAAGTAATATACACATAAAACGTGTTACTATTGTGACTTTTCATATCTTAATATTTTCGAAAAACGATTTGGCGATGAAATAAAATATGCCAGTTTTACGACATTCGTATAGAGATCGATGTACGTCAATTATTAACATACCACTAAATCTTCACATTTGAAGGTGGCATACAATGGGATTCCTAGGATCATCTATGAGTCAAATTCCCGTTAAATACAATAACTTTGACCGTAAAATGTATTACATCACAGAGAATGACATTGCTAATTTATGCATTCTGATATGGATACATTATGATGATTGGAGCATTTTAATTATATGCGAAACCCCGAACTAGCTTCGTATGCGTAAACCAATGAAAATCGCTGTGCATCCTCTTTAAGTGAACCGTCCGACAGACGTGTGCTGGAGCAAGTCTGGCGCACCGGCAGCGGCACAGGCGTCAGGAGGCAGTAGACCGGGTATCGATCCATCACGGCTTGTTGCTGGGGCGAGCGTCAGGTTAGTGCTAGGTGGCCCCGTAGTCACACCTTTGCCAAGGACTGCGCAATAATCTCCACAGCTGGGACCACTATTACTATTCCAGACCAATTACGAGTTGTCTTGTGTTTGTAATATTCGTCTCTGATGCGCCATACAAATTGTCATCGTTTCTTGTGTCGGCATAATGACGGTTTTTCATCAGTTGTTATTATATATTGCATGGATTGAATTTATGTTGGTAGTTGTGTTATTGAATCAATCATTGGCTCTCGTCCGTCTATCGAGAGATATAACGAAGCGGCGTCATATGTGACATCAGTGTTTTCCACAGCTTCTACTGTGACTGAAAAGTCCGAATTCTGAGTGGCAGTCTCTGCTACAGATGGTACAGGTGGAGACATATTTTTGTCATTATCGCTGTCATATATTTGTTTTCGTCATCGTCGTCATTATCATCATCAAATGCAGCATCGGTCACGAAGTCAACGGTTACGAGCCGATTTCACGTATTTGCCATGACGCGTCTTCCGTGGGTATTATGAAGGCGAATACGCAGTTCGATTTTTCTTTCGTCTCATTTCATTTCTCATTTCGCAAAAACACTCATTTGCGCAAATATGTTATTTATATAGTCTTAATGAAACCACCGGACATAACAGATGATAAATGTTGGTTCTGCCGAACCGATAAGAACCGATAAAAACCGATAACAACCGATAACAACCGATAAGAACGACCAGACTTCGTATTTTTAACATCTCCACGCAGTAGCACATTTTGTCCCAACACCCACTCCCGCTCTCCTGAAGGTGTGCCACGCTGTTAACGATAATATACGGGATTCGTAAATCACACCTCTCCGTCAACGGCGTCTGTGCGCCGTCGATACTTCGCGAGATCAATACTAATATGTGACTGCCGTCTATTGCTGACGTTCCCGCACGTCTAAATGCATAGAGTATGCTCGTTTTTTATCGGAAATCCATGTTATATATACTATAAACGTTTATGTTCAGGCATATTGACCGCCCACACTATAATTTGTTAATGTGACCGTTATTTGTTTAATTTGAATGTTACGACTCGAATATCAGGTTTACATTGCATGTTGAATGGCCGACATTCATACACATATAACGGTCAAATTATATGGTGGCTTACCAAAACACATTTGGACGGTCAATATGTTGGAGCATATCTAGACTACAAGGCTTTATGTAACGATAAAAACGACCAGACTTTAACAATATTCCCGTAACTAGGTGCTATACAAGATTAGTCAGAACCCCCGAATTGAATCTCGTGATATTATTTAATTTGAATTTCTCATAGACCTGAATAATCCTACCGCACCAGCTTGCGCTACAACTATCTCGTAAAATGCATAATCCATAGCGCAACGAACCCCTACATTTGTGACATGTAGATAATGATGATTGCATTGTGTGCAAGTCGTTAAATGTCGATTTGGACCGTACTTCGCCGTCCACCTTCAGCATTTGGTCTATCTCTTTGCGCGATGGTATAGGTAGGCAGTAGGCTTACTGGTGCAGCGGTAGCCAGTCCGCAAAAGAGCAGACTAAAATATGTACAAATTAAAATCAAAACACGTGCTTCACTACTATTTGACAATCAGTCGGCACGAAGCAATAACTAACTTCACAAATTGGGGTAAAAAATTCCATTTAAAAATTGAGGGAACATGTCACGTGTTCGATTAATTTTGAAAATAAATATATTCTTGGAAAAAGTTGAGCTAAAACTCGGAAATACCTCACGTCAGCAGTAACCACAAAAACGTCGAATTTGATACACATAAAATGTGCATCAGCGCTGATGTTTCCTGTTATTTTGACCTTCGTACATAAATCAAACTATTTATAACGCACGTTTCAGTGCGTGGCAGCTTGTTGATTAACTTGTTGATTAACTTGTTGATTAACTGCTATTGGAGATACACTGCACATAACGGAATGTTTTATATCCGTATCACATCGACGCAACATTAATCGAAAATGTTGTCCGCGTGATAACTTGAAACTGTTTGCGTTCAGAAAACAGGAGGGAACAAAAAAAAACAGTATTAATGTAAAATCAGAAACAAGACCATTTTACTTGTCCCTGATATACTGAAATCAAAACTAAAGTGTAGCATTGGTATAGCCCCATACGCCGTATTTATGACAACTGATTTTGTTTTATTCCTGAGGTTTTACTACATTTTCAACAAGTGATACAACATCTATATTCTGAATATCGTGCTCTGTGAGCGTCACTCAGTGGCGACAATATTGATGATATCACCAGGGCAACGTACCTGCAATAAGACCTCATAAATTGTCACTTGACCATTGGAAGTACCTGCCAAAAAGGGCCAGTGAGCCGTGGCCAACCTGGTTGTGTCTCAACCGCCTGGTGTCGGACGCTGAAGAGGCCTTATGCAGATATGGGGATATAACCAAAATGGTCCTACCGAATGTGACAGTGGACATTCAAACTTTGGAACGTCTCCCCGAATGACTTTCCGTGCCAGAGCCTGGCAGACCAGACATTATGACGGTCTTTCTTCACACGTATAACATTATTACGGTGAATTTCTACGAACCGCGCTCAGGCCGTCTTGCCCATGTCTCGTCCTCGACTTCACACCCTCACGAGCCAGGGGTGGTAGTGAATACTCCACCCGTGGCATACCCTTCACAATGTATGGAAGTGCACAACATCTTTTGTATTTCGTCCCACTTGCAGTCCTGGTCGGTCGTGATTGTGGGTAACCAGTCTAATATCAAAGAGCAATTCAAGGAAATGCCTGTCAGTACCCTTCCGACCTGCAACGACCGGTCCACAACCAATTAAAGTTAAGTTCCCGTATTCCTTCTTCCCAGTACTCACGTCTACTGCCTCCCTAGAAGGTGATGGAACCGGCTGCTTCTACGTGGGCATGTCAGATAATCCCATCTGGAGGGCCACCCCTATCACTGGGTGACATGTTATTATTTTGCTTCCGGGTTCGTGGCATACGAATAAAATTCCAATGATTTTGAGATGGTCCCCTTTCGAGGATTTTTACTTCCTGAAAAAAAATTGTTTAAGAAGAGGAAAAAGAGCACATTTGCTGATTACAAACTTCTGTTGCGCACATGTTGCGCACATGTATATATATAGTTTGCAGCATATGTACGTGTTAGCGATGGATGGGTGGATCCGGGGTGTACAAAGACAGAAGCCGGTTGGCTTTCAATAAATGACAGGGTTCATCTTCCATGCTAATATAAAAAAAATCGTAGGATTGAACAAAAACACTACTACAGGTCGATGACAAGACAAACTCAGTGTTCATATTTTATTTAAACCAGATCATAATTTTTCGCACGCTGTGGAACTATATTATGAGTGATTTTTAGCATTGGTTTCAACGGGAAAACAACAGTGATTTGAGGCCAGTGAGAGTCTGCAGCGGTACAACGACGTCGTGTCGCGAGCTCTGTTACTCAGGCCCAGATTCCGGAATCACATGAGGCCACATGATCTCCGACGACACATCGGAACCTTGGAACCGACTCGAAACCAGCGGTGTCGTCTCTAGAGCACGGCTCGTCAGTGTTATTACGGTCATGTCGTTGACATCCATGTATCATCGAAATTCCCGACAGATTCGTTCGTTTGGTATTTGGGTTTAGAAAACACCTGACGGCTAAATAATGTAGACAGTCGTCACGTTATTATTGGACTAATGGGTTTTGCGTGATAGAACGCTAACTCACGCAATGAAGACTTGTTTCTTTGTGCAAACATGTTTGCATACGGGAATCTTGGCAATATTGAAAGCAAGATGGAGGCACAGACCTGTCCTCAATGTTTTTTAAAAGGGGGTTCGGCGGGTGTATACAACTAGCCAAGGATATCTGGGATGTCCTTATGCCCCTCACCCCCCCAGGACGGGCATGAGGCGTTTGGGGCATGTTCTTAGAATGTCGTCAATAAGAACACAAAAGCAAACATGGTATTAGAAACCATCTGGAAACGGAAACAGAGGACGCACAAAAGAACCATCGCCAGAGAAGCACAAACCCAGAAAATTAAGAGAGAGGAATTAGTGAGTAAGACTATGTAAGCAATATTAGTGAGTAAGACTATGTAAGTAATATTAGTGAGTAAGACTATGTAAGTAATATTAGTGAGTAAGACTATGTAAGTAATATTAGCGAGTAAGACTATGTAAGTAATATTAGTGAGTAAGACTATGTAAGTAATATTAGTGAGTAAGACTATGTAAGCAATATTAGTGAGTAAGACTATGTAAGTAATATTAGTGAGTAAGACTATGTAAGTAATATTAGTGAGTAAGACTATGTAAGTAATATTAGTAAGTAAGACTATGTAAGTAATATTAGCGAGTAAGACTATGTAAGTAATATTAGCAACGTATTCCGTTGCATACATTTCACAAACAATAGGGTACTACACTAAAGCCATACAGACGTTTTAACTTAGATAAATGTGTTTTCCTTCTCGCGACATACAGTGGCTTCTATTGTAAAGAACTGTTTCATAAGACGGGTTTAGCAGCGCCGCAAACACACAGGCAGACCAGTCATGCCGGAAACATATGGTAAGACTACGCGCTAATGATCTGCCATGATGTAATATGGCGGACCGTTGAGAGGATGAAGATGCAATCTATTACGCTACATTTGGATAATGACATAGATATAGGAGGAACACTGCACTCAAAGAAGAAGTGCACTATACGGATAACGTTGTGCTACATAAGGTAACATTGTACTGCGAGAACCACAAAATGTAAAGACAACGTCTAATAACATACATTTGCCATATATGTATACATAAACATATATGTATACATAAACATATATGTATACATAAACATAATAGCAATGTAGAATAATATTGCACAACGAGATATAGAACATGCAAAGACAGTGCCTAGTACGATATGTCTGCACTAGATGGAAAATAATCATAACAACATAAAACGATCATGTATTATTAAAAACGTACAACTTAAATGCAACGTCACGTAGGATAACTATGCATATTCAAGAATAACGTTGACAGACAACGCTAACTGTATTGCATCTTTACTCACCTTTGAAGAGGGACACAAAGTGCAAAATTGCGAGGTAAAGTCCAAGAGAAATCGTGCGAGCCATCTTTGGGAGCGAAGTATCTGCCGAGCTTGCCGCAAGCTGGACACTGTCTGCGGCACGAGCGTCGGACGACTTAAATATCGTCGCTGCCGTTGAGCCTACTGAATCTACCCGAGCTTTGGCCGGCCGTGGTGGCGCTAGTGAGGCTTCTGATTTTACGCCGATTTGATTGGCGCTGCAGGATCAACGTATTACAGAGGAAGACGATGTTTATGTGAATCATACACATGCACTGGAAGGTGTTTTGAGTAGAACCACGGGAAGAGAGTACGGCTGAATGGGCAGGCTAACATAACAGGCGGTAGGACACGCCAATTGGGAACAAGGCGTGGGGATAAATAGATTTAAGTTGATGTTCCAGCAAGAAATATTTATGGGCGGTGTTTGGACAGGCGGGTAAGCGGGCACTAATCACTGCACAACAGAGTCGACGGACTTCAGGTTGATGAATACCCTTCTGAACACGATTCGCTTTATACCGCATGCAGCGTCTCGACACCTCGGGGAATGCATGTTTACGAATTGACTACACCAATAGGTTAAGGCCAATAGGTCAGCACAGGTCTTAATCCTTAAGAGAAGAAATATCGTTAACTTCGAAACGCTAGACAAGATGGCTGCATTAGTTCAGGGCAGAAGAGTACGTGGCGTGCGATAGTTTCCGACCTGTGTGAGGCCCTTGGTGAGGTTAGAAGAAGAAGAATGACATATACACGATTAAACACTTTAATGTATGCGTAGAATACATGCAGAACTTCGTTAAAATGTAAAATTAGAATGTAATGAGATATGTGAGAGAATAGGTTTTAGTTACTCATTGGTTGACGATCTCCAGATGTTTTATTTAATTCGAAATAGAATGAAGTCTTGTGGAGTCACGTGAAGGAGACACATGGCTTATTAGCACTGATGTTGTGTGGTTGTTTTATGACTATACAAGGCAGGTAATTACAAATAAGAATATTACGGCACACACCACTCTACTAAACAGTATCAGGAACATTTATGACATCGGTTTTGCGGCAGAGAAAAGATATGCGAAGTAGTAATCGACGAAGCTGTGCGGTTTAATAATCTCACACAATAACGACTACTGTTGAATCTATGTTTCCTGCAGTTCTTTGGCAATAAAACAAATCGAAACTTACCACAGAGCCTGTATAAAATATAGTTTAATTGCTGGATCGTTTCATATTGATAGATAATACTGCAAAAAAAACAAAGCATGCATGTGCATTTTCGATAGCTGTTCCTCTGTTCTCAGTAGCACTGCTACTTGTAATACCTCCCGTCGTGTTAAATGGGCAGTGAATAATGAGGTTTTAATTGGAATAGCAACTACATTGCTTTACCAATTATTCACATATACCCTATGTAAATGCACAACGTTAACAAGTAATTGCTATTGTTTCAGGCTGTTGGCTAACCGCCGACAATATTATTTTGCTATCAATGCCTGCATGATCTAGTATACACATTGTAATGACAGAGTTAAGAATGATTGGTCGGGAAAAGCCCCAGTAGATTGGTAGCGTGTGAATAATATCACGTATTGCCGCAATACAATGCTGCATTATGACGTCACCAGACGGCGGCGCCAATAGTGTCGCGAAACGCTTCACGAGGAAGACCTAATCACCGGTTCATGGACGCTGCACGATTCTCTGACTGCTTGACCAACTGGAAACAGCGGAAATCAATATCTGCCTCGCCCGTCGAAGGGTTCTTATCTGTCCGTCACATCCGACAAACGTCGTCGGAAATCGGCTTGTTGAACGGCCCCAAAGTTGACGTCCGTGAGCGGAATACACGTCTGGGAGTGGGCCCAGTCGTGGCAATGCACATACAAGGAGCAACAAAGCCGCAGATTCAGTATTGCATGCACCCGAGGCATGTGGCCACACGATAGGAGATAACGAAACCATGATGTGTGTTTTGGCAGGAATATTTGCGGGTATCGTTGGACGAGGATGAGTGCATGTGACGGTTTGTTTCCGGCGACATTTATTTCATGCGTATGTGGTTCTTACTTACCTGGTTACACCGAGTGAGTTCCTCGAATTGCAATTTCTGTTTTTCATTGTGGTCTTGATTAACTAATTTTCCAAACCTGTGTCACGTTTCGCGATGTCAATGTGAGAGTTGATTTCCATGGTTTTACCACTACGTGTTTTGATAATTGGGTGAGTGAAAAGAGTAGAGAAGCAAAGAATGGAGGAACTGAGGGAGGAAGTTGGTGTGAAAGATAATTTTAGAACGAAGCTGGCTAACGAAGGGAGAGGATGCGCTCATAGTGTTGGAGAGAAGGAGAAGAGGACGACCGCGATTCAGATGGGATAATTATGTGAAGAGGCATTATGAGTAATTGGGAGGGGAGTGGAAAACGAGAGCGAGAGGGGAGAGGGAACGAGAGCGAGAGGGGAGAGGAGAACGAGAGGGGAGAGGAAAACGAGAGCTAGAATGAGACCGAGATTGGAGAGAAGAACGAGAGCGAGAGCGGAGAGGAGAACGAGAGGGGAGAGGAGAACGAGAGTTATAACAAGAGCGAGAGGGGAGAGGAGAACGAGAGCGAGACTTGAGAGGAGAATAAGGGGAGAGGAGAATGAAAGCTACAGCGAGAGTGGAGGGGAGAACGAGAGCGAGAAGGGAAAGGAGAACGAGAGTGGAGAGGAGAACAAGAGTGAGAGGGAAGAGGAGAATAAGGGGAGAGGAGAAAGAAAGCTACAGCGAGAGGGGAGAGGAGAACGTGAGCGAGACGGGATAGGAGAATAAGAGGAGAGGAGAAACAAAGCTACAGCGAGAGGGGGAGGAGAACGAGAGCGAGAAGGGAGAGGAGAACGAGAGCGAGGGGTGAGACGAGAGCGAGAGGGGAGCGGAGGCGGCAGGAAATGTGGCCAGTAAATGTAGATAAAAATCGAGGCCCAGTATTAACACTAGTCTTACCCCGGAAATTAGACATATAAGTTCGCCTAAGCTGCGTGCAATGAGTGCAGTATCATTTGTACATCGCAAGTTGGATATATTTATATTTCCGACCTGTACCGTTCCCGTGTTCTTTTCAGAAATGTTTTCCAAGAAGTTCTTATATATGTTAAACATGTATGTCGAGATGCTTGATCAATTTCAAAGTAATCAGTTGATCCATCCGTTGTCTTGCCTAGTGTTTTCTGTCCACCATACAAGCTGTTCATAAGCTCATTGACGTGAGACATATTTGTAGACACCTTCAATAGTGCGGAAGTCCTTCGTCGTCGCCGTCTCGTTGCGTGATCGGATTCACAGTTTGGACAGCTGGATGAGACATTTAGGCACTGCCCACAGTGTATCCACGTTTGGTACAGTTAAATTACTACTGCTGCTGGCCAACGAATTACTGAAACACGACCCGGAGATGCTGCTGTTTCGCCTCGACGCTCTGCGGGAAGCAAGACTGTTTTTTTCATGTTCATCTCCTTCAATCCGGCGAACTCATTGGCGGACGACTTTGAAGCTCTTAACTGGTATGTTTATGCAGCGTGTTTCAGCACATGTTTATGCAGCGTGTTTCAGCACATGTTCGGTTTCGAAATCCCTCACTTTGTTCTTGGCAGTTTTATGTGTCGTCCTCAGCTTCTTGACTCCCGTGGGCCGAAGCTAGGCCGAGTCGGCGTCTCCGCCCCGTGTGTTCTGGAATACTAAACTCTTCGTACTTGTCCAGATCGTAGGGCAGCGTTCACATACATATTTCCATTACTCTGAGATGTTGTTTCTTTTTATATTTCTCAATAACAAGATTTTAAAGTTTCCGTTCACATTTTATCCTAATTGAACACATTGAATTTTCTTTTTATTTAGGCAGCACATTGAAATACAACGACATTCTACGTTCCGGTTCACATTGTCTATTGTTCTAGATAATGACTATTGGAGTAATTAAAATGTTTTGTTTTGGAATATTAACCTATAAAATAAAGCGAATTAACAGAAGTCGTTATACCTCTTGTATGCCAAACATGATCTTGATCTAACACTAACCATATTATCGACCCTTTATTGAAAAAAGGACACGTAGTCTTTAATTCCAACGGCTAATGATTTATCAGTGCTAACTGTATTGTGAATACTATTGTACATTGCATATTGAGCGACATATCAGAATTGTCTTACCCAATTTCTGTACGAGACGAATGCACTTTATAAAAAACGCCAGTAAACTATTATTTTTTTGGAACAATGATTTCATTTAGTTACTCTTTGTTACCTTGTTACCTTGCGCGCGGTCGTGAATATTGACTAAATACGCCAATCACCATATTCGTTAACAATTCCAATATTATTGTTGTGGCTACGTTGGGAAATTCCCATTCATTAGAGAAATCACTTTACAAGAAAGTTACACTGTGCGTCACTTCTGTGTCGCCCCAGTCTACGGCGCCATCTGAGTTACCACCGATTTCGACTTGGTGCATCTCCGTACGATTCCTTCCCATTTCCAGGTGCATCTCCGTACGATTCCTTCCCATTTCCAGGTGCATCTCCGTACGATTCCTTCCCATTTCCAGGTGCATCTCCGTACGATTCCTTCCCATTTCCAGGTGCATCTCCGTACGATTCCTTCCCATTTCCAGGTGCATCTCCGTACGATTCCTTCCCATTTCCAGGTGCATCTCCGTCCGATTCCTTCCCATTTCCAGGTGCATCTCCGTCCGATTCCTTCCCATTTCCAGGTGCATCTCCGTACGATTCCTTCCCATTTCCAGGTGCATCTCCGTACGATTCCTTCCCATTTCCAGGTGCATCTCCGTACGATTCCTTCCCATTTCCAGGTGCATCTCCGTACGATTCCTTCCCATTTCCAGGTGCATCTCCGTCCGATTCCTTCCCATTTCCAGGTGCATCTCCGTCCGATTCCTTCCCATTTCCAGGTGCATCTCCGTACGATTCCTTCCCATTTCCAGGTGCATCTCCGTACGATTCCTTCCCATTTCCAGGTGCATCTCCGTACGATTCCTTCCCATTTCCAGGTGCATCTCCGTACGATTCCTTCCCATTTCCAGGTGCATCTCCGTCCGATTCCTTCCCATTTCCAGGTGCATCTCCGTCCGATTCCTTCCCATTTCCAGGTGCATCTCCGTCCGATTCCTTCCCATTTCCAGGTGCATCTCCGTACGATTCCTTCCCATTTCCAGGTGCATCTCCGTACGATTCCTTCCCATTTCCAGGTGCATCTCCGTCCCATTAATTTCGGTCAGTTGCATCTGTTCCCGGCTGCCCGCCCTAATGTGCATTTCAGCGTAATGGGTTAGGGTACGAGGTAGCATGTTATTTATACCCTGTACCCCGGGATATCTATCATAAAACAAAAGTCCTGGCACATAACCTGAGGTGCTAAGTTTGTCGCCTGCTTCTTGTTTTGCCAATGTTATCATATCTCCTTTTTTCTTCTTTTTCCAAGTAATTGCCTTCTTTTTAATCAACTAAAATAAAATAAAAAATTGTATTTGTTTAGAATTATATTTTTTTATCTTCCAGGGTTACACGTTCTATAAAAAGCGGCTACACAATGCGTACAATGACATCATGGGACCTTATTTTTTCGTCATAACATTCCGTAATGTGGTGCGGGGTACGTGTGCGCTGCAATCCTTTCTTTATTTCATCTCCAGCAGGAGGGCATCGTACCTCCTTATTTTTTAACTTGGCACCTCTAAACCTAAGTCTTTGGTTATACATCTAGCCATCTAAGTATACTGGCCTAGTTAATTATTGAAATAAAATTGTCTACGAGACATATTCCTTTGAATTAATTAGACTTTTCCATAACCAATATGTGTGAATACTGATGGATAATGACATATATATTTCAAAACGCGCGCCGATTTCCAAAGCACCACGCGATTTTTCTGTCACGGAAAAGGCAGGCGATAAATGAGCTAAAGTCAAAGAATGATTTGCAAGCATAGCAACTGTCAAATCAACTATTTCTAGTTCGAACAGGGGCATATAATTTTGTAGTCCGGAACCGTTTTTTTCGTATAAATTAATGTTTGCGTTTGATTGGATGCAATGCGCCGGACCGCATCCAGTCGAAGCGAGCACCACCCCGGACTGCTCTAGGGGAATCGGTGCTCTTCGCTTTGACAGCAACGGGGTGACTGAGTGTGCGAGCCAAACCGAACTTATCACGGAATACATCCTGGATCAGGTTTCTGTAAAATCACCGATCGCCATTTGTAGGAGCAGAGAACGAATTTTTTCTAGGACGGAGCATGCTGTGGTTTCTGCTTCGCTAATTACTTAAGCTATATTTACACGAGACGATATTCCATATGCTATTTTGGAAGCTACGAACTCGCCCCGTCGGTTTTGGTTTGTCCAATCAGGAGCCGCCCACGTAACGCCATTGAAAACATATCGTCAAGTGCAACCAAGTGGCTTCGTGTTGCAGCGACGGTTATGGCAAGTGACGGATAACGCGTGTCATATCAAACGGCCTTATGTGATTGTGACAAAATCGCCTTGTCGTCGATATCGCCTCGTGTAAACACTGCTTAATTCATGTTAAATTGCCTTCCGTGTCATTCATGAATACTTTATTAAATGTACATCTTCTTGATTTTATTTTCGTTTCTGGCCCGGATAGTTTTGCCGATACCAGCTAGACGAGACGCCATTGCCTTGGGCGTCCTGACCACGGGTCGTCTGGTCAACAGGTGACATTTTGACGATACGAAGCACAAGCTACAACCACGTTGTTTGTCAGCCATAAAATAGCACAGATTGCGTCTGGGAATTCACTGCCCCAGGACGTGGCGCTTGTCATGCGAAATGACAAGCGCAGGCCGACGCTACAACTTTGACCCACACTATTTTTAAAGCGTACCTGACGAAAACAAAAACCTTAAAATCCTGTCACGTAGTGGCAAAGTAAGGGCATGAAAGCGTGCGTGCACGCGCGCGAAGCCGTGCGTGCGTGCCTGTGTGTGTGTATTTTATAATGAATTTGAACTATTACTGTTAACCAACACTAGTATTATATTTTGAAGATTTTATGTTGACAAAAATAATCATTCGGAACTCAATCAAGTTAGTAATTACGACACCAACATCCAATGAGCGGTAATAATAATTATTGTTTATTTTCAGCCTGAAATGCATATGACATTGGATGAATTCCGATAAATTTACTTCAAAAATTTCCAAATTATAAACAAACAACAGACGAAATCTAACTAATCTATCTAAACAGATGACATATTTATATGCCCTCCTCAGTGTTTAAAATTTTTTTAAATGAATATTACCTTTATTTGTAAATTGCTTATTTTTAAAATATATTATTTAAAGACTTTTATTGCATTTTATATATATTTATATATATATTTATATATATTTATTATATTTTATTCACGTGGACATTTTCGTCAAATGGATTTCATCACGGGATGAATTTAGAATGGCCAAGATACAATGAATGTGGTTACAATGCCATTTCCATCATGTTGCATGAATATAGGATAAAAAGTAATATGGATATCGTAAACGGTATAAATCCTTAAATTACGGGTTTAACAAAAGTTCACATGTTTACATATATTCACATCCTTAAATAACGGGTTTAAGAGAAGTTCACATGTCCACATCTATTCACATCCTTAAATAACGGGTTTAAGAGAAGTTCACATGTCCACATCTATTCACATCTTTAAATAACGGGTTTAAGAGAAGTTCACATGTCCACATCTATTCACATCCTTAAATAACGGGTTTAAGAGAAGTTCACATGTCCACATCTATTCACATCATTTCACAAACACAAACATTTAAAAAACTAAATAATTCGTCATAAAATATACTTTATTGAATTTAGTATTTCATTTTATTGGTGAATGGAATCAACATCTTTGTCAGTCACATGTATCATCAACACGTAATAAACGTCTTGTACATTGTGTAATCTCTGCTAAAACCCATAAATACAGCTGTTACTGGTGATATATCTCTACGATGAATACTTAACGTAATATAATGCTATCGATATTGCAAGACGTAACATATGTCGCTAGATAGCTATGTGAATGATAATAACAAACATGTGTTCTACCCACTGGTAACGTTTGCGCAGAGTTTGATGTAGAATTTCTTGAAAAAAATACGATGCTATGATTACGAAATATTATCTACTTAATTAGTACAGCTTACAGCTTTTATTACTGAACATTCTTCAGGATGGTTCATTTTCAAATCAGATAACTTTCATTTTACATATCCAAGGTGTGTTTAGTTTACCTGGTAGAGGCTTTCATCAACGTGTCACGTTGATTTCATCAGTCAAATCAACGTGACACGTTGATAAAAGCCTCTACCAGGTAAACTAAACACACCTTGGATATGTAAAATGAAAGTTATCTGATTTGAACAGCTTACAGCTGTTAAGTCTTATATAGGCTTTTTGTGATCTACAAACTGCAAAAGTTAGATTTTACTAAAGAGCAGAGTACCAACTGTGCTGTTGTATATCTTACATTATCCATCCACTTACCTTCTCTGAAATATAAACATCATAAAAAACATCAGTTTGATCAGATCAAAGCACTTTTATGAATGAACTGTTTACATTTACGGATTAGCTAAGTATTGGTACTTGACTTTGCCGTAACATTTCATGAGTTTTATCTTTTTTACAGAAGTACTGTACATCTGTGATGGTCGTTTTCCAAGGATGTTGACGGATATATATTTGAACACTCCCAATTAACCCTCTAGTCAATTTAGTGGAGCGCCTTGAAAAAACATCTACATCATACGGCATGGAGATCAGTGCCGAAAAGACCAAACTGATGACGAACAACACACAAGGCATCAGCACAGAGGTCAAAGTTAATGGACAGAGACTGCAGACAGTAACAAGCTTCAGGTACTTGGGATCAATTATCACAGATGAGGGTTCCAAACCGGAGATACTTGCCAGGATTGCACAGACAACAGCAGCACTAACAAGGTTGAAACCCTTATGGAACGACATAAACATCACGGTCAGTTCGAAGATAAGGCTGATGCGCTCCCTTGTCATGTCCATCTTTCTGTACGCTTGTGAAACATGGACCCTCTCAGCAGATCTACAGAAGAGGATACAAGCCATGGAAATGAGATGCTTTCGGAAGATCTTGCGCATATCATACAAAGACCATGTTACTAACGAAGCTGTCCGCAACAAGATCAAAGAAGCCATCGGACCATATGATGACCTTCTTACAACAGTTAAGAAGCGTAAACTGAAGTGGTACGGTCATGTATCACGATCATCTGGCCTTGCAAAGACTATCTTGCAAGGTACCGTAAGAGGGGGGAGACGAAGAGGTAGACAGAAGAAGAGGTGGGAAGACAACATCAAAGAGTGGACAGGAATGGAGTTCGCTGACTCCCAGAGGGCTGTCGAGAACAGGGAAACGTGGAGAGAGCTGGTTAGAAAGTCATCAATGGTGCCCCAACGATCCTTACGGGTTATGGGAAAGTGAAGTGAAGTGAAGAATTAACCCTCGACACGTCACATAGACCCGAGGTCACGTCTTTCCTCGAGATATCTCGAGAACATATGCGATATAGCGCCTGTCGAGTCTTTACGACGAAATACCTACATAATTGCATCACTACGGAAGATAACTGCAACATACGATAGATTGCAAGACACCAACGAGGGAGCGAAACGTCTACAGGGCGGAATGATCGATACTTCGTTGTACACGAAGTGGTTGGTGCTTACGGAATTCCTGCAGGAGAGATCTGTGTTTTATTTCGGCACTGGTGACGTCGTTGTGTTCTTGGCGGGATAAAGTCAATGCGTCTATGGCCCTACGATAGAGCGTGTGGAGTGCGTAACTATT
Organism: Lamellibrachia columna; assembly: GCA_963662155.1. Classification (NCBI taxonomy): domain Eukaryota; kingdom Metazoa; phylum Annelida; class Polychaeta; order Sabellida; family Siboglinidae; genus Lamellibrachia; species Lamellibrachia columna. Next base: position 8,140,813 of record OY759273.1, read on the forward strand.
TTGGGACAGATCATTGATTTACTTCGGGTTCATATTCTGAGAAGATGCCCCTTTTGTACTTGTTTTGCTCCCGGTAAAAAGGATGTTGTACAGGGACAAGGGCATATTATGTGAAGTCTACAACAGTTAGATTGATCAGAAGGATACGTTTCTTGTGGCTGGCTGGAAGCACGTGCACGAATCAGCATTAATGAAGGATCCCTGGTGTACGTAGACAACATCCGGTTTGTTTGGGTGACACGTAACAGGGAGCATCTTTTTCGAAACATTTTAGGATTTGACAAAAATGCTCCTGAAGGTCGGCGACGAGACATAAAAAAGTTTACCGTTTTATTAAAACCGAATCGTACAGGGTGGTTCTGACTTTTGGCGTTGGTTTCAATGAGAAAAATCACCAGTGTATCATACCATTTTAATTCACTTGTTGGCAGATAGTGAAACGGCAAGACGGTGAAACTGACATCCACTAATACTGGAGACAGCGAGAGACCATTGCGTGTTTTTGACATTTGGGCAAGCAGATACTAATTTTTTTTGTAGCAATATCACACGGTTAACTCATAGCTATTTCAAGTATACACGGTGAACATTTTCGCGAATGACAAATGTGAAAAATAAACATTTTAAGAAAAGTGTTAATTTCCGGCTTATCTGCTAGTTACACCCCTCGTGTTGGCAGATGCAGCGTAGTAACACTACCAGTAGTTCTTAACAAGGACAATATATAATCCGCTACCTTAAGGTCAAACTGCCACTAGGGAGTCGAGTTTCTCTCTAAGCAGCAGTCGCAAGAGGAGAAGAGTAACCTAAGCTCCTAAACTTAAGGATATACATCAGAGGGAAACGGCTGAGGTATCCCAGTTTTTTCTGGTAATGCGTGAATGATACCAGGGGCGGATCTAGGCTTGTTGGCAGGGGGGTCTCAGTCAGTCGTAGTCATTTGTCGTTCTATTTACGAACCGGGGGGGGGGAGGTGAAACATGTAGTTCTACTTACAGAAGGGTTAATATTAGCCACCTGCTAATACTTCAGTATTTACATTGACACTAGTCCAGATGTAGGCCTATATACGTTTCCCTTTACCGTAATATTTGCCATGGACACAGGGGGTCTAAGACACCCTCCATGACCCAGGGGAGTCTTGAGACCGCTATGAGCCCCCAACCGGAACCGCTGCTGGATACCTTCTGCTTTTGATCATGTGTGGCGCGGTGGCGTAGTGGGTAGAACTTCGGACGGGTTCGAATCCTCTTACTGACATTTCGAAGCTTAGACAATTCGGTCCACTTTGCCTCAGTTCACTCAGTTGTATATGAGTACTTGACTGTATGTAGACCGTAATTGCAGCGTGGCCGAATGATTCCCAGAGAAGTCGGGTTGACGATGGAATGAACGGGTCTGTGCAGTGTAAAGCGAATACAGTGGAACCTCGGTTTATGGTCACCCCGGTAATACAGTCACCCCGCCATTGTGGTCACCCTGGTAATACAGTCACCCCGCCATTGTGGTCACCCTGGTAATACAGTCACCCCGCCATTGTGGTCACCCAGGTAATACAGTCACCCCGCCATTGTGGTCACCCCGGTAATACAGTCACCCCGCCATTGTGGTCACCCTGGTAATGCAGTCACCCCGCCATTATGGTCACCCTGGTAATACAGTCACCCCGCCATTATTTAACAAGATTTAACAAGATTTGCCATCCAAGCCAAAGGCCCAGATGGCAAGTGGACAAGGAAGCCATTGGCTTATCGAGAGTCCAACAATGTTCACCTACTTATAACCCGCCCTCCTGATATATGTGTCAACCTTGTTTTTAAACATATTCACGCTGCTAGCAGTTACACAATCTGTAGACAGTTTGTTCCATTCATTTATTGTCCTCTGTGAGAACGAGTGCTTCCTGATGTCCAATCTACATTGATCCTTTACTAATTTTACCTCATGTCCTCTAGTTCTTCTATCCTTCTTGAGTGAGAAAAACATATTTCTATCAATATTTTCATACCCATTCAATATCTTAAAAACTTCAATCTGATCTCCTCTTAACCTCCTTGTCTCTAGAGTTGTTAAACCACATTCTTTCAGGCGTTCTTCATAACTAAGGTCTCTAAGTTCTGGAATCATTTTAGTTGCTCTCCTTTGTATGCGTTCAAGCGTATCTATATCCTTCTTACGATATGGTCTCCATGCTTGTATACAGTATTCTAAATGAGGTCTAACTATTGCTTTATAAAGAGGTATAATTAACTTTTTTCCCTTATATGTTATGTTTCTTCTAATCAATCCAAGAATTTGATTACCCTTTGAAGCTGCAATACCACACTGCTCTGAAACTTTCATATCAGCGCTTATTGTAACTCCTAAGTCCTTTTCTTTTACAGTAGTACCAAGAACAGTAGCTCCCATTTTATAGTTTACATTCAAGTTCCCATGTCCTGTATGTAGGCATTTACATTTCCCAAAATTGAACAGCATCTGCCATTTCTCAGACCATTTCACTAATCTGTCTAGATCGTTTTGTAAATGTTGTTTATCACCATCAGTATTAACCTTTCTAAACAGTTTTGTGTCGTCCGCAAATTTCAGTACGTTACTTGTTATACTCTCCTCCAAGTCATTGATATAAATTAAGAATAATATAGGTCCTAATACTGATCCTTGAGGTACCCCACTCAAAACCGATTTCCAATTTGAAACTTCGCCATCTACTACAACTCGTTGTCTTCTGTCAGTCAGCCATTGTTCTATCCAGTCAGTTATGCTATCCCCGATACCATGGGCTTTTAATTTAAGTAGCAATCTTTGATGTGGCACTTTGTCAAAAGCTTTCTGAAAATCTAAGTAGATAATATCTACTGGCGATCCCATGTCTATCCACTTAGTGATTTCTTCCAAAAAACATAACATATTTGTTAAGCATGACCTCGCTTTAAGGAATCCATGTTGAGATGAATTTAATAATTTATGCTTAACGAGGAAGTCCACCATATGGTCTTTAATTAACCTTTCTAATAATTTACAAATCACTGACGTTAAACTCACTGGTCTGTAATTCTCTGACTTATTTCTCGAACCCTTTTTAAATAATGGTATGATGTTTGCTTCTTTCCATTCAAACGGAACAACTCCCTCTTTTAATGACAAGTTGAATACTCTTGCAAGTGGTATACTGATTTGATCTACTGTTTCCATTAGTAATTTTGGAGGAATCCCATCCACTCCCGGTGATTTGATATCCTTCATTGCCTTTATTTTCTTAGCTACCAATTCTGGAGTTACAACTAACGGTCCTAAATAGTCAGATTTAGCCCCCTGAAATTTAGCATCAGCAACTGGTAATGAACTAATATCTTCTTTTGTAAACACTGAACTGAAGTAACCATTTAGGTCTTCCGCCATTAAAAACCCCTGTGATATTATATTTCCAGCACTGTCTTCTAGAGGTCCAACCTTGTCTTGTACGTTTTGTTTACTCCTGACATATGCATAAAAACTCTTGCTGTCAGTTTTTATGTTACATGCCAGTTTTTGCTCATAGCTTCTTTTATATTGTCTGATTTCAGTTGTAGCTGCATTAAGTGCCTCTTTGTATTTTGCATAGTCTTCTTCCTTTCTGGTACGCCTATAAACCCTCCACATAGTTTGTTTTAGCATTATTTTTCTAATTGCCTCTTTTGACAAGTGTTTCTTTCTACACCGTTTTCCTTGTTTTCGGAAGGGAACAAATTTATCAATGATACTCTCAATTTCATATTTTAGAATATTCCAACATTCAATTGCAGTCTTATCCATCAGCATGTTATTCCAATCTAGCTGTGCTAAGTATTTTCTCATATCTTTGTAGTTACCTTTGTGGAAGTTTCTCTTGTACGTTTTCTTATTTTTACTTTCTGATTTTACATTGATGTCAAAATGTATTTGATTATGGTCACTATTACCCAATGGTTCAAATATTTTTACATTGTCCACTAATTCTTGTTGTGATGACAAAACTATATCTAATACATTTTCTCCCCTGGTTGGTTCTAGTACGTGCTGAGTAAGAAAGCTATCCTGGATTAAACATAGAAATTGTTGATCCTCAATCCCTGTGCTCTCTAGAGAATTCCATTGTATGTGTCCATGGTTAAAATCTCCCATTATGATACATTCCCCTTTACTAACTTCCTTTATAGCGTTTTTTATTTTTGTGTTGTCCTCTTCGTTTATGTTTGGACTTCGGTAAACTAATCCAATAGTTAATTTTGAATTTCCTGAAACAATTTTGCACCAAACAGCTTCATCGCAATCTGCTTCCCTTTCTAGTTTTATTTCATAAGCCTGAATAGATTCTTTAACATATAAAATAACTCCCCCGCCCCTTCTTCCTATTCGATCTTTCCTAAACATTACGTATCCTGTCAGTCCTAATTCAGCATCTGTTATATCTATGTTAGCCCATGATTCAGTTATACCAATTATGTGAGGGTCAATATCTTCTACCATAATGTTTAATTCGTTTTTCTTATTTACTATGCTCCTTGCATTTAAACATACGCATCTATAACCTTTTTCAGAGATGATTTTCGGATGATTTGATATTGGTTTATCTGTGCTAGTGGCCTCTTGTTCTGCTTGAGACACCTCTAGGTAACCCCCCTGCACTTCTAGTTTAAAGAATGTTTACTTCCAAAAATATTTGTCATTGTACCCAAGTCGCTATCTACTGCTGCTGAAAGTTTGTCCGCGAATACTGCCGCCCCCTTTCCACTTAAATGAAGCCCATCCTTCATGTACATATCAGCCCTCCCAACAAAACTTCCCCATAAATCCACAAATCCAACTTCCTCTTCCCTACACAGCCTCTGGACTAACATGTTAATTGCCATCCCCCGACAATTTCGATATTTATGACCCCTCCTGCCCATTACAGGTAAAATCCCTGACAGTATTACCTGCTCAACCCGCGTCTGTTTTAGTGTTCTGACCAACTGCCTATATTTCCTAACTATGGCAGTTGTACCCTCCCTCTCTACGTTATTTGTCCCTACATGTACTAAAACAGATCCACCCTTACCCGAGCCTACGATGTTTTTTACCCTCTCAGTTATCGCCTCTATTTTGGCTCCAGGCAAGCAGACCACCACATCATCTCCCTTGTTTAAGACTCTGTCGGTCTTCCTAACTATCGAATCCCCCACAAACACCCTCGCTCTCTTCCTCACCCCCTCTATCACTGCTGCAGAATAACTCTTCCTTTCGATCCCCTCCATCACATTCTGTCCTGACCCCTTCCCTTCCGTCTCCCCCACTCCCTTATCCTTCCCTCCTGTCTCCCCTACTCCCCTCTCCTTCACTCCGGTTGTTTTACCTCCCGTCTCCCCCACTCCCTTCTCCTTCCCTCCTGTCTCCGCTACTCCCCTCTCCTTCACTCCGGTTGTCTTCCCTCCCGTCTCCCCCACTCCCTTCTCCGCTACTCCCCTCTCCTTCACCCCGGTTGTCTTCCCTCCCGTCTCCCCCACTCCCTTCTCCTTCCCTCCTGTCTCCCCTACTCCCCTCTCCTTCACCCCGGTTGTCTTCCCTCCCGTCTCCTTACGTCCTGTCACCTTCCCTCCTCTCAGCTTCCTCCCAGGCTGAGGTGAGCTCTCCCTAGCATCTCTTGTGTCTTTCCCCACTTTATCGTCTACTGTTCCCTCACCGGAACTACCGGCACAACTCCCCTGTTCCCTTCCCACCATTGCCACAACGAGCAGCCTCAGCTCTTCCAACTCCACCTCTAGTTCCTTCATCCTTGCGCATCCCCTACACTCAAAACTAAAACTATCTGCCTGGACCTCAGCCCAGGACTTCTCGCACCCAGACTTGACGAAATCTACCCAGTTACTACAACTGCCACAAATTAAGTGCCTTGTGGCCTTTAACTGCCGTTTGCACGGCGCCATCATACAATTTAGTTTTAATTAGTTTGCTACGTTAGCCTTGAATAAGGCTGTTTTTGTGATCAAAAGAACACTTTAGGCTAAAAATCCTGCCACCTAGCGAATACGGAGAACACTGTGTAACAAAACAACGAACTCAGTGTGTACTAATTTACGCCAAAATCCTGCTGTTAATTCCTTTTTACCGAAAACGTTGACTACCACTATGTCAGATATTACCTTATGTATGTAATTTAAGTAAATAAATCACTTTATCTTATATATATATTAGCTAATGTAAACGATAGCTCGATGCACGGGTTGAATGACCTGTAAACAAACTCCCTTTTATCACTCGTTGAGTTTGAATCCGGGGAAAAAAAATACTACCTCTGTTAACAACAACGGTTTCTTAATATATGTCTACAAGAAGTTGGTGAACAATATATGTATAATACTAATACTTATTCTAACCAATATTCACTGTTACTGACTATTCACTATGTTATCTAAATTTTCGAATTGTAAACACCCCTATTAACGCTCGCTGAATTCCCTGACAGAATCCGAAACTAACTTACTCTAAAATACTCCCTCTGACTAATAATTAACAAAACCTGTTTCCTAATATATGTCTACAATACGTTTGTGTATAATATATATGCAATAGTAATACTTATTCTATTTGATATTCCACGTATTTCTGTAAATGATCTACACCAAATTCAAGTCGCTGCACCAAGTCCAAGTAGCCGGAAGTCAATATTATGGTCACCCCGGTAATACAGTCACCCCGCCATTGTGGTCACCCAGGTAATACAGTCACCCCGCCATTGTGGTCACCCTGGTAATACAGTCACCCCGCCATTGTGGTCACCCCGGTAATACAGTCACCCCGCCATTGTGGTCACCCCGGTAATACAGTCACCCCGCCATTGTGGTCACCCAGGTAATACAGTCACCCCGCCATTGTGGTCACCCTGGTAATACAGTCACCCCGCCATTGTGGTCACCCCGGTAATACAGTCACCCCGCCATTATGGTCACCCTGGTAATACAGTCACCCCGCCATTATGGTCACCCTGGTAATACAGTCACCCCGCCATTGTGGTCACCCTGGTAATACAGTATATGAGTACTTGACTGTATGTAGACCGTAATTGCAGCGTGGCCGAATGATTCCCAGAGAAGTCGGGTTGACGATGGAATGAACGAGTCTGTGCAGTGTAAAGCGAATACAGTGGAACCTCGGTTTATGGTCACCCCGGTAATACAGTCACCCCGCCATTGTGGTCACCCCGGTAATACAGTCACCCCGCCATTGTGGTCACCCCGGTAATACAGTCACCCCGCCATTGTGGTCACCCCGGTAATACAGTCACCCCGCCATTGTGGTCACCCAGGTAATACAGTCACCCCGCCATTGTGGTCACCCTGGTAATACAGTCACCCCGCCATTGTGGTCACCCCGGTAATACAGTCACCCCGCCATTATGGTCACCCTGGTAATACAGTCACCCCGCCATTATGGTCACCCTGGTAATACAGTCACCCCGCCATTGTGGTCACCCTGGTAATACAGTATATGAGTACTTGACTGTATGTAGACCGTAATTGCAGCGTGGCCGAATGATTCCCAGAGAAGTCGGGTTGACGATGGAATGAACGAGTCTGTGCAGTGTAAAGCGAATACAGTGGAACCTCGGTTTATGGTCACCCCGGTAATACAGTCACCCCGCCATTGTGGTCACCCCGGTAATACAGTCACCCCGCCATTGTGGTCACCCCGGTAATACAGTCACCCCGCCATTGTGGTCACCCAGGTAATACAGTCACCCCGCCATTGTGGTCACCCTGGTAATACAGTCACCCCGCCATTGTGGTCACCCCGGTAATACAGTCACCCCGCCATTGTGGTCACCCTGGTAATACAGTCACCCCGCCATTATGGTCACCCTGGTAATACAGTCACCCCGCCATTGTGGTCACCCTGGTAATACAGTCACCCCGCCATTGTGGTCACCCAGGTAATACAGTCACCCCGCCATTGTGGTCACCCTGGTAATACAGTCACCCCGCCATTGTGGTCACCCCGGTAATACAGTCACCCCGCCATTGTGGTCACCCTGGTAATACAGTCACCCCGCCATTGTGGTCACCCAGGTAATACAGTCACCCCGCCATTGTGGTCACCCCGGTAATACAGTCACCCCGCCATTGTGGTCACCCCGGTAATACAGTCACCCCGCCATTATGGTCATCCTGGTAATACAGTCACCCCGCCATTATGGTCACCCTGGTAATACAGTCACCCCGCCATTGTGGTCACCCTGGTAATACAGTCACCCCGCCATTGTGGTCACCCTGGTAATACAGTCACCCCGCCATTGTGGTCACCCAGGTAATACAGTCACCCCGCCATTGTGGTCACCCCGGTAATACAGTCACCCCGCCATTGTGGTCACCCTGGTAATGCAGTCACCCCGCCATTATGGTCACCCTGGTAATACAGTCACCCCGCCATTATGGTCACCCTGGTAATACAGTCAACCCGCCATTGTGGTCACCCAGGTAATACAGTCACCCCGCCATTGTGGTCACCCTGGTAATACAGTCACCCCCGCCATCACCCTGGGACAGTCCCAAATGATTTCCACAGAAAAAAAATAGGACGTTATAGTCCCGCTAATCCGGTCACCTCGCTGTTCAGGAATACGGTCAGTAACCCAGTGCAGAACGTCGAGATTGCCGGTAGATTAAACCCGCACTTACGGTCAGTCATAGCCGGGAAGCCAAGATTTGGTGGCTGCAACGGCAAACAGTCGCGGGCCGGCCCGCCGTTCCATCAAAGGCGATCTCAATATGAAGCCACACACTGGCGTCTGCGTGTTTACACATTGACTTCAGAAAACAATGCAAGAAGCAAGACACCAGTTATTTTAGTTAACACTTTGAAGGCAAATTCTTAGGCCTAAGCTTAGCGGCTGAGTAAATTGTGTTGACAAACACAGCGCCGTCGATGGCTAACAATAGGACACCGTGTATTACTAGGTGCCCTATTGTTTGCTTAAACACGAATGAGCACTTGTAGGAATAGCAGGCCCTAGAGGTGGCAAAATGAGAAAATGAGAAAGAAAAGGAAATATCTCGATGCATTTGAGAACAACTAACCAGCAGAGAGCCACAAGCTATCAACACGGCATTAGACGAAGTTGGTGTAATTTGCGTTGCCGATTTTTATATCGACTTTGTATGGACGATTACGAATTCTAATCAATATCTTGCGTGATTGGAAAAAAATTGGTACATGTACAATCAAACGATGTGATATTGTGGAACAAAATTCAACCGTTGCGCCTCTGGTGGATAACTCGTGTTCGATCCTGAACAGCAAGTCCCATGATGCTTCAGTGTCCATATTCACTATTAAGATCACCTCGCTGTTATGGTCACTTTGACTCAGTCCCGTCGGTGACCATAATACAGAGGTTCGACTGTATATACCTTGACACTTCCTGAGCCCAGCCGTGCACGGCTCGTGAGTAGTGTGGCTAGTGCCATAAAATAATTTGTATGATATTTGTGATCAGATCTGTCGTGTTAAGTTTCTGAAATGGTAACTTTTGGGATATTTTACGCGATATACAAAATCGCGCTCTTCGTCCCATCGATGCCACGATTGTGCCAAATGCGAAGTAAAAGAAAGAAACAGGAAACAGGAAATATTTATTCGTCCCAAAGACAACAAAAGAGAGTATTCAACACAAAAACCATACAATATATTACATCTATATCGACATGAGAAAACGAAGTGGTAAGAATATAGAGTACGGTCTGAAAATAAAAGATAATGTCACATAAGGGACGGGAGACTCCTACTAAGACTAAAAATTAAACGCTGTCGTAGGAGACATCATGTCAATTAATTTCACCCGTTATTTAAATTATAAAAATTTACAAATGCCAATTATATTCCTACAACAGGATATACATAGAGTGATTTTTAACCAAGGAGGAATGGAGACATAGTCAGTCATGTTGAAATATATAAAAAATTTGGATTGCATATTGTTCAATGTATGTATTCAGATAATAAAGTTTGATATAATTTGAGAAACCATGTAAACTGTGAGTGGTGATCTTGTTTTTAATAAATCAGGTGTATTATTTATGGTATGTGGCAAACTGTACCGGAGACTTCGTTTAGCAAACTCGTGATATACCCTGATCGTATGTATATTATATTGACCACGTGTAGTAAAGTTGTGAACACTATTGTTTTGATCAAGTGGTAAATTTTGCAGGTAGACAGGTAGTTTATTGTTTGAAAATTTACGATATAATTTTAGTTCCTGCAATTTTAGAATATGCTCTACTTTTAGTAAATTAAGACTTTTGAACAGTGGATCGGTATGAGCATTAAATTTGCTTAAACATATAATTCGGACGGCTTTCTTTTGAAGTTTTTTATTCTATCACATCTATAGCCCCATGCCGTTAAGCCATAGTTTAGATGTGACAATATCAAAGTGTTATACAACATAATCTTTATATTAAGAGGTAACAATCGTTTTTAAGTTTATTTAGGATACCTATAATTGTGGAGCACCTATTTGAAATGTTGTTGATGTGGCTTTGCCAGTTTAATTGTTCATTAAAATTTATCCCTAGGAAATTGAACTAATCTACTCTACTCTATTATTATCTAAATAAAGCTGTGATTCAGTCAGGCATCTTCAAAGGAAAATGGCAGAAAACCATTTTTGAAAAACGGGATGTAGTTCAAAAATGAAAGGTTTTTTAAACGAGATGAAGACGGATACACGGGGGATATGACCTCACGTCCGTGATGACGTGAGGTATGTACCGGATGTGCCAGAAGGGAAAGAATTAACAGGTTTTGCATGTGCAAGTACGAAGACGATGGGTCAGTTATATTAAAAACATTCGTTGTGACGACTGCAGTGCCCGACCGCGCATGTTACAACGTAAACAGTATCATTATTTTAAGTACAATCTCGCTTAACGAAGTGGGAGGCGGCATCCGTGTCTCGAGCGATAATGCAGCTGCGCCACATGTTACATCAGTGTTTGCAAAGCTCCTGCTGTGATTAGAAAGTCCGATTTTTGAGTGGGTGGCACAGGTGTAGACAGTTTGATGTAGAGGCGTGGTAGTTGATGGCCGTTCTCTCCGACACTCTTCTCCATCCACATGTTGTTTCTTCTTTCTAAAACAGCGACTTCGCACGCTTCCTGCCATTCTATTTCACGCTTACAAGTCTCGGTGTCATTACTAACCCCCGCACAGATTGGCAATGCGAGACATTTCCGTTCATCTCTGTGGTTTGCTACAAGCGTAATTAGTTCAGTCACCACATTACCGCGATGCCAGCGAGGGACGTAAAGTTAGGGCCGTAGCCCCGTTAAATGCACATGTGTATAGGCGAAACGGTCTGTCTCGCTGATACGAACTCCCTCGGGCGTCCTTCCCCTGGATGATAGCCATATTATGCCGGCAGTTAGCTGTATCAAAATCACGACATTTACACTAATATGCCTTCACCTATTCGTCCTGCTGTCGTATGTTTGCCGTCTGGCCTACAGGCACTAAGCGTTGTGTCCGGTAGAGGCTCTGGCGACGACGGATTATGATCAGCGGAACAATAGATTCCAGCGAGCAAGAACGACAACATCTAAGCAATGACCATTGTTTTCTGCGCCACGAAAGTTTCCCTGGTGGTCGTATGTAGACCACGATGTTTATATCAGCCTAATTAAGCGTACATACAGAGGGAGACTGGGAAATATGGAGGACAAATGGAGGGAAGTTGGTGTATGTGCGTGCGTGCGCGCGTGAGTACGTGCATGCGTGCGCGTGCGTGTGCAGAATAGGGTGGTAGGGAGTGGTGGGTGGCGAGGGGAAAACTGAAACCGGAAGTGCGTAAGAAGGAGGAAGGAAAGAGGCAGACGAGGAATGAGGGATGAGGGAGGAGTGTGGGAAGGAGAAAGCAAGGAAAAGGGAAAGAGGGAGGAGGGGAGGGAGGATGGAACGAACGAGGGAGAGAAGGGAAGGCAGGAAGGAGAAAAGTGGGAGGAGGGAAAGAGGAAATAAGGGGAGAGAAAGAGGGAGGGAGTTATATAGAATGGGTGGAACAGATTGATGGCTGGAGGGAATTGGATGTGCGTGTAACTGATGTATTGATGTGCTTTAGTAACTACGCACGTATAATAAAAATACGTAATGAAATAAACCCGCTTTCGTGACTGCGGCATGCAGGACGATGTAATAGTCGGACGAACTCTTGAATGACGATAATTTTCTGCGGCGAACTAGTGTCTCCTCTCTGACCACGAAATGTTCCTTCCTGGGTTCATCGTACCACTCAGATGTCCGTATGTGTGCGTGTACGTTTACGTGTACGTTTACGTGTGCGTGTACGTGCACACGAACTCGTGTGTGTGTTTAATTAATTCGCCGCTGGCTCGCACGTCGTTCGATCCGTGTATACGTAGTTCAGCTGGTTGGCACGCTGGGCCTTGTGTTCACGACTGGCTACCGGGATCATACCCAGAGTCCCGAACACTGGGCTGTAGTATCATATGTCAGGGATGAGCCCGCATAGGAGGTGGCATGTTCCCTAACCGCCTGGAGCGGCTTAAATCTAATGGTTTGGCAACTTCCAATTCCCCCGGGTTAAACTACTAGATAGGAGATGTTATTTGAACGTTCTTAGCCCAGCTCTAAGATATAATTGTAATTCTAGATCATGAAAATCACACAATCCGTGAACATCTTGAATAGAAACACTTTCGATAGATTTATATTATTGTAGTGTTTTTTTTTCAATCATATAGGTAAACAACAATTAAATACGTGCTTATTATAACAATACTGCATAATTATGGAACGAACTATCTGAACAGCAATGTTTACAAAAACAAACAATCGGATTATATAGACCCTGGAACGAACTGCATTATAAGTTGGCATTTGGAATTTCATCAAGTTGTTAGTCATTATACGGTCAGAATGCAATGAAACGTGAGAATTAAACATCGAAAACCATACGCTTTCAATAATAACTACAATATGCAATTTTGAAAATGCACGCATATAAACGAAATCAAGTTGTTTAACGCAGAGCTTGTTAATAATAATAATTATTATTATTATTCTATATCTTCCATGTTCCATGTCCACTGCCGCATATTTCCCCTTCTCCTCCCACACACAAATCAGGCCTCTTTCTCCCTAACTTCCCTTCTCACTCCCCCCTCTCTTATCTACACATTAATCAGATACTCCATACTGTCTTCCCTCTCCTTCCTGATTCATTTTCCCATTTCTTAGTCCCTCCGCCGTCTGTCTCTTTCCAGTCTCCCCGCACCCGTTCCTCCCGTCCTGTCTTCCCGGATCCCTCCATCTGTGCCTGTTTATCGATGCCCTCGATTGCTCCCGTCGCTTCACTCCGCTATCGCCTGTTATTAATTTCGTCGTCTCCACCAGCCAAGGAAAATATGATACGGGTCGTCGTAAACACGAGACAAATTGATGACGGCAGCAATTTGCGCGTTCACAGAGCGATCAATTAAATTTGCAGCCAACGACCAGAAATTCATTAAATTTGCTGTATACTATTTCCAGCCCATCGCTATGAAATCCGAGGATATAAAACTAACATTAGCGCATTAATTGGTTTAGTGACGCATTTAATATACCGTAGATTTATAAATAAACATAAAGAGTACTATCAGATATGTGTGTACAAGATACAGCCTTCGGTGGGTATAGCCCACACAACTGTCTATTCGCGGGCTAACATTTGAGTTGTGGTGCGCATGCTTGGTACATACACGTGACAATGAAAAATGTGTGTGCGTCGTGCGTGCGTGCGTGCGTGCGTGCGTGTATGCGTTCGTGCGTCGCCGTTGCTAAAATCAGTATTAATAATTTTTACAATCGGATGAGGAGGCCTGGTGAAACAACATAGACTGAGTTTACAGCCTTCTGGGAGGAATGGGTTGATGTGGGTCTTACTATTTCTGCTGGGAGCATGTTCCAGGCTCTTTCGGCTCTGGGGCAACATGAGCATGCACATTATTATTGACAGCAACTGGACGTGCGCCCGTGCAGCGTCATCTCAACACGGGGCATTGAACCTGACGCCAGAGCCTATTTTCGGTCTTGCAAAACCTTCAGGTGACGCCCGGGGTTAAGTTGGCGATCGAGCTGGTTTAATGTGTTGTCCAATTATTGGAGATCTTTGCTCGCATCTATCCGGCAGGAAATGGATTTGTGGTTCCGAGGAAACGCGAATTCATCGAATGCTCCTGAGATCACTAGACTGCGGTTTGAATGGATACATTCGACTTGAAGATGACATGAAGTTTGTTGGTAATTTCCTTCATTTAAATATTGTAAGTTAGATTTATTTTTAAACCCCCGAAAAATTTGTTTTTAACTAAAACATAATGTTTTTTGTAATACACCCAACGTTTGCAAGTTATTGAGGCCAAATATTTCGACCACGTTGAAGCCTACACGTCGGTGATATAGCTATGTAACAACATTTAAATGCAAAATGAATGATTGCATTGTTATAACAGTAGTAATGAATATCTGGCCGTAGGGAAAAATCGTCCAACTTCCATATCAGGTATTCATTCCAAAGTCGCAGAAGAATATTTATTATAATTTAATACGTTAGACCACAGTGCAATACTGCATTGGTTACCATGCTAACAGTTTGTCTGATTATAGGAAAAATGGACCATCAAAAATTTAGAAAAATCTCATTGACATGCTGAACAAGTTTTGTAAAAATCACATAATCACACAAAATCACGTTTTGAACTCCCACTCGTGCGACGCCCGTCAATGTTTACAAAAGTATCCATGTACTCGTGCGCCCATGTAGCCCTTAGCAGAAAAATTCCCATAAATCACTCCGCCTATTAAACAGCCAATAGCTTCTAGAAACAAACCTGTGCATACGCCTGTTCAATAGCACTTATGTCACAACAAATGAATTTCGTAGTTCATCAAATTACACTTTAATACGCCCAACATTCGTAATAACAATAAAAAGGAAGTTCAACTAGGGTCTTAGTACCGTCTTATCTCTTAAGATAGCTATGGTTTATTTCACAAATATATAACATATCAGCTCTAATGAGATGAGATGAAGTAGGTCGTAACACGCTCAAGATAAGGAAGTAACAATAAGATAAGGAAGTAACAATAAGTAACAATAAGCATTCCTTATTTTGATTTCTGAAATAAACAATTACATACATTTCAACAATCCAACGTGTTTACTTCGCATTTCGATTGGTTTTACGAGCCGCTTCTGTTAAACTAACGTTTATATATATATATATATATATATATATATATATATATATATATATATATATATATATATATATATATATATATATATATATATATATATATATATATATATATATATATATATATATAATTGGGTGACGGGTATATATATATATATATATATATATATATATATATATATATACCCGTCACCCAATTATAGGTACCTACGTCAGCTGAATTTGCCAGTCACACGTTCGCCATAAGTTGGCGCCGAGACACACACGTAAATACGAATAGAACGGCCCCATTAGTGAATACTCTACTTATATGTTTTATACTACGTTATTTCAAAGACAAACTTATATTTTACATTTGATGTAATTTAGATATATAAGACCAGTTATAAATTAGCAGGTTTACTAGTCACTGTTCTCTCAAAGTGCCGCCTCCAAACAAGTGCCGCTCGGGACAGCAGCTGTCCCACTGACCCCTATGATACGCCAGTGCCCCTTGGGAGTCCTGTCTACTCATCTCGGCCAGTAATGTCAGTTTTAACGACTCTTGAAGCCCGCCGCTATGACAGACAACCATTATGAATGAGCAACAGCGGCTGCCGGTTGAACCGTACGTTGGTGGATTCCCAGCATACTTCCGGGATAGTTACACCATAGGAGGATCCACACCCTGAAAAGGGGGGGACAGTTTCCCAAAAAAGACACCAGGTGACAGGTCTAGTTACCCAAATCTCTATGCACGCACACACGCACGCACGCACGCACGCACGCACGCACACACACACGCCGCCGCTTATGCAAACGACCATTACACTTTGTGAGTCACAAAAATGTGGCCTCTCGTGAGGGGGAAATTATTTTGGGTAAGCTTATTTTGCTGCATGGCAAGGTGGCCGTGATGCGGGCCTTATAAAAGGGGGACCACTGATTAAACTACAATACGTGGTGCATACCAAGTATAAAAATCATGAGTATTTTATAAAGTTTTAAAAATATGTAAAGTATTAAACTTTAAAAAAATTTTAACTTCTAGTTTGAACTAGTGTGATCGTGTCGTACATCTCCACACCACCACTGTAGCATTGTGCGAACACCTCCAATGCATCACTGCAATCAACTCATCGTCCCGTATTAATCTTGGGCCGACTGGCATCGGACACTAACTCTGTGATCGTGCTGGAGATTCCCTTGCCACTTTCGGAAGAAGTTAAAGTACTTGGCGATGCACACGTTCAGTACGTGACTGTCTAAACTTGTTGTGGCATTGTTCTGCGTCAATTCGTCTTCCCGGTCGTATTCACAGCATCGTTGTATCTTTGGTCGTGCATCTTTCGGTCCAAGGAGTTCAAGGAGAGCCGGTTGACCTTTTTCGGCGATGGCTGGGATGCCTTTCACCTTTCACGACAAAGCTTAACTAGTATTTGTTTGATATGGGATAGGCCTCGTCAGCGCTGATAGAATAAAACAATTTCGTTCTGTTCAAGTATTATTTTCGAGACCTACAGGTCAGTATTGTCTCCAGAACCACATCGCCGTGTGTCCCATCAGTGTCGAGACGGTTGGTGTCGTAGCGTTGGCTTCTCGTGGTATGTCATTCTAAAACGTAGAATAACTGTCTTTACTACGGGCTGCATCTTAACAGGCGATTGTTTTTCACATTAGTTTGCAAGCCTGACAACATCTGCTGACCATTGGTAATTCAGTAGCTATAGATAGATAACAAGAATCTATTTGTGTTTAGTAATGGATAGTACGATGATAATTAAGGCATGATGGGAGGAAGCAAAGCTGGTGGCAATATCCCGGGTTTGCGTGTTAGAAAGTGCTCATTGGAGGAACAAGTACAGAAACGCGCCATCTCACGGTGTCTCGAAAACTAATTTGGACTTAATGAAAACAATCCAGACACCCGTGGGACTGACATAACTATGGCATAGCACACATTCGAAGATACGTCTAGGTATTGTGTTCGCGACGATTTCGAAAAACGTGTAGGGGCATTCCTATTTCGGACACATTTTATTTAATGTTTATTGTTGCAAGAGGATGAAAACGTTGCAAATTTATATTTTTTACAAAACGCAGCATTTCAGAAAACTTTATTGATTTCCGTAATTCAGTTGATGGGAAAGGTGCAACAGCAATGGCCATGGTACGGCTCTGGTTAGGAAGTAGATTTCCGTAATTCAGTTGATGGGAAAGGTGCAACAGCAATGGCCATGGTACGGCTCTGGTTAGGAAGTAGATTTTTCCGGACGGCCAATTATTCACCGGTCGCTTTTATAACAATGTTAGCGTTAATATCTGTGTATGAAACTTTAGTTATCGCGAATCGTTAACTGACATTATAGGCAGAGGTATGTGGGCATGACTGTGGCGAGTGGCACACATCACAATAACTGAGTCAGGACTGTAGCGAATGCCATAGGCCTATATCCCATTGTGAAATATGTTAAAGATAATCCAGTTGTTTTCCCATTGAAACCGATGTCAACGCTGCACAAAATTACGATTGGGTTTAACAACAACTGTATGTTTAGTGTTCTCGTGGCACCGACCTGCGGTAGAGTGTTCGTCAAATCCTACAGGTATGTTTAGTGTTCTCGTGGCACCGACCTGCGGTAGAGTGTTCGTCAAATCCTACAGGTTTGTTTTCCAGAAAAGTCAACGTGGAAAATGATTACCGTCATTTGTCACCCACGTACTTCGTACACGGGGGATCCATCAATCACTGACACGTGCCTATGCTGCCAATCAACAACTACACATTTAAAGTGAGACCAAGGGCATTTTGGGGGCATTTGAGAGTACTTGAAACTTGAGGGTTTCCCGCAACTCCAACATTAAACGTCTGATCGTAGACGTAGATACGTTTGGATTTGTTGTTCGCGTCTAAAATCAACTTATTTGGCAAGGTCCATTCATTCATTGTTTACTAACCTCCTCGCTTTCCGATTTGATAGTTCTCTTGATCGAGGTTTGCGTTGTGTCGAAGCCTTCGGCTGAGATACATGCTGGAAGATACATGCTGGAAGATTGTCGGTACCGGTTCAGGCTTTAACTTTCTCCGTCGCCGACATTTTGAAAGACTCATTAGTTGTTGAAAATATACCAACTTCAAAACAGGACTCTTCAAAATGGGCCGATCAAAATCTAGCATATCGCGAACAAAGTCAAGCCAGCCCGCAATTGTGAATCCATTGCTTCACTACTGTCTGTTTTCCAGAGGAAATTAAAAAAAGACAACTCTCTATTTCTCGCTGAATCATGTTTACACCCGAATGATGCACAGTACGGCATTGTAAGAGTTTTGTTGCGTGTAAATCCAATATAAAAGCAAATAAAATGTAACTGCACATCTCAACCACGTTAAAAATACACGCGATATGCACAGCCTACGTCACAGCCGCGTTGGGGGTTAAGGGGCTGCTCGCCGCTGATTGATCAACATTGCAAACACTGATGATTATGTCAGCTTCCACGAAAACTTTAGACGTTAGACCAGAATTTCGCACTTTTAGAACAGATTCCCAGTAAACCACTTGCTGATATTCTTCATTATAGTTACAAATGGTTAGTTTTTAGGCACTCTTATAGGTGCAAAGGCCCAAGACAATGCTTTTGGTTTCACTTTAAACGTGTGCATAACACAAGTGGCGCAGTCCACAGATATGCCATTTTCTGGTTCATGGCTATTTATTTGAAAGTGCAAACATGCAATCCTTAAACAGGGCACGCACCGTCTCAAAACCATGCACTGTATTCGTCCCTCATCAACTCGGAACTAAACTAATTGCCTGTTCCCGTCATACAAGATGATCACCAGTCTAACTATCTGGCCAGCGCCATGTGGTCGCTTTGAGTTAGAGATCACCACAGCAGCTGGGAGTCCACAGACTACGAACCTACGGCTTTCAGTGTCTCATTCGAAAGACACACACATCCAGATTCTTTCTCATATGCCAGGTGCTAAGCTAGCCGCCTAATTGTGTCCAGCTGTTTTCAAATGGATGTGTTGGCCGTTGGCCAGCAACTCGGACAAACGACATAACGGCTTACCGGCCAAGAGACGAGAGGCAAACTTTTGGGCGACCACGATATTAAATATTAGTTATTTTGATAATTAACACTGCACGGATAAACACTGGTATGGAGATAGGATTACCTACCGTTCTGCCATTCCTCATACGAACTGCCGCACAACGAGAAAAATGAATATAAATTCGAAGACAAATACCTACTTGTGTTGACATTCTAATATCCGAAACAATATGGACGCTGTTAATTAAACTAATTATGTTTTGGTAACTAAGGTACAAACTGTATAGTGTCTAACATTTTGACCACCAAGATGTTTTTTTATGAACCACAATTTATCAATTAATATAATGCGTCCGTTATCTGCTTAATTGGAATGTTTCGATTCGTTTGCACGCTGAATGGTAAGGTTGCTATTCATTAATATACAGTGGTCATACGATATTAAAACTATTTCGTTAATTAAAACACATGTGGCCAATCAAGATGTTTGACTATAGTATGGTATAATATATATATATATATATATATATATATATATATATATATATATATATATATATATATATATATATATATATATATATATATATATATATATATATATATATATATATAATATAAAGTATGGTACATATTATATAATATGACTTTAAGGCAATAATGATCAGACTGCGTACCTATATTTTCTTCATTGGATGAACTAATTGACGTATAATTATTCATTCCTGACGGATCATAGGCTATTAACGACTCCTTTCCATTTATGTGCGTCAGGTGTTTCTCGACCTTTCCCTCTGCGCTGAGGGTTCCATATAAGAGCCTGTCTCAGGACGTGTTGTGTTAGCTTCCTGAGAGTATGGCTTATCCACGTCCACTTCCTCGTCCTAATTTGACGTCACCTTTGAGCACGCCAAATGCACTGGCGTGGAAGTTGGCAGATGTTTCACGCCTTGTGATCCCGGAATCACTCCTTACGCTGGAGTTACTTCACCGAGGCAGTATCGACTCGGGCAGCTCGTATCTGCCGTTCCCATTATCCCAATTTCGTCATTGTAGCACCAGCCTACGTGTCTGCGTGAACAGCGGCCATATCAGTTAAAGGTAAAAGCACGTATGATCAAGATACAAGTAATTTCCCCCATAAAAATGACACTTTTCGTTTTTAAAACCCTCCAAATGTTACCAGATGGTTAGGGCACATAATGGGTACCATTTCCCCTGATAAAAAGCATCCATAGACCAGTGCATCCTAGCATCTGCAAAATTGTAGGATTAGAAGAAAACGCTAATGGAGTCGGAGACGAAACACAAATCAATGTTTTTGTTATAACTGAACCCTAATTTTATGCCCATTGTATAATGGCCTGACTCGCATTTATCAATGGTTTCAATTGGGTTCATATATACTTAAAGAAAACCAGTTACGTCAGTTCACTTTCGTCCACTAATATAATTTTCCGACATTTGAACCCTATAACATGAGGAATTACGACATAATCGATAACCTTACACAAAAACGTGACCAGGCGTTATTTTCCGAAAATCTATATAACAATCACTTGGTATTAACGACCATTTCCCTATTCAAATGCGACAAGACGTGTTAGCTCTGTGACGCACTCGTTACGTTCGATATCAACTGACCTCTGAATTCATCACCATCGCTCAGTTGTGTAAATGTCCAGCAAGCATTCTTTCTACCGAACCATACAGAAGAACCGTCAGGTCATTATTGCGCGGGTGGTCAATATGTATACGTTTCCCTCTTAGTAGCTTTTAAATCAGGCAACAATACATAATCTTTTCCTTCGCAGCAATTCTGTTGTAGATCTTCCTAATGCAATCTTGATTAGAGCAACGTCACAGCTAAATCGAGCTGAAGCAAATGTCAGATGCTAACACCGACACCGAGATTACGCTTGCTGTAGACGTGTTCTGAATTACATCGATTTAAGCCTACTTTTTAGTGTCACATTCAGTCATTGATAGTCTCAGCCTCGTTATGGGCAGGCATTCCAACTTCTTTTTTATCTTCCATATTACATCCATTCTGCGAAATCTGGGTAAAAAAGACACATTTAATATATATATATATCTATATATATATATATATATATATGCTTCGGCTATGTACATTACATGTTGTCATTAGCTGTTTCTGGTATCTGAATAATAAGACAATTGTGGAATTCACGGACGACACGAAGCGGCTTAGAAAGGTAAAACATCGTTGTTTAAAAAAAGATATAGACACATTTGATAAGTGATCTTAACAAGAATCATCTTACACTAATCCAAATTTGTATATTTGCTATGTATGTTATGCTATTCTGTTTAGACGCTTTCTATCTCGTTCGCCAAACTTTCAAGGATGCATCTATGACCCCACAGTCGGGTCGTCTCAGTTTTATTATTTTGAAATTCCATCCACTTTTTCTACGAACAATCAAATTATCCTTTGTGGGTATTACGTACAACTATTGACAACGTCATACGTCTTTTCTTCGATTGTTCGAAGTTACGTAATACAAAGGCAAGGCGTCGTTAGACGTTACTCTAACTGCCGGTGTTATGTCGCAATTTCGGAAAATCTATTGACTGGCAGCACCAAGTACCAAGGCATAGATGGGTATTTGTGTGACAAGTGTTTTATTTTTGTTACCGTGACAGTCACTTACGACCTACCAAGTTACCCCGTCAGGAGGATGGGCATTTTTGCTAGTAGGGGATACCGGGGCTAGTTGTATACAGGGCCACGTTGTTGCAGAGTCGCTTTATGAAGACATAGCTAACGTGTGTGGTCACGATCGGCACTGTCGAAATAGTGCATGATTCATGTAAGTGTGCATGTGAGTGCACACGTGCGTGTATCATTCAATCAATTAAAAGTCACATTACAGATATATTGCAATTCAATATTTCATGTTCCAACCAGTGAGTTATATTCCATTCACAATTGTTTGATATGTAATCAGAATCAGGGGAATGTGTCACCTTTATAACACTGTGTGTGTAAGTGTGTATAATCCAATTAATATAATAACAGTAACATGTACGAGTGACATTTGCTTTGCGATCCACATGTTTTTGCTGCAACAACTTGCCCCTATGGTGCAACAACTTACCCCGCTTATGGGGCTAGTTGTTTCAGTCAACCGCACCGGGGAAACTTCACACATCTACCTAACTATACTATGAAATATCATTGGTGTGGTCCGTTTTATTAACTCGAACACTAATTTAAATGTATATGTTGACAGAAATAGTGCATCTAACATACGTTTCACACAAAAATTACTTTAGCTAAAAATTGTAACAACTAGCCCAGGTCAATTTTGTAAAGCACACACTGGAACAAAGATGGTACACGATAAAATGGGGTTAGGCCTACAACTCAAAGGAGCAAGCGAAGACAAAGAATCAGACATCTGGCTGGTGTTGTTTCATACTCTGATCGCATCCTCCTGATAAAACTCCCCTTTCTTCAATTCGCCGCCGATTCATTGTAGTTATTACTGGAAATTAGTGACGCACCAGCAACTGGCCGTTGACTCGATGAAGCCACTCGTAAAACAGAGACGGCCGACTGAGCGCGTTGTTGTGGCGTGTTCGCATGGCGGTAATTTCGCTGGCTACCAAAATGACCGTGTTGACGCCGAAAGCCGAAAGCGTATCCACGGTGTATCCAGGGCGGTGCAGGACGCAGGAATGGTGCTTTCGAGTGCTTATGCAGCTGAATTACCCGATATTCCCCGGTGTATTTGGGTAATATTATGAGAACGTGCAACCCTTTCTCGGTTTGTGTGAAAACCCCAGTTACTCTGTATGTTGGAAATGGGCAATTCGTCCAGTTTATTAACATTCAAACAGCAGGACAAGAATTGCCACTGCGTACGTTAACTTGAGTGTACAATGCCTACAGCGTAGTGTGTACAGCTGAAAAAAAGTACGTCAGGATAATAACAGGAAATGTACAAACACAAGCTGGTACTGTAAGGAACAATTAATGTTTAACAAACAGTCAAAAAGACAGGTTTGCACCAAAATGCTGACCAGAGACCCTTATTGCTGTTATATAGAGTTCCAGCATATGAATTACAAGGAAAGTATATGTAGGTGCAGATTGCACAAGCATAATACCAGCAAGATTATTTACTATTCATTAGACACAAAAGCAGGGGGTAATAACCCCCTGCCCCGGTATACGAGATGCAAGGGGACTGCACAAGCATAGTACCAACTAGAGTATTTACAATTCGGTACGTCAAGTGGGGGTTAGTAAACATCACATATATTATGTCAACAATAAAATGCATATCAAAACAAGTACACCGCGGAGGGAGGTTTGAAAGTTGCTTCCTGCAAATATTTCCGCGGGAGCCGCTAGCCAATGGGAAGTCCCGATACGCAACATGCAACAATCATTTGCGAAATAAAAATCAGCTACGCGCGACTGTCTCCTCTTGGACGTGTAGTATCAGTCAACACTGTGGTCTCGCTGTCCAGCACATCGATGATTGAAAACGGTTTCTGAAATCACAGACGACATTAATATTCTGGGACAGGAAGTAAGTGGCACCTGAGAGAAAGAACTGAACACAACCCGTCACACAAACTCCCCATCCGACTCCCCACCAGAGGCGCCACTAGCCATTTGATATGATGAGTGGCGCCACTCTCGGGGAGTCTGAACACGTAACAGACGTAAGTCTTTGTACTCCCTGGCAGAGCATGGGCCACTAACGACTTGCCCTTTCCACCGGACACGGTTTTGGGCTTGCGTTTCCAGTTGTTTCTATCTACGCCTTCCGTTTGCCGTCTGCTTCCACCTATATGCGTCATGTGTTTCTCGGCTTCCCTTTGCCCTGAGGGTTCAATGTGAGTGCTTGTCTTCTAACGTATTCGATTCCTGAGAGTATGGCTTATCCAGCTCCGTTTCCCCTTCCAATACGATTGTTCTCGATATGTTCTTTCCTATAACGTTTCATTATTAATATTATTAATACTTGCCATGTTAACCTTTTCGATTCGCGCGATTTCATTTTCGAGTCAGTAGCGAACACAACATGCCTTGTCTTGTCTTGTCTTGTCTTGTCTTGTCTTGTCTTGTAGTAATACTGGCCAACACTCCTATGGAGTCAAACGGTCAGGGTTGGGTGCGCATGCTATTTAGTCATGTTTATTTGGGACTAAGTGTGTGAGAGCTTGCTTAAATTGCTGTGGTTCTGTGATGTTGGCTATTGCGTCTGGTAATGAATTCCAATCTTTTATTGTTCGGGGAAAATAAGAAATTTTTTAACAGTTCTTGCTCGCGAGACATGCCATCCGTTTGAATGTCCATTAATTAATTACCAATGTACACGATACATGTGTACGTCTGTGCCATCTTTGTATCCGTCTACCGTACACGCGGAAGTACATGATTGTCGACGTGAGCGAGCCGCCATTTTATTTGCAAAGAATACAATAGAACTTCATTTATTTGGTCACACATTATTTACATCACATTATGAGCCATTCATTTGACAATTTGTGCTACTGAGGACATCCTCTGGAAACCCCATGGGGCTTTTAACGAGGAAGCCGGGATGAATTAATTAACTGTAGGTTGTGGGATAACAAGATTAGGCTCAGTAATAAACAACTGGAGATATTATTGCGCACTAAAGCAACGGACGCTCGGCCCGCAGGGTGAATACCCACTCGCAGTCTCTCCATTCCCCTGTTGCCTCGTTTCATATTGGGCGCCAAACTTTCAGGGGTTCATCTACGACCCACGGTCGGGTCGTCACAGCTTTAATTTTTTCGAAATTCTCCCCGCTATTGCCCTTTCTACGAACATTCGAATCATCCTTCGTAAAACTTATTACGTACAATCGTCAGCAACGCTGCGCCAACAACTACGTCTACTTGTCGACAAAGTCTTTTCTTCGATTGTCTGAAGTTACGCCACATACCTTATTATTACGCCATATACCTTATTATTACGCCATAGACCTTATTATTACGCCATAGACCTTAGTGTTACGCCATACACCTTATTGTTACGCCATAGACCTTATTGTTACGCCATAGACCTTATTGTTACGCCATAGACCTTATTATTACGCCATAGACCTTATTGTTACGCCATATACATTATTATTACGCCATAGACCTTATTGTTACGCCATATACATTATTATTACGCCATAGACCTTATTGTTACGCCATAGACCTTATTGTTACGCCATAGACCTTATTATTACGCCATAGACCTTATTATTACGCCATAGACCTTATTGTTACGCCATAGACCTTATTATTACGCCATAGACCTTATTATTACGCCATAGACCTTATTGTTACGCCATAGACCTTATTATTACGCCACAGACCTTATTATTACGCCATAGACCTTATTGTTACGCCATATACATTATTATTACGCCATAGACCTTATTATTACGCCATAGACCTTATTATTACGCCATAGACCTTATTGTTACGCCATAGACATTATTATTACGCCATAGACTTTATTATTACGCCACAGACCTAATTATTACGCCATAGACCTTATTGTTACGCCATAGACATTATTATTACGCCATAGACCTTATTGTTACGCCATAGACATTATTATTACGCCACAGACCTTATTATTACGCCATAGACCTTATTGTTACGCCATATACCTTATTATTACGCCATATACCTTATTGTTACGCCATAGACCTTATTGTTACGCCATAGACCTTATTGTTACGCCATAGACCTTATTGTTACGCCATAGACCTTATTACGTCGCAATTTCAAGAAGCCATCAATTTATTGACTGGCAGCACCATGCACCGAGACAATGTTGTATGTCCTGACATTTTACAGCTACGTACCAAATACCAAGTTATCCCGTCCGAGCATGGGCATTTTAGCTAGTAATAATAATAATGAAGTCTTGCATAATAGCCCTCTATCCTCTATCATGACGCTTGCTCTAGTTTGACCACCAAATCCGTTGAGCGTACAAGTACAGTGCCAATAAAAAAATATTTAATCAAACATTCTGAAATCATTATCATAAATATTCTAACATCGTTATAATAAATAATCTAAGCAATTGTAATATCGATTAGATAATTATAAGATTATTATCATAAATAATCTAAAACCATTATCATGATTCATAAATAATTCTAGATTCAGTATCATAAATATTTTAAAATCATTATAGTCAACATTCTAAAATATTTTATCATAAATATTCTAAAATCATTATCATAATATTATTAAATAATGAAATGTTCTAAAATCATTGTCATAGTTACAATGTTATAACAATAGATTACAGCGTTGCCCTAGTCGCTGCATTGAACAATGGAACAGCGTGGTAGAATCTCCGTTGCCTAGACTAGGTTCTATACTCGGGCCCTTTATAGCCACTGACGTCAAACACACCGAATCACCACTGTTAAGTGGGCGTTAACCGGGTCCACGCACGCACGCACGCACGCACGCACGCACGCACGCACGCACGCACGCACGCACGCACGCACGCACGCACGCACGCACGCACGCACGCACGCACGCACGCACGCACGCACGCACGAACGCACGCACGCACGCACGCACGCACGAACGCACGCACGCACGCACGCACGAACGCACGCACGCACGCACGCACAGGCTGTTCACTTTATCATATAAGTGTCCGTGCCAAATTCGCAAGAATTATGTTTTCGTTTTGCGACAGTTAAAAGAATAACGAAGAATGAATTCCTAGTACAGGAGCATTTTACAAAAAAGTCAGTGTAATACCACAACAGCTGGTCAGTGTTGACGTAGCGCGTAGTGCGTTTGTGCACGCGATAGGATGGCATAACTCAGCCGACGGATATCGCGTGAGATATTAAATCCGCAAATGATGACAATTGTGAAGAGATTCATCAGAGTAGTGATTGTGAAATAGCAATATTTTTCTCGTTTTTCACAGTTAATTTTACCTTTTTGCTTTGTAACGTCTTGACAGCATTCAGCAGCTGTGTTCGTTAGACCACCACCGCTACAAAGAAAAAAGGAAACATTGACTGTGAAAAACGAGTAAAAGATTAATATGATGACTAGTTATGAAGAAGGGGGAAAAATCGACGACCGATATCGGTGCCAGCCTCACCACGGACTACAGGGATAAAGATGAGAGCAACACGACGATGTCAATTCGTTTACTACGTGATTAAATTGTGAAACGTATTGCGCCAAACTGAGCGATAAAAGAGAGCTTGGCAATGTGTCATTGTTACGTGAGATACGCCTGCCGAATAAAATTTGCTTTGTGACACAGATGGTATTCATGAATGTCCGCTTAGAGTGGCGGGGGCGTACATTAGAGGGGGCAAGATGACGCCGTGTTGTACGTTACGTTACACATGCGTACCTGCTTGCTTGTTCAGTTTCAATACAGTTTTTATACACTGGTCGAATACCTGCTTGTAATAATGTATCAATCTGGTGGACACAAGTGGAAGTGTTATGTGCGCGCGCGTGTGTGTGTGTGTGTGTGTGCGTGCGTGCGTGCGTGCGTGCGTGCGTGCGTGCGTGCGTGCGTGCGTGCGTGCGTGCGTGCGTGCGTGCGTGCGTGCGTGCGTGCGTGCGTGCGTGCGTGCGTGCGTGCGTGCGTGCGTGCGTGCGTGCGTGCGTGCGTGCGTGCGTGCGTGTCGTCTTTTCTACGAATTTTTTTAATACAAGTTGGAAAAACAATATAAAGATACAACAAACCGTTTTTTCGTTTTTACTGCATCAGAACGAAAAACGAAAAGAGACTACAACACCACTCGTTTTGGCATCTGTTTCGTTGATGTGCTAAGCGGCCACACACATAATATATGCACATATAGTATAACATATACATGTATGCATGTTAACGGCACATGTCGTGTTTTTGTTCTGGCCTTTCCTTTTCAGCTCATCAGTGTATTTATTCAACTGTTGATTACTTGATACTGTGAACCGATTTGAGGTTACCTGACCCTTTGATTTTGCTGAGCTGGGTTCTCGAGGATTTCGGCGTTTTTCTTATTGTAACATGTAGCACAGCGCGTTGTTTTTCTTATTGCAACATGTAGCACAGCGCGTTGTTTTTCTTATTGTAACATGTAGCACAGCGCGTTGTTTTTCTTATTGTAAGATGTAGCACAGCGCGTTGTTTTCTTATTATAAACTGTAGCACAGCGCGTTGTTTTTCTTATTGTAACATGTAGCACAGCGCATTGTTTTTCTTATTGTATATGTAGCACAGCGCGTTGTTTTTCTTATTGTAACATGTAGCACAGCGCGTTGTTTTTCTTATTGTAACATGTAGCACAGCGCATTGTTTTTCTTATTGTATATGTAGCACAGCGCGTTGTTTTTCTTATTGTAACATGTAGCACAGCGCGTTGTTTTCCTTATTGTAACATGTAGCACAGCGCATTGTTTTACTTATTGTAAGATGTAGCACAGCGCGTTGTTTTTCTTATTGTAAGATGTAGCACAGCGCGTTGTTTTTCTTATTGTAAGATGTAGCACAGCGCGTTGTTTTCTTATTGTAAGATGTATCACAGCGCGTTGCTTTTCTTATTGTAACATGTAGCACAGCGCGTTGTTTTTCTTATTGTAACATGTAGCACAGCGCGTTATTTTTCTTATTGTATATGTAGCACAGCGCTTTGTTTTTCTTATTGTAACATGTAGCAGAACGCGTTGTTTGTCTTATTGTATATGTAGCACAGCGCGTTGTTTTCCTTATTGTAACATGTAGCACTGCGCGTTGTTTTTCTTATTGTATATGTAGCACAGCGCGTTGCTTTTCTTTTTGTAACATGTAGCACAGCGCGTTGTTTTTCTTTTTGTAACATGTAGCACAGCGCGTTGTTTTATCCTCTGGTAGACCTGTTGGTTCGAACATCAATTCAATGCAGCAAGTACCCATTCAACATAGCAACAATTAGACCGACTGCACAGCGCCGGGCTTAGGACTGTTGAGGCACTGGGCAGTGATTGACTAGCCACCCGTAGCCTATTGTTGATGTGTCTCATTTTCGAAAAGGAACTACCACCACTGCAGTGGGCTACCATCAGCACGAGACACTTACGAAGTGTTATTTCTACACTAGGAGATGCGCCCTTAAGAGGCTAATCAACTTATACAGGAAGTGCTCTCTGCCAATATAAAAATTTGTTTTACATTTAATCCTCTTGGCCCCTTCAGGAACATAGTGCGTCAACCATGTTTCTCCACCTCACTCTCTTCTGGGCTAGAGCTTTGGCCTCTTGCCAGGTGACCCCCACTTTATCAAGATCTTGTAGTGTGGAGCGTCTCCAGTTGATTTTTGGTCTTCCTTGTCTTCCTTTCCTTGTGGGTTATAGTCCAGTGCTTGGTTGGTTGTATTTGTTGGATCTTTTCTGAGTGTGTGTGACCAACCCAGCTCCATTTTTTCCTCTTGATTGTAGTTCTTATTTAGTCCTGTTTGGTTTTCTTCCAGAGCTCTTTATTTGATATTTTGTTAGGCCACCATACCTATATATGCCTATATTATCGCCTTCCTCATATATGAACATCTGCGAACCAAATAAGCTCAATACCAATGCATTGATCCAGACAGTCTTTGTAAATGTTGAAGAGCTTCGTGGATCTCTTAAGGAGTGAGCGATTTAGTTGACCGAAGAAACCAAACCGAGAACAGATTATCTCATAAGCAGAGAGCCGTTGTACCAGGGTGCCTAGATATTGAGCAATAAATGGTATGTAGTTGATTGTTTTAGCAACGGGAATAAATATGGTGTGAAAGCATCGCAGTTACTCACCAAAAGCATTCTGCTATTTTCGCAACATCATTAAGTTAAAATAAAACACGAATGGTTCCAGAAAGTAGATATTTTGCAGTCTCAGCGGTAACCTAATTATTAAACATCTATATATTATATAAACAAATAAGAAAATGTGGAAAATCAAGAAATTTAAGATTTATAGGAATGTGCCAGTTTATTTGTCTTTACTAGTATCAAGCTATACTTATATTGTTGAATAAGGATATACATCGCAACACTTGGTTGAACATACATAACCGTTTTCTCGGATGTATCTGCAGATGAGCTGTTTCTAACACGTGCTATTAAATTTAAGAGCTTTTTAATTAAATAACATAAACCTGTTTAATAAACTTTACTATACTAAATACACATAATGCAGAAACATTATTAACTCTGTATACATTAATTGTTAAACGTGTAGCTCCGAGAACACAATACGTATCTCAGGCGTTAACCAGTATGCTTAATTAAGGTCAATACGTTTCTCTTCGAACTAGGAATGAACCCAGTGCGACATTCCGTCATGCGACGTCTGGCGGTAAAACGATTACGCATGAAGCAATATCCGGTGTATTCGATGCACGTGTAAATCGTACTCATGAGGATAATTACTAACGGCTCCAGTTACTGCGTGAGGCACCGTGCACCTATTTCCCCAAGTCGATCACGAGTGGCCTGATTTCGTAACGAGGAAAAACCGGGGGGATTGAGTTCACAGAAGAAACATGACTGCACAAAGTGACCCGGAATGTCGGTCCAAGTACAACACGTCTATTTTACTGCGTGGTATAATGTCCTCGGCGCGCTGAGTCGGAGGACAACAATATTCTTACCACCCCCCGGTCCGTGGTTAGGTGGGGGCCACATCACAATTTATACCGCCCTCTCGACGAGTCGTCACCATCTATCTCGATCTTCTGCCATTCTTTCCCGCTTTCCGCTATTCACACCCGCCCTTCGAAATTGGTCTTCCCTTCTCCTTCTCCCACACCCTTCTGCTTCATGCTCTCTGTGTCAACCTCTACTTGCGCATTCCCTATGCCTGTCCTGCCTATCGCAGTCTGCTCCCCATTACCTTCAGCCTCAGATTGTCTATCTCTTTGTCAAAGCCGCAGCCATTTATCACAGTGTTCCCCGGGTACATAAAGGTCATGACGGAGTGTCCAGAGTTGTAAAGCCATAATCTCAGTAAGTAGAAACGGGTTTAAGGAATTGTCCTGTGCATTATATAAATGATTGTATTGCATTGCGAACAAACGCGTGGGAGGTGTACACCGGAAATTCTTGAAAATCAACCTGCCATTTTTTATGGAGCTACTTTTTATATAGAAAATGTAAACACGGTAAATAAAAAATCTAACAATTGTTAATGATGTACACACTCAGGCACGCACGCACAAGGAAAATAATATATATATAATATTATATATATATATACATACATATAACTTTTGTTTATGATGCACGCACGTAACATATAACAACAAATGCCATTGTATTCATCAACATTGTATTGTTTCTTTTGTGATACGACCATGTTGCAGCAAAACTAAAATAACTGTTATCGTAATTGTTTTGTTTATTACTCGAGCCGCACACACAAACAATCGGCGCAGCTGGTTGAGAGTCTGCCGCTCTACAGCTGCGCTCTTGCACAGGCTGTTCTGTAGGATTCGAACCAGTTTCTTGCCGGCGGTAGTTCTTGTAGGCAAGTTTCATTGAACACTGTAGATATATTTCTTTAAAGCCAGCCAGCATGGTCTCAGTGCTCCATATGTGATGTTTATAGTGCATGTAAGAATGTGCTACTTCACCATCGTGAGTGTAAAGGGTAGCACGAGACAAATAAATACCACGACAAAAATTCAAAATGATTAATCTATTAGTCGATTCGATCAGATAACAGGTCATGTGAGAACTGCAATAATGCGACCCATGCATGCATTGAGGTAGTGTCTAAATAACCCTGAGTGAACGTTCTACACATAGACATCAAGACAACACGCCGGGTAATAAAATACACGATCAGAAAAGTCATTAGTGCCAAGGAAGAATAAAAAGACACGGGAGTATTTTGGCGTAATGATTTTCTGTCAAAGCGAGTGAGACTCGTGACAGAACAAGGCCTGTGTGTGACGAACTGCAGTGAATTCATTGATAACTACACATCCATAGGGACGGGTAGCTGGTCTCCGATTGTCACATCTAAAACTGAGAGTTATCGCAAGTGATAACTGCAGGGTGACGTTGATGGCAATTTAAATCACAACTACTCGTAGTTGTCATTATCAAGATGTAGTTCTTCATAGCTCTTCGTAGGAAAAAAGGAATCTACAATTATTCCGGCTCACAGCCACTCCCCAGTAAAGACGACTTAATTTCAACCCATTTCTTTCTAAGTCGTTCTTTGACGTCACCGTCTGCAAAAATGTAGTCTAATGCAGTGAATGACAGGGACCAGATTTGGTCGGGCGACAGATGGAACGTTTGGGCGGCCAGTGCGTACTCTTCTGACAGTGTCGTGGCAAACACTCCCTTGTCGTCCGTCTGAGCAACAAAACACAACGAAAAGGTGTGACGTAAAATATTACAAAGCAGTTGGTTATTCGCATACTCGGTAACTGCGGAGTGCAAATTAATAATTTTGTGTGATAAACAAACAATTTGTATGATAATAAAACAGACATTTGTCAATACTACCACCGATAGTACCAAGCCCTAGATGGCATGTTGACCGCGCATGCCATTAGCTCGTCCAGAGCGTACAATTGTTAATTAAAATATGTGGGTCTCGAAGAACAGCTGTCAATTCTGTTTTTACTCATATTCGCATCACCAGCATTTACAATGTTGTTTGTATTGACATTTATCTGATTACTGCCTACATGCAATAAAACAGTTTTGGAGAAATACTTTTGGAGATATGAGTATTCATGTGTGTGTGTGTGTGTGTGTGTGTGTGTGTGTGTGTGTGTGTGTGTGTGTGCGTGCGTGCGTGCGTGCGTGCGTGCGTGCGTGCGTGCGTTCGTTCGTGCGTGTAAGAATAAGAATTGGAGAAGGTGAGGGTATGGCATGGTACCACCCTTTTTTTGATACTACCCCTATATACTTACACATATGACACACGGATGACCTATCTCGTGCCAGTAAGAGAAGTGATGGTTGTCTAGCGAACATACTGTCTCAGATTTTACGTTTGATGTCAAACATAACTCTGAAAGACAAGAACTGATCTGGTCAAACTATCTTATATCCTGCGGCGTATTTAGGGAGAAGCGTGGAGCTGTGGCCACCTTTGGCTTGTTTCACTTTTTGTATGCAACCTGCTGTCCTTCTTTGGCTCCCCCTCTGCGAGATCTTAGGCACGCCACTGATTATATATATATATATACAGTATCTGTATAGTACTACATTTCTGTATTATAATTAGCAAAGGTTTGATCCATCTGCAATGTAAGTTACAACAAATACCACAATATGACTAGTCAGTTAATGTCTGTCCCTTAACAATGACATTTAAACTGCATCAATCAACATTCACTTTCGATATAGCATTTCTATTTCCACAAGAATGCTCTACGCCAAGTCGGAATAGTTTTCTGACAGTTTCACTATGCACTACGCTACAGTACACAAAGCTATCAAGTGGTCTGTAGTGGGAATGTCGTAAATGGCTACTGTGGCTGCCATATAATTGCAAATGTTCATCACACAATCGTTAATGTATGCACTGCACATTCTTCAGTCATTTCGTCAAGTTTAATCTTTAATCTGAGAAGGCCTAAGTATTGATGTCTACACATATTTTATACTGAACATGGTGCTCATGATTGTTGGCCCCAGAACATTATAAATAGACCACAGGATGCGAATTTTAACATATATAAGATATTCTGACCAGTGTATAAATAAATAATTTATTTAATTTTCCTTAAAAAATTTATTAACTTTTTATTATTTTAATTAATTAATTACATCATTTTATTTTCATAAATATATTAAATTAATTAGGGCATAATAAACTAAGGTTACACACCTAGTGGAATTCTATGCTTCTCCATCGTCAGCAAGAAGTCATTCTGCCTTGCATCTTCCATGTGCAAATATGTCCCATGTCCGATCCTGTCGGGTAACAGAGCCAGCAGCTGGGAGCATTCTTCCCACTGTCCGGGGATCTAGAAACCCATACGATGTCACAGTCATAAACATATATGACGAATTGTGAATGAATGTGAAAGCGATGGAATGTCTACATGGCAGCCAGATAACGGCAATGGTGAATTTGTAATAAAGGCAACAGTGAATTTGCGATATACACGTCGAATTGAAAAAGAAAGCATATATTTTGGCCATCCATGGACCGTTAACAACATCAGCCTTGTGCCACTGACATATATTCCTTCATCCAGTTGTGCCCTTGTGTGAGGTAGTTGGCAGAGTCATGTCATAAACCTTCTGCTGTGACTCATGTGGTTCACTGATAGGGTCTACACCAGGTTTACACATTTTTACTCCATGTGATATCTTACTTCCCTAGCATAGTCGCCAGGTGGAAGGGATGTATGGCTTTCAGTATATATGCTGAAAGACACATGCAGAGTAGGGTAACCAGGATGGACGAAGCTGCCTAAGTTTCGAAACAGCAGTCGGTGGACTTGATTGACCTCCACAACTGTCGAGCTGTTACAACTTCTGGATAAGCTGACATGCTGTGTCTACATTAACAATTGTTGCTGTTAATAGTAGTAATACTAAATGCTTCAATAAATCTATTAAATTAGATTAATAGTGATTGCCTAAAGTGAAAAATAAACGTGCAACAAAAATCAAGAATATCGCACCAGTGGCTAAGTCAGAATGTGTTCTAAAAGTGGGACATTCTGTTCAAATCTCCAGTTAACTGAGGGCTGACATTTTAACCAGCACGACCGATAAGTGCACGCACAGTTCTATGACATACCAGTTTGATCATTATCAATATCGCATTGATGCAATATTATTTTAAACCAATAAATGCACCATAAAAAAAAAACGTCTTATGGTTGGTTAATTGACATGCACACACGCACTGCTTTTGTACCCAAGTACATTGCCTATTTGGAGCAAACATCTGATCCATTTTCAGCAATTACAAACCTTGATTTATCTTACTGGCATTCCAGCTGGCTTTACTAATTAGTTATTGTGTAATCACTCCTAACTTAACCACATCTAATACGCATGCCGAATGCCTTAGGTAAGAGCATCTATAAACAAACCCAGATGTGAGAAAATGCGATAGTGCTTTGAAATATCCAACAGTGTATTTCAACTCGCAACTGATGTTACAAACCCAGATGTGAGAAAATGCGATAGTGCTTTGAAATATCCAACAGGGTATTTCAACTGGCAGCTGATGTTACAAGAGTCAAAACCAACGTTATTAATTGGTTGAATTCAAATATTATGTTAATGAAATGTCCTTATACAGAATGCAGAGATGATGCGCTACCGGAGGGTACCAATATTATGGGGATATCCCAACTACAGCAATGACGTGGGCTTCTTGAAAAGGATTAATTCGTGATATTGTTTTTGTTCAGCGGTGCTTGTTTAATTAGTAACTTTTAAAATAAATTTACAAAGCTATTTAAATAAAACTGAGGGTTTGGTATAATTTATATGAGTAAACATATTTTAGAAGCGAAAATTATAATAATACCAAAATCGTAACCAAACAAAACTATAAACAGTAATGTTATAAATAAACATGAAACTAGAACAGTGCACAGATGCACACGCCTATGTACAAACAAATGTATGCACTCAACTGCCATTGCCAGGTATTATAACTTATTATCTTCTGGATAAGTTGACATGCTGCTTCTATAAATCCATTAAATTATATCAATAGTAACTGGTTAGGCAAAGTGGTTTACTAGGAAAACCTTGTTGAACACACACCATATTAATTTCATGGGCTGTGCCATACTGTTAGATAACCCTATGTCACAAGTGTGGTATTCTGGCAATATTCGCTCATCAAATGAAAATCTATTTGGAAACACCTAACCGTGTACTTGCCAATAGGATATGGCCATGCTGTTTGTATAAAAACTCAACCTATGTAACATATTATGGCCATTGGTTATTAAACTAGTCCCTTTCTGACATAGCAGAACATATAACAGAAGAGTTTTTTGTTACCTGCATATATACCTGCCGCCTTTAATATGTCACAGAGATAGTTTCGGTTAACCCAGTTCTGAGAACTACGCAGACGCCTATTGGTCGCCCCCAGATGAACAGAGATTTGAAAGAAGCAAACTTAAAATATAAATAATTTTCAATCTATTTTTTTATGATAAATTTTATGATAATTCTAAACAAAAACATTTTGGCAATTGGGCAAAACAGTAGATGGTACATTTTGTAGTTGGGTGCAGCAATTTATGGTTGGTCAATAAGAAACATGCTACATACCTCAGCCAGGTGAAGTGTCAGTTTAAGGCCCTTTTCCTTAGCAGACGACAACACTGGAAGTAGTGGCTTAATTTCACCTTTCTGAAAATATAAAATTTCCATTAATAGTATTAATATTAAGATTTCATTCCATTTAGACAGTAGTTAATTTGATACATCCAAACAAGTGCTGTTACAAGTAGTTATACTTTTGATGAGTGGGATTGATTGATGGTGGATTCATAGATGGAGGGAACAAATGTAGGACACAATCCCCCTGGACAAAAGCCCCCTCAGACATAATCCCACCACCTAAATGGCAACTAGGACAAAATCCCCCCTACCCAAATCATCATCCTCACACACGTCGTTTAATTGATTTCTTATCATGTTTTATAGTGTCACGTAGAACTAAACATTATTTTTTATTGTTCAACTTTAAAATGTATTGCCTTATAATTCTTGATTGGACCACAGTTCAGATTATGAACCGAAAAGCCACTAAACAGTTCATGTACCCAAAATTAGCACTCATTAACAAGTGGACACTCTTCTGGCCCCAAACTGATGGTTTCAGAAAACATGGCAGTAAATGCAAGGCTAATGTACTGTCTACAGAAGGGTATACATACAGCAACACAAATGTAAAAACCTTTGTAGCATTTCTGAGTCATCGACATGGAGGTCGTGAAGACTAACAAAGGTGGAAATAAGTTATGCTATTTGGTGTGAGAGTGATGACATTGCCACACAGTCATAAAGATATGTAACTAAATATTGACAGGGGCAAATAAAGGTTATTACTTCTTACGTTTTTGTTATGTGAGGAGGGGAATTTTGTCCAGGGGGATTGTGTCTGGGGGCCCTGGTGGGGAGGTTATGTCCAGAGGGATTTTGTCCATACACCGGTGGGAACATAGGTGGAGGGAAATGGGGCGAGAGTGTTCTGGGAAAGACAGAGAAAATAATACCGGGATTGACATAATATTAGACTGACTAAAAATAAGGAAGATTTTATTTAATTCAACGAAAAAAGCAGCCTCTGCAGTTAGACGTTTCACTCATTTCAGTTTCATTTCGCAAAAAAATAGAACCTGTCTAGTTTTGACTACAATATGTTAGCTCGTTTGTGCAATGTGTTGTTTAATCATGATCAGTTCAACTAACTACTCAATTAATTTCAGTCTGGCCAAATTGAAATCAAGTGAAATAGGCAAAAGTGGCCAGGCGTAGCTGGCTCTATATATTGTACAATAACACGTTGGTATTCACACTTTTGCATGTTATCTGATCCAATGATCAAAGAAATTTCGTTTGATGATTTTAATAAATGTAAGCACTCTTATTAAACAGACTGCACATATTACTTAAATGTACAATAATACACTACTCATTTATTTAGGCCCATCATTTGCACTTTACAAACATACTGGAATACACCAGCGGTATTGTCATATAAATTACATATTAAATTATTTATTTGGTAATGCAAAATAAAAAGGTATATTTATTTCATTAATTGGGTAAGACATATGCTGACATGTTACAATCGAATTCGAGAAAAAGTGCATTTCCGATATGGGCCAGAGAAACTACTATTAACTTAACTTGTGAATCCCTTTAGCTGTGTGTTTGTATTTTGCTGTTAATTAACTTGGGAGTGTTGTTTACAAGAAGCAGTATTTTATACCTTATAAATGCTTTGCAAATTCATTTGTTTGTGCTATTAAAAATTTAAAGTCCAAACACTACAGATTTTAACATCAATGAACCTTTTTTGCAATGGGCTAAATGAACTGAGGATGCAGTGTACTATACTGTTATTGAACATTTGATAAGTGGGATGGGTGGGTGGGTGGGTGGGTGGTTCAGTGAGTGGATGGATGGATGGTGGATTAGTAAATGGAGGGAAACAGGGTGGTAGGGACTTCAAGAGACAGACAAAGAGATGCAGAAAGAGGCAGAGAAAGAGATGGAGATAGAGTAAGAGAAAGACATCGAGAAAGAGACCGAGGAAGATATGGACAAAAGAGATTTTAACGAGACAAGATTTAACAAGATTGCCATCCCAAACAACAAGTTCCAGATGGCTAGTGGACAAGGAAGCCATTCGCTTATCGAGAGTCCAACAATTTTCTCATCTATGTGTAGCCCACCCTTATCAAATATCTGTCAATTCTATTTTTAAACATATTCACAGATATTTAACAGATGGAGAAACATACGAGAACGAGATAGAGAAAAAGATAGATATGGAGAAAGAGATGAGGAAAACAAATCCAGTTTGGACTGGCTATCACCTACTGTGGGGTCACCGCTGAGGTCAATCCCGACAACAATGCCATCAGTCCTATGCATGTATTCCGCTGCCAGGTTCACAGTGTCCATAGCGTCACTGACGGGACATCGCCTATCCACTGACAGCAACAGTCGTACCACGATGTCCAAGTCTGGGGTAGAGTGGCATTCATCAATGGCACGCAAGATGGCACCAATGTATGATGTT
Organism: Lamellibrachia columna; assembly: GCA_963662155.1. Classification (NCBI taxonomy): domain Eukaryota; kingdom Metazoa; phylum Annelida; class Polychaeta; order Sabellida; family Siboglinidae; genus Lamellibrachia; species Lamellibrachia columna. The sequence goes on from OY759273.1 coordinate 8,179,879, forward strand.
TTTGTCATTCCGTTAGACGGCACGGCCCGCGGCGTGCTCCTCAGCTCTAGGTATTTCACATTGTCAGCAGCAAATTCACGAATCACTTCTGATGTGACCTAGTTGTTAATATAAACAACAGGTAACTAATCCCTGACAATGATTCATGTCAGTAAGCAGTAGACAACTACATGAGGCAACTAGACACCCTATATATATATACCGGTATATGTAATTATGTATATATATTAATATATATATTAAGGTATGTATATATATATATATAATATATATATAAATACAGACAATATATATATATATACCTTAAGCCAGAACATAAATAAAGGGTTTAGTAGCACATTTAGTACAGCTTTAGTTTGTCTAACAAATGTGGAAATAATATATTTAAGCAGAAAAAATACCTACAAATTATAAAATAGCTATCTAAGAGGGGCCAAAGATATTAATTCCCTTTACCTTGTTCTTTGTTTTTCATGGAGACAGAAAATCATTAAAAGCATTTGTAGCACAAAGATTATATTGTCTACTTAAACTTACCTTGTAAATAGCATCCTCGTTGTCACATAATTGATGGATCAATTTGAACATTTCAAAGCAGCTGAAATGTAATGAAGTGATTGATGCTGGTCTGCATATAAACCTTAGAGAGAATCATATGATATTTATACACTTGCAGCCAATCTTCAAAGCAGTAAGTAACACCAGTAGAACTCAAGTACAACCAATAATTAACATTCATGACAATGTGACTTACTCAAACAATATTTAGAATTCATGACAGTGGCTTACTCAAACAATAATTAGCATTCATGATGAAGTAACTTACTCAAACAATAATTAGCATTTACAACAAGTTGACTTACTCATACAATAATTTATATTCGTTAAAATGTGGCATACTCAAACAATAATTAACATTCATGAAAAGGTGTCATACTCAAACAATAATCAACATTCATGACAAGGTGGATTACTAAAACAATCAGCATTCATGCAAAGATGACTAACTCAAACAATAATTAGCATTCATGTCAAGGTGGCTCACTCAATACAGCATTAAATTAGCATTCAGGACAAAGTGGCTTATTCAAACAATAATTAATATTCCAGACAAAGTGGCTTACTCAAATAATAATTAACAGTCATGACAAGGTGGCTTACTCAAACAAACAATATTTAGAATTCATGACAATGTGGCTTACTCAAACAATAATTAACATTCATGACAATGTGGCTTATTCATGACAATGTGACTTACTCAAACAATAATTAGCATTCATGACAATGTGACTTACTCAAACAATAATTATAGTAATAGTTGCCTAGCAACTAGGTCTATCAAGCTAACAAACAAGGCTGCCGCTGTCGGATAATCCATCATATTTTTCATTGCACTTATGGCCCAAACATTTGTCTTTGCGACAAAAACATAGTGCAACATTGTTTCAGCTAGAACAGTATGTGGAAAAGTTTGATCTGACACATGTATGCCGCCCTAGTAATGTAATAAAATATATGTAAATATGGTTGCTAAGGCGAAGTCTACAGGTTCTTACAGGTACTTTTGTGGCATTTATGTCTCTTGTGCCAGCTCTTTGTTTTTTTATTGTCAGGTCTGATTTTGCACATGCATTTGACAATTTCCCAGATAGGGGTGGGGCAGTATAGTCTTTTTTGAAGGGATGGCTTTGCCACAACTTATCCCTTTTTCTCTCAAAAGATTGGATAGATGGAGCCTCCGCCATATTCTGTGGGAGGCTGTTCCATCCTGTGCATTGGTGTACAAAATTAATGAATATTTTCTTGTTTAATCTGCATCTTTTTTATATTTTAGGTTGTCCTCTTGTGTCAGAATCATTGTCTCACAACATAACTAAACTACCAGTAGATGAAACCAAAGCATCATATTTCCCTGTTATATCTTATATAATTCTATCATGATTCCTCTGATTATTGTCGCCTGAGTTGGTAATTTTAATCTCTCTAAATGTTCTTTATAGTCAAAGTCTTTAAAATCAGGATTTAATTTGGTAGCTCTACACTGGATGCTTTCAAGGGTTGTGACATGCTTCAATAGGGGTGGAGTCTAGATTTGATTAGCATATTCTATGTGTGTGCGGACAAGGAACTTGTTGTGAAGCACTGTTCGTCTATATGGTCGAAGGATGCTGTATTATGTCCATCAATGAGTTGGCTTTGTTAATTTTTTCTGACATGTGCCTCAAAGCATAGTGACAAGTCAATAGTAAATTCAATATTTTTAACCTTGTCTGTACTGTTTAATATTGTATGATCTGGTCCCAGTGTGTGTATCCGTAATTGTTTATATGTGATTTACCAATTCTCATATAGCTGCATTCACTTGGGTGGAATTTCAAGAGTGATGAACCTGTCCAGTGTTCAGCAAGGATTGGGTCTTGTTGTGGTCTTATGCAATCATCATGAGTATAGATTGGGTGGAAAAGCTTCATGTCGGATGTCGAAGCTTGACAGAGGTCACGCTCATAATTAGGATTGTGACATCAGACACTGGATGAATTAGGTGAATTAGCATTCATGACAACTTGGCTTACTCATCCAAAGTTCGTATTTCTTTTGCAGCTATTCTCATTTGTTCTGGGCCGACTGATGAAATATCTCCTCTCCGTTTCCTCTCATCAATCAGATGTTGTATCGTCTGCATGCTGATAGAGCCACTTAGATGGGCGTGCAACTCCTGCAAACACAGCCATGTAAAAGAAACTGTGGCACAACACAAGAGGGCTAGGTTGAGTTCCTGAGTTGGAACCTGAGTTACAAAACATTTGAAATTAATTCAAATGCATAACCAAACCATAAATTGAAACATTTGTATTCAAATGCGTTGACATGCATTTGTCAATAAGCCTGGTTGGAATTGTTCAATTAAATTCTAGATTTATAATTCAAATAGATTTGCACAGGTAAAATTGGAACTGAAAGATTTTGATGAATTGACACAGGAACTGGAATAAAATAACGATTACACAAATTCTTTTTAAATTCCTGTAAGACAGCAGACTTATTGGCAAGTTACAAACTGGCAAGTCAAGTGAAGTGTCAAGTCATGGACCTGCAAGTCAATTCAAGTCTCAAGTCAATGACCTCCAAGTCCAGTTCAAAGTCACCAGGGTTCACCAATCACCATCATTATTGTGGCTTGCTGCAGTAATTTTTAGCGGAAAATATAGGCAGATGCTGCTCTGCCTAATATTAATAATCATTGTATTTGTTGTATCATTTGGTGCGCCCTGTCACAACATCAAGTCACAAACTGGCAAGTCAATTCAAGTCTTAAGTCAATGACCTCCAAGTCCAAGTAAAGTCTCAATTCATCTCTCTGAATTCCAAGTCAAGTCGTGAAAATGTGCGACTCGAGTCTGACTCAAGTCGCGCTTGATTGGTGTGACGTAACACTGACCAAACCAGGTCGGATAGAATGTGTTCGGCTTATGCTAGTCATGACTAGAGTGATCAATGGTCGGTGTTGGATGGTGAGTGTTTTTTAGACAGTACCCCTTTGAAGGATTTATTTCACCCAGTACAAAATAGCTATAAACAGTTAAAAGTCATATTTGTGGACTGTACTTTCAATTTTTAGTTGGACCACTTAAAATGTTGAGATGTTGCTTGGCTGCCTGTGTGCGTGTCTGCTTCTAGTTGTTTCCAGCATTTGGCAACATCCTATTAGCTGACTAGTCTGTATTTGATGGTGTTGCGAGGTCTCATTCAACTAGCCCGTCTTTCTCAGAATGTTATCGCCAAGCCAACCTTTAAGTGCTGGCACTGAGGGTGGTCACTGCCAAGGTGCACGTCGTCCTCAATGGTTTTTTACATCCCCAATTAAACAAGATGGATCCAACATTGATGTGATCATCCGAGTCACAAGAGTTGCACAGTCTCCAATGTTAAAAGCCAAGGATCCATATCCATGCCTGGCCCAGGTCTTCAACCCAGAACTCTGGCATGTAAAGTGGATGTGCTAACCACTGCAGTACCGTGTCTCTCTAATGTGATAGAAGGATCATAACTCAGGGGTGAGATTTAGCGGTCGCCAATGGTGCTCTAAAATGGCTCCGGGCGACTTCAATTTTTGACTACAGTGGCCTGCACGACGACTTGAAATATTTATGGAGCTGCAATATTTTAGACGCAGCAAAAATAAACGTAATGTTAACAAACATCTCAGAAGTGTTGTCCTGGCTATATCGCATTTATGTGTTTGTGACACATTTGACCTTGCAAGATGTGTTGCTAAACCGTAGCCGAAGCGATATCAATAGGGAGCATTCGTTATATTTTTAATCAACCACATCGATGCTCAACATGTAACTGAACGGTCATTCTACACTGAAATAATAACCGGTCATGTTAATAGTCTTGGTGCTGTGTTGCGCCACTTTTATATACGCTTCCAGTAAATTAATCGGGAACCTGGTTAAAGTTGCTCTAGGCTGACGCTGCGTAGCGCCACCTGATGTCCTGACTGTTGGTGTACCATATTATGAAAACAAAACAATCTGTCACATGTGTACAATTGTATACTGTATTTGTTTCAGTATTATGTATTACATTGTATTGATCCTGCCTTGAAAATAAATGTTTCAAAACTGTTTGCTTTTGATGTTTTTATTTGTTGTTGGTGTCGTTCATACATTCTACCTTCAAAGTATTTACTTTCTATCATCAAAGTATTGATTAGCAAGTGGGCTACCTAAGAAGCTGTCAGGATACTTCACTTTGCAACAGGGTTGTTTGATTTAAATCATTTGATTTAAATAATGATTTAAATCACTCCAAAAAAAATCACTGATTTATGATTTTTTTATTTCCAATTTTTTTAATTGCTGATTTATATGAATTTAACACAAATAATTGTTTACAAGCATCAAGATCAACACAGTTTTGTATGTTTTTTTAATACAAAAACACAATGTGCGCACACTTGTGTAGTTGTATTGTCACCAGATAGCCAGATAGTCAAATATTTTATGACATTGTATATGTTTGAGCTATTCTTTTTCTGAATGTAGTGAAGCCGCACAAACTTGTCTTAAAGAGGAAGTATTTAAAGTCCACTTAGAGCTTGTGCTAGTTGTTACCAAGTCAGTATGTTGAGTCAAGTGAGACAGTCTTGGTGACAATTGTGAAATAATAGTTTGCAGTGTGGTTGGAGACCCATAGAGTACACAATTAAAGCCCTGGACAGGTGCCGTATCGTAAAAAGGACATAGACAAGCTAGAAAGAATACAACGAAGAGCAACTAAAATGATTCCAGAATTGAGAGACATTAGCTATGAAAGTCGCTTATTACAATGTGGTTTGACAACACTAGAGACCAGGAGACTAAGAGGAGACCAAATAGAAGTATTTAAAATAGTGAAAGGTTATGAGGATGTTGATAGGAATATGTTCTTCAAACTTAAAGAAGGCAGTAGAACCAGAGGACACAAAGCAGCATTAGTTAAGGAGCAGTGTAGGTTGGACATGAGAAAGTACTCTTTCTCACAGAGGGTGATAAATGAATGGAACAAACTGCGAAATGATTGTGTTAATGCTAGTAGTGTGAATATGTTTAAAAATAGAATTGACAGTTATTTGATAAGGGTGGGCTACACATAGATGAGAAATTGTTGGACTCTTGATAAGCCAATGGCTTCATTGTCCACTTTGCCATCTGGAACTGGTTGTTTGGGATAGCAATCTTGTTAAATCTAATCCACCCTCTCAGCAAACAATAAGTAGCACTGCTACAGTCACAGACACACAGCATGCTTTCCATTCCAAGACAGATTATGCAACTACAGGGGGTGAGGCCTTGTGGACATTGTCTAATGTCTTTAAATAAGCAAAAATCATGTACTCTCTGTTAAGACAAATGCCCAAATCGATTTGAATAGAACATGTTTGAAGAGTTTATAAATATAAACATCTAAATAAATGTCTATATTCCAGATTTAAAAAAATCTAATAAATACAAAAAATCTGATTTTTTTATTTAAAGAAATCATGATTTTTTTCAACCCTCCTTTGCAAGGTTGGCAGCCCGACTGGCTACCTTCCATGACTTGCTAAATCTAACCCTTGTAACTGTATTGTAATTTTGTATACTTGTGGAATTGCCTGACAAAAGTTTAGTATTGGTTTCGACGGGAACATCACTAACATACTGTACTCACAACGATTAGCTATGATGACATTATGACTTGTCTTATCTTAGTCTGACTTAGTCTTAGATTTAGGTCACATATTTGTTCAATGTCCTATTACGCCATTATGTGTTTGTTGGTGATGGTGTGGTTGCCACCACATTTCACCAAAAAAAAAACAATCTCAGCAGCAATATTTCATAATGTGCCAAAATTACACAACAATCAGCCTCATCAACCACCCGAGCTGTCATGCTGAAGATACTACTCAACAGACTCAAACCCCAGGCAGAAGAGATCATCGCTGAAGAACAAGCAGGTTTTCAAGCAGGATGGAGCACCAGTGAACAGATCTTCAAACTTAGAATCCTTTGCGAGAAACACCTTCAACATCAGCAAAGCCTGAATCATGTCTTCATAGATTTCAAGAAGGCCTTTGATAAAGTATGGAATGCGGTCCTATGGGCAACCATGAGGAAGTACAACATTGGCTCCAAGCTTGTCCGAACCATTGAACACCTATATGACAATGCCACCAGTGCAGTAATCTTCAACAGCAGCATAGGAGACTGGTTTCAAACAACAGTCGGAGTTCGACAAGGATGCCTACTATCACCAACGCTCTCCAACATTTTTCTGGAAAGGATCATGACTGATGCTTTAGAAAACCATCAAGGCACTGTCAGCATTGGAGGCAGGAAAATCACCAACCTTCGTTTTGCTGACGACATTGATGGCTTAGCAGGAGATGAACAAGAACTAGTCAATTTAGTGGAGCGCCTCGAGAAAACTTCTACATCATACGGCATGGAGATCAGTGCCGAAAAGACCAAACTGATGACGAACAACACACAAGGCATCAGCACGGAGGTCAAAGTTAATGGACAGAGACTTGAGACAGTAACAAGCTTCAGGTACTTGGGATCAATTATCACAGATGAGGGTTCCAAACCGGAGATACTTGCCAGGATTGCACAGACAACAGCAGCACTAACAAGGTTGAAACACTTATGGAACGACAGAAACATCACGGTCATTTCGAAAATAAGGCTGATGTGCTCCCTTGTCATGTCCATCTTTCTGTACGCTTCTGAAACATGGACCCTCTCAGCAGATCTACAGAAGAGGATACAAGCCATGGAAATGAGATGCTTTCGGAAAATCTTGCGCATATCATACAAAGACCATGTTACTAACGAAGCTGTCTGCAACAAGATCAAACAAGCCATCGGACCATATGACGACCTTCTTACAACAGTTAAGAAGCGTAAACTGAAGTGGTACAGTCATGTATCATGATCATCTGGCCTTGCAAAGACTATCTTGCAAGGTACTGTAAGAGGGGGGAGATGAAGAGGTAGACAGAAGAAGAGGTGGGAAGATAACATCAAAGAGTGGACAAGAATGGAGTTCGCTGACTCCCAGAGGGCTGTCGAGAACAGTGAAATGTAGAGAGAGCTGGTTAGAAAGTCATCAATGGCGCCCCAACGATCCTTACGGGTTATGGGAAAAGTGAAGTGAAGAAGCCTAACAATTGAAATGCGTAACATACATCTATGACTATGACTATGTATTCATTTTCAATCAATGTTGCATACACGGTTGTGGATGGTTGTAGTACGACCAAAATGAACTATAATGATTAAGCTTTGGTCATATGATTCACAATACGTATATGTTATCTAATCAATATATCGGGGTGGGAGGGTTGTATTGTACCAGGTCTAGGGGGTGCGGTGTCATGGCATTACTGTCATTGACATTGCATTAGCATCGATTCATGGCATTATCATTAGCATTACCCATTACATTAGATCAGAAACCGCGATGTGGTGAAAGAACACATACAACAGAACCGCCACCTGACAAAAGAGCACGACAGAACTGTCAAAATACACCTGTGGTCGTGGGAATTGGAGCCTGGAGGGTCAAGATCGCCTAGGCCTGCGGCAAATATGCAACGGCACCTGATGATGACCCTCCATTATCGCCCTCTGCACGATTTAAATGCTGCTCAAAACAGTCGAAGACGCCTCAGCGATACTTTACCGCTTTCGGTATGCGTTCAACGAAATGTAGCATAAAGTTGCTGCTATTCTTGTCAGCTTTTTTTGAACTTGTCATTGTAGAATCTCCCCGAAGCATAAACGAACGTTGATGTCCTTCGTGTTGCTAGATAGCGCCACACAAAAACCGCTTTCGAGCTACACCACTGTGCGACGCCACAGTAGGGCGTAAGCACTGATCTATTTATAGATCAGTGGGCGTAATTAAGGCAACCAATTCCAAATAAGTTAAAATTATTAGTTAAACCGGTATATTTCCCACAGAATGTTGAAATATTGATACATATGCAGCTGAATTAGTTCGATAGCTTCGTGGTTAGCACAGTACAAGCGCGATAATCCTGTATTGTCTAGAAATATCGCTTTAACACAAACTATGTACCATTTGCTGTTGCATATAATAAATTATAGCTAAGCTCAGTTCCATTGTTATATGGAATGATATCATTTGAATAAAATGAACTATTATACATCTAATAACTACCGATTGTGCAAGCTAACATTCAGCTAAAAACACATTGATTATTCCAATCATTAGCTAGGCTAAATATATAATGTTTAGTGTCCGCCAGGTGGCGGTTTCTAATAATATTCCTACAGACGGCGCTACTGTGCGAGGGGAACTTCAGGGTTTTTTGAGAACTCTGAACTTCCGCAATCGAAAATGACGTTTTCCGTGTCACTGTGCATACATTCTTAATTATATTTATCTGTCAGTTTACGTTAATGAAGTTTGATTTACCTTTCTTGTAGATTATGTCATTCATGTGAGACAGGTAAGTTAAATATAACACGTATAACTTATTATATATAAGTTGTTGCATTGGTTTCAACTTGAAATTCAAGTTGAAGTTGAGTCTTGACAATTATTTATGTCTTATGACCATGTTATCACTGTTACTGTCATAGACACATACCCAGTGTCAGTGGTAGTGCAGTGGTAATTGTGACATTGACATTATTACTTGCGTAAATACCAGTCAGTGTCACTGGATTTTAATTTTTTTTCATTTATATAATCATAGTTAATCCTCACCTCTAATGGAGCTGCAAAGATGACGTATGTGGTTCCTAACATAATTATAGTAACGTGCGGTGATCGAATCATGACTCATGCTGGTTTTTCCCAAATATCACGATTTGTTGATGGTAACTTTAATTTTAATTTCTACCATTAATGAATAACTGTTATGTTGTTAAACTATTCACAATTCATTTCAAAATTATATACATGTGCCAAAGACAAAATAAACATAAGTGTTTATTTATAAAATTATAGCAGATGTTGGGTGGTGGAAATACATGCCAAACTATGCAGTTATTGTACTAGTGTCCAGATCACTTTCATTTTGTTCAGTTTGATTATCAGATTGGGCAACCTGAATATGTATTATATATATATATATATATATATATATATATATATATATATATATATATATATATATATATATATATATATATATTATATATATATATATATATATATATAATATTCAGGCTGCCCAATCTGATAATCAATTGAATAAAATGTATATATATATTATATACATATATATATATATATTAGTGCCCTGCACGGGCCTAGAATTTGATCCCAAGCCCAGCCCGCAATTAGCAGTTAGAGTCCAGGCCCGCAATAATTGTTCAAGCCCGGCCTGGCCCAGGCCCGCAAACTAGAATTTAGCCCATACCCGCGGGCCAAAGATGGGTAAGCCCGTGGCCCGCAAGCCCGCGGCCCGCTAAGTTTAGAGAAGATAAACCTATAATCTTATAACAAAGACGAGGATGAGTTCTAAAACTCCAGCACTACCAACTTCTTCAAACTTATGAATATCCTGAAGAAAAATAAAGAAAAACTTCTTAGTATCATTACTATTAAATATGATAACATTTGTTATATTTGGCTTTAATGTATTGGCTTATGGTTAGGGTAGGAGATTTGTTTATCTAACCCTGACTTAACCCATATGCAAGCCATAACCCCAATTTATATTGTTAATTGAATTAGTTCAACTAAGTTAACATAATTTAATATGATATTTCAATTAAATGTCACCCACTGGCACTGACACCCAGTAGCATTTCCAGCAGGTCTGCAGTCACTAGCCTGAGACAGACAGGTTCAGACATGTGTGAATTAGTACAAGTGTGAATGAATTAGGACTGGGGAGAAATACCAATTACCAACTGGGTTGGGTAGTGGGCTAGTGGCCTAGTGGGCACTTGGCAGTGGGCAGATCATTCAGGTGGGCAATGTTTGGAGGGAAGACCTAGACAATAGAATGTCCACTGGTAGGGTCAAAGGGTGATAAGTTGATGGTTAATCATGGCTTGATTGCCTCTGCAAATATTTCTAAAGTAAACATTTGGGGCTGGCTACTTCCAGCCAAGTGAACTTATGGGGGGCCATTAGATTCCATGCAAGGTCTCAATTTGCAACTATATAATACTAAAGAAATAATTTTAAGCATTCATTAACCGGAATTACAATTTATAATCAGTTTTTATTAAAAAATAAAGTAATACTCGGTGTTTTGTATGAATATTTTTATTATGTCCAGGCCCAGGCCCGGCCCGGCCCGCTAACACTAGGCCCAGGCCCGGCCCAAGCCCGATGTGTAAATTATTTTCAGCCCAGGCCCGGCCCGGGCACGCAGTATGTAAGCCCCGGCCCAGCCCGCGAAATTATGTAGAGGCCCGGGCTGTGGGCCGGGCTTGGACCCAAAGCCCGACCCGTGCAGGGCACAAATATATATATATATATATATATATATATATATATATATATATAGTAAGTTATGCATAAAATTAATATGGTAGTGTTTTATGTAATTTAGTAAGTCACACAAAACTACTTTTAGGCCATGTGTGTGTGTGTGTATATATATATATATAAATATATATATATATATATATATATAATATATATATATATATATATATATATATATATATATATATATATATATATACACACATGGCCTAAATGTAGTTTCTGATGGTCTCACTTCAGACGTCAGAAAAGTATTTCTGAGAAGTTGGTAAATACCACGATAATTACCATGGTATTTACCATCTCGTCAGAAACTTGCCAACCCTATTATATGCATTTTGGACAATAAATACTGTAGTTATGGCTACTCAAAAATGAAACGACCACTAACGAGGCTAATTTTCAAATGCAGAATTCATCACAACTTCTATACAGAAAAATTTTGTAGTGTAAAGTGTGTAGTTTCTTGTATAGACATTTTGTGATCTTCCAAAAACTTCTTCATACAAAAATACATTTCACAGATTGTACCTTGCAAAAAAAGCAACTGTGATTTTACCAACTTTCACAGGATACATATGCACAACCATCTTATACATGAATGAAGTCAAAGTGGATATTCTATATACGGGTCAGGATGAACACACACACAACATTTCAAGGCTCCAACCCTACTCGTTACTAAGTTATTGGACCTCAAACTTTGTTAAAATTATGATGTCAGTGATTTACATGCAAATAACGGGTACCACCTAAGGTTGCAAAATAATTTTGTCTCAGAAATTGTTAGGAGTAGGAATAAAGCTAAAGCTTGAGATTTGGGTAATTGGAGAATACATGGTAAAAAATTAAGACATCTGAAGACCCACTGAGGAACAATGGAACAAAGTCTCACTCACGTGAATACCAGATATTCTCCAAAAACCCAAACAAACCAATCTCAAATTTTAAGTTCCAACTCCTCATAATTTAGGAGATTATTTTAAAGATTAGGTAACATCGATTTTGTTACGTAAAATAACAGCTTCATAATTTCGGCAAAGTTTGAGGTTCAGTAGCTCGATAATGAGTAGATTTAACAAGATTTAATAAGATTGCCATCCAAGGCAAAGGTCCTGATGACAAATGGACAAAGAAGCCGTTGGCTTATCAAGGGTCCAACATTTTTTATCTATATGTAACCAGCCCTCTGGAGATATGTGTCAACCTTGTTTTTTAACATATTCACGCTGCTATCATTTATACAATCTGTAGATAATTTGTTGCATTCATTTGTTGTCCTCTGTGAGGTCGAGTACTTCCTGATATCCAATCTCCACTGAGCCTTTACTAATGTTACCTCATGTGCTCTTGTTCTACTATCTTTCTTGTGTGATATTTCTATCAATATTTTCAATATCTTAAAAACTTAAATTTGATCTCATCTTAACCTCCTTATCTAGGGTTCTTAAACCACATTCTTTTAGGCATTCTTCATAAGTAAGGTCTCTTAGTTCTGGAATCATGTTCGTTGCTCTCCTCTGTATTCCACATTCTTTTAGGCATTCTTCATAAGTAAGGTCTCTTAGTTCTGGAATCATGTTCGTTGCTCTCCTCTGTATTCCACATTCTTTTAGGCATTCTTCATAAGTAAGGTCTCTTAGTTCTGGAATCATGTTCATTGCTCTCCTCTGTATTCCACATTCTTTTAGGCATTCTTCATAAGTAAGGTCTCTTAGTTCTGGAATCATGTTCGTTGCTCTCCTCTGTATTCCACATTCTTTTAGGCATTCTTCATAAGTAAGGTCTCTTAGTTCTGGAATCATGTTCGTTGCTCTCATCTGTATTCCACATTCTTTTAGGCATTCTTCATAAGTAAGGTCTCTTAGTTCTGGAATCATGTTCGTTGCTCTCCTCTGTATTCCACATTCTTTTAGGCATTCTTCATAAGTAAGGTCTCTTAGTTCTGGAATCATGTTCGTTGCTCTCCTCTGTATTCCACATTCTTTTAGGCATTCTTCATAAGTAAGGTCTCTTAGTTCTGGAATCATGTTCGTTGCTCTCCTCTGTATTCGTTCAAGCATATCTATATCTTTCTTACAATATGGTTTCCAAGCTTGTATTCATATGAATTGAATAAAACAATATGTTATATTTTTCCTAATCAACCCAAGAATTTGATTACCCTTTGAAGCTACAACACCACACTGTTCAAAAACAATTTTGTTAAGCATAACCTCGCTTGAGGAATCCATGATCCATGAATCCATGACATGGATTTAATAATTTATGCCTAACAAGGAAGTCCACAATATGGTCTTTAATTAACGTTTGTAATAATTTACTGATGTTAAACTCACTGGTCTTTAATTATCTGACTTATTTCTTGAACCCTTTTTAAACTATGTTATGATATTTGCTACTTTCCATTCAAAAGGAACCACACCCTCTTTTAAGAACAAGTTGAACAATCTTGCAAGTGGTATACTAACTTGTTCTACTGTTTCCATTAGTAGTTTTGGTGGAATTCCATCCACTCCAGGAAATTTATTATCCTTCATTGCCTTTATTTTCTTAGCTACCATTTCTGGAGTTACAGTTAACTGCCGTAGATTTAGTCCGATTTAGCCTCCTGAAATTTAACATCTGGAACTGGTAATGAACTAATATCCTTTCTGGTAAACACTGAACTGAAGTATCCATTTAGGTCTTCCGCCATTAAAAAACCTTGTGATATTATATTTCCAGCACTGTCTTCTAGTGGTCCTACCTTGTCTCGTATGTTTTGTTTACTCCTGACACGTGCATAAAAACTCTTGCTGTCATTTTTTTAATTTCAGTCGTAGCTGCATTAAGTGCCTCTTTGTAATTTGTGTAGTCTTCTTCCTTTCTGGTACGCCTATAAACCCTCCACATTTTTCTAATAGCTTCTTTTGACAAGTGTTTCTTTCTATACCATTTCCTTGTTTTTTCAAGGGAACAAATTGATCAATAATACTCTCAATTTCATATTTTAGAATATTCCAACATTCAATTGCAGTCTTATTCCTCAGCATGTTATTCCAATCTAGCTTTGCTCAGTATTGTCTCATATCTTTATATTTACCTTTGTGGAAGTTTCTCCTTTATTTCTTTACACTTTTACTTTGATGTCAAAATTGATGTTATCATGAACACTGTTACCCATTGGTTCTTTTATTTTGACATTGTCCACAAATGCTCCACTGGTAAAAAAATTTTTTTTCTCAGAATCTATTAGGAGTAAGAAGCTGCAATTTGTGATTTGTTCACTTGGATATTTGGGGTATATATGGTAAAAACATTGAAGAGATCTGAAGACATAGTGGAATGACCCTGTGGTGAAGTAAGAAGGACAATTTTAATAGAGACCACAAGTTGACCTTCCTGTTTTTTGTTTCACATGAATGTAGGGCGTATTAAATTGTGATATGTGAAATTAAACAATTCATATGATGTGACATACGTGCAGTTGGGCAGGCATATTCACAGGTTTGTTTGTAGAAGCTATTGGCTGTAAAATAGTGCATTTTTATGAGAGCAGGCGGAAGGATTTATGGAAATTTTTCTGCTATGGGCCACGTGGGCACATGAATAGGCTATTTTAGTAAATATTGATGGGCATCACACATGGGGGCATTTTAAAAGAGCTGGAGTTATGTGATTTTGACAAAACAGTTGCTGTGAAGAATTTTCAGAATGTTTATAGTGGTCGTGTTTTCTTATAATCAGACAAAATGTTAACATGGCCACCAATGCAATTTGGCACTGTGGTCTGACCTCAATAGAGGCATAATATGTACGAACATATGATTCATATCAGGTACATTGCATGTTCAGTGTGTTGTATGTATTTCTGCTGTGATGCATATTTCAGCAAAGTTTCTGGTTCTGCTGATCTGACGGTGTCAAGATGCCGACAGGAATCGGCCAAAAAATGAGCATTTATGACTTGACTCATATGGTGCGCTCTGAGATTGAAAAGAACCTACAGGAGAAATGGGAGGATTTGTTGGGGGTTGTCACTGAGGATAATCTACACTTCAGTCTCAGGTGATTTGCAAATATTTTACATTATAGTGATAATAATCAGTTATCATACACATTTATATGAGGTGATTTATGTAAAAAAAAAATAACACACCTATTTCCAAAACTTTTTATAAAAACATGTCAGCTGTCGACAAAGCCAACATAACTCCTGGTTTCTATGCAAGAGAATATTTCTAAAATGATATAATGATAGTGAAGTTTGGTTTTTGCAACCAACTTCTGCAACCATGTTTGTGACTAAAAATCAATTAGTATACTTTTGTGTATAATGGTATGTAGGGGCCTACCAAGAAGAAATATCTACATACAAGTATAGGCTTTCCTTAATAACAACACTTACATTTAGACATATTTAATTGTTGCATGACACATACCTAAATCACCATTGTGATCAATTGATATTAGATATGTTTTTTTCATCCTACAGTTTGAAAAAAGAAACATCACCGACTTAGACACTTAGTGTATGTGGAAATAACTTACTTACATGCAAGCCAAAACCTTTTTGTCCATATCTTTGTTGCACTACTTGCACAATATTTGTCATCTGCAATATTTCAGGGATTATCAGATAAAAGAACTAGAACGAGAATGTCACCCAGCAAGAAAGCTGTTGGACCTATGGGGTGACCGGGGAATGTCAGTCAGTCAGCTTGCCAAATACTTGGACCATCTGAAACTGGAACGACCACTGATGCTCATACGAGACCCAGGTACACACTATGTCTTTCCATGTCTTTTTTCTTCCACTTTCTTTCAGTTCCACTCTATTTCAGTTCCAATTCCACTTTCACTTTCTTTCAGTTTAACTCTATTTCAGTTTCACTTTCTTTCAATTTTGCCTTATTTCAATTTCAGTTTCACTTAGCTTTCTTTCAGTTTCACTCTATTTCAGTTTCACGTAACATCACTTTCTGTTCTATGTGTAAATATACTTTAATGCATTTGTAAGAAGGATATAGATATGCTTGAACGCATACAAAGGAGAGCAACTAAAATGATTCCATAACTGAGAGACCTTAGTTATGAAGAACGCCTGAAAGAATGTGGTTTAACAACTCTAGAGACAAGGAGGTTAAGAGGAGATCAGATTGAAGTTTTTAAGATATTGAATGGGTATGAAAATATTGATAGAAATATGTTTTTCTCACTCAAGAAGGATAGCAGAACTAGAGGACATGAGGTAAAATTAGTAAAGGATCAATGTAGATTGGACATCAGGAAGCACTATTTCTCACAGAGGACAGTAAATGAATGGAACAAATTGTCTACAGATTGTGTAACTGCTAGCAGTGTGAATATTTTTAGAAACAAGGTTGACACAAATCTTAGGAGGGCGGGTTATAAGTTGAACATTGTTGGACTCTCGATAAGCCAATGGCTTCCTTGTCCACTTGCCATCTGGGCCTTTGGCTTGGATGGCAAATGTTGTTAAATCTTGTTAAATGGTGCCTTTGTATACATGGGGTGAAACTTGAATAACATATTTACTATTTAATTACTTAACTGTTTTGTAGATGACTTACAGATCACTAAGGATGTGAAGAATGCTGTCACAGTCAACCAGGGAAAGAGACTGCGGCTAGAATGCACGGCTGTCGGTTTCCCTTATCCCAGATATATCTGGTTTAGAGGGAAGACAGAGCTTAGAGGAGGACATAATGGTGTACTGACAATTGAACATGTCAGGTGAGAAACAGGGATGAAACAAAGCTGATTGTATGATTTTACTGTTATGTTACATTTTAATAATTTTTGTAGATCATACCAAGAAAAGGAAATCGATTTATGGAGAAAATGCACAGATCAGCAAACAACTTATTGATAGATGAGAGCAAATGAATAAGAATTTCTTTGTAACTGTGGTAGCTCCGCAGTAGAACACCAGGTTTCTATGTCCCTGCTACCCAGTGTCTATGCCCCTTCTACCAAGTGTCTATGTCCCTTCTACCTAGTGTCTATGTCCCTTCTACCCAGAGTCTATGCGGGGGGAAGCAAAAGATCCCACACGGGGTAAATGTATAACCTGCTATGGACTCACCAACTCTAGAGAAGGAAAACTTTAAACCATGCTATGGGAGTTGTAACAACAGTAGTTACAGGAATAGAGCAATCACAGTGTGAACTAAGAAAGAGGGCCATTGTGGTTCGAAGAAACCCACCCGACATCATCATCATCATTATCATCATCACGACCATCACATGTGATCAATGAAGACCAAAAATTCCTCAATCTACTATTAAATCAAAGACCCATTTTCAGTGCCCAATCAGTAGACATGGAACTAATTGTGTAAAACACACATTAATCCTATGTTGGCTCTTGGACTGCCTTGACTGTCATTTAATGGAGGACTAGAGTAACTTAGTATAATTTGTTATTAAGATTTAAATGTGGCATTATTAGCACTTTCAGGATGGAAGATGTTGGCCCGTACATCTGTAGAGAGTGCAATAGCACGTGAACACTTTCAGGATGAAAGATGTTGGCCCAAACATCTGTAGAGAGTGCACTAGGACGTGAACACTTTCAGGATGAAAGATGTTGGCCCATACATCTGTAGAGAGTGCAATAGCACGTGAATACTTTCAGGATGGAAGATGTTGGCCCATACATCTGTAGAGAGTGCAATAGCACGTGAACACTTTCAGGATGGAAGATGTTGGTCCATACATCTGTAGAGAGTGCACTAGGACGTGAACACTTTCAGGATGAAAGATGTTGGCCCATACATCTGTAGAGAGTGCAATAGCACGTGAATACTTTCAGGATGGAAGATGTTGGCCCATACATCTGTAGAGAGTGCAATAGCACGTGAACACTTTCAGGATGGAAGATGTTGGCCCAAACATCTGTAGAGAGTGCACTAGGACGTGAACACTTTCAGGATGAAAGATGTTGGCCCATACATCTGTAGAGAGTGCAATAGCACGTGAATACTTTCAGGATGGAAGATGTTGGCCCATACATCTGTAGAGAGTGCAATAGCACGTGAACACTTTCAGGATGGAAGATGCTGGCCCAAACATCTGTAGAGAGTGCACTAGGAACGTGAACACTTTCAGGATGAAAGATGTTGGCCCATACATCTGTAGAGAGTGCAATAGCACGTGAATACTTTCAGGATGGAAGATGTTGGCCCATACATCTGTAGAGAGTGCAATAGCACGTGAACACTTTCAGGATGGAAGATGTTGGTCCATACATCTGTAGAGAGTGCACTAGGACGTGAACACTTTCAGGATGAAAGATGTTGGCCCATACATCTGTAGAGAGTGCAATAGCACGTGAATACTTTCAGGATGGAAGATGTTGGCCCATACATCTGTAGAGAGTGCAATAGCACGTGAACACTTTCAGGATGGAAGATGTTGGCCCAAACATCTGTAGAGAGTGCACTAGGACGTGAACACTTTCAGGATGAAAGATGTTGGCCCATACATCTGTAGAGAGTGCAATAGCACGTGAATACTTTCAGGATGGAAGATGTTGGCCCGTACATCTGTAGAGAATACATTAACATGTGAACACTTTCAGGATAGAAGACACTGGCCTGTACATCTGTAGAGATTACATTAGCATGTGAACATTTTCAGTTTGGAAGATGCTGGGCCATACATCTGCAGAGTTCACAATGTTTTGAAGAAGTTTGTCTTCAGCAGTTGGTGCATTGTGACTGTGAACAAAGCCAACTATCCAGGTAAAATGTTTATACAGCTAGTATCTAATTCTACAAATTTAACTGTATATTATATTCTCAGCAGCGATGTACATACCACTTTTGCTTTGCACAAAACGTGAATAAATGCTTTATACGATGTTGTGAAATTGTTGTATATTTATATACATTCCTGTGGACTGATGTGTTATAAACATATTATAAAGTTTAAATAGTTGATGTAATTAATTAAATTTATAATTTTGTTCATTCTAATTTAGGTTAATTGTTGATGGTTTCACTCATCTCATTTCAGACTCATTTTGCAAAACAGTTAACCTGTCTTATAACTTGTTTGTACAAATTGTTTATTTAGTTTTGATTAAATCATTGGGCAAACAAATAAATTAATTTTTTGACTGGGCCCAGTGGAAATTTGGTGAAATGTAGCAGATGTGGGCTGGCTCGAAATACTATGATATAATAATATATTGTAATGTAATGTAATATATTATAATATAATATATTATAATATAATATAATATAATAATATAAAGCTTTTCACACTTTCACAATTTACCTGAAAGTCAATTCTTTTGATGATTTATAAAGTATGCATATTACTTAAACTATTAATGAACTACTATTTGCAGCAGCAGATCGAGGGGGTCTTAGGGGGTGTCTTGGGGGTGTCAAGACCTCCCTAGTCCATGGAGGGGGGTCTTAGACCCCCCTGTGTTCGTTGGAAATATTATGGTAAAGGACAACGTATATAGGCCTACATCGGAACTACATGTAGTGTCAGTGTAAAGACTGAAGCATTAGCAGCCAGCTAATATTAACCCTGCTGTAAGTTGAACAACATGTGTCGTTACCACCCACCCCCCAGTTCGTAATTAGAATGACATATGACTACGACCGACTGAGACCCCCCTGCCAACAAGCCTAGATCTGCCCCTGATTTGAAAATCAATGAACCTGATTCGCAATGATCTAAATCAGTTGAGAAGGCAGATTTGATCCAGCCTTGATTCAGCTATCTTATTGTGATGTCAATATTTCTGTGTGCAGTTCGGTATCCCACCAGTGCAGCCCCCACACAGAGAACCGAATCTCCGTCACCAAGGCTGTGCATAGTAGAGCAGCCGTCTCCTCTCTCCATCACCATGCCAATCAGGAAGTGTATAAATCTCAAGTGTCGGGCCACGTATGACCCGGCCCCGATGTACCAGTGGCTCAAAGGCGACACCTGGCTGCAGGGACAGACATCATCTGAATTGAAAGTAAGGCAGACTGAGATTGGGGCACATCTGACACTATAAAATTGGTTAAACTAGTTAAATATGTTTACTTTCTTTCTTTGAGGTGTCCTCCTCACCTATCCAACCTATCCTCTTCAGACCTGGCTGCAGTGCTTGTTCTCCAGTTCGCTGTGTCTTTGCCCACCTGTTTGGCTTCAGTACATGTCTTCATTTCTTTGTTTTTCTATAAAAAAATAGTTTTTTGGCCACTCACTTTCCCTTTACTTTCAGATGTCTGTGTCAGGCAGTAGCTGCCTTCTTTCATTCTCATTACATGTCCGATCCAATTCTGTCTTCTGATCCTGACTTCTGTGTTGATCTTCTTCACCTTGGTTTTAATTATATCTCCATCTAACACAATATATGGCCACTTTCAGTGGCCTCCTTAAACATTTGGATATAAATGTATCCCGCCTCCAGTTGTCACTTTCACTTTCGTTTTATGAATAGTGACTATAGTTAAGGAACAGTGTAGGTTGGATATGAGAAAGTAGTTATTCTCACAGAGGATGATAAATTAATGGAAAAAACTGTCAAATGATTGTGTTAGTGCTTGCATTGTAAATTAATGTTTAAAAATAATTAGATAAGGGCGGGCTAGACATACATGAAAAATGTGTTAAACTCTTGATAATGGCTTCCTTGTCCGCTTGACATGAGGAACTTGTTGCTTTGGATGGCAATCTTGTTAAATTTGTAAAGCTGACAGTAAAACTACAAACACTTGTTGACCTTAATCACTTGCTCAATGTCTGCTAGAATTAGTTTGAGAATTTATGTGCAGTGAACATTGTGGTTAAATTACAGTGTGCATTGTTAATATATATATATATATATATATATATATATATATATATATATATATATATATATATATATATATATATATATATATATATATATATATATATATTGCATATGCATATATATATATATATATATATATATATATATGTATATGTATAGATATGTATATATATGTATATATATATATATATATGTATATATATGTATATATATATATATATATATGTATATATATATATATATATATATATATATATATATATATATATATATATATATATATATATATATATATATATATATATATATAGGGGAGAATGAGCATGTCCCATGTATACAAAGTTAGAGATTGATTTCTGAGTCTTTCCAGTTATGTTTTTCACCCCTCATTTCAGTTTGGTCGTGATTATTGATTACAGATCGACAAAGCGACATTGAAAGACAGTGGTCAGTACAAATGCATCGTTAGAAGCGGCGTTCAGGAAGTGGTCAGTGACACGGTTGATGTGACCGTCCACAGTACACAGATTAATATGAGCGGTAAGTGTGACATGTAGGGGAGACTGGGGTAAGTTGTCACAGTTCACAGATTAACATCAGCAGTAAGTATGACATGTAGGGGAGACTGGGGTAAGTTGTGACAGTGCACAGATTAATATCTGCAGTAAGTGTGACACGTAGGGGAGACTGGGGTAAGTTGTGCATGACAGTGCACAGATTAATATCTGCAGTGCACAGATTAACATCGGCAGTAAGTATGACATGTAGGGGAGACTGGGCTAAGTTGTAACAATGCACAGATTAATATCTGCAGTAAGTGTGACATGTAGGGGAGACTGGGGTAAGTTGTAACAGTGCACAGATTAATATCTGCAGTAAGTGTGACATGTATGTGAGACTGGGGTAAATTTTGACAGTGCACAGATTAACATCAGCAGTAAGTATGGCATGTAGGGGAGACTGGGGTAAGTTGTAACAGTGCACAGATTAATATCTGCAGTAAGTGTGATACGTAGGGGAGACTGGGGTAAGTTGCGCATGACAGTGCATAGATTAATATCTGCAGTAAGTGTGACATGTAGGCGAGACTGGGGTAAGTTGTGACAGTGCACAGGTTACTATCAGCAGTAAGTGTGACATGTAGGGGAGACTGGGAAAAGTTGTGACAGTGCACATATTACTATCAGCAGTAAGTGTGACATGTAGGGGAGACTGGGGTAAGTTGTGACAGTTCACAGATTAACGATGCTTAAAGACATAGGAAGGCTAAAATGTTTGCATGTTACCAATTACATCCAGCGCCATTCTTCTCTACATATTTACTAAATTACATATGCAATAATAGCAATAATTCAAGAGAAAGTAGAAAATTAATTTTGCATAACTGCTTACGATCATCAAAAGCCGTATTTAGTATTTTCTTATGTGTTGCCTTTGATAGTTTCTGTAAGGGTATATAGTATGTTAGGAAAGCCTAATTTATTGCAGTATTCACTACAAATTGAATAAGAAACAAAACCTAATTCAACAACATATAATCAGCATCTTTATATGACTCTATTACAGGAAATGGTTATAACAAATACTTTTTTACATTGTTTTGGCTTGTCAAATAAAAAAGAAAAGATCACGTCAAGACTAAAATGTCTTCTTCACAGGGTTTCTGAAAACGCCTTCCTCAATTGATTTAGCGCTTCATGAATCAGATTCATTGATGTTCAAATAGAGCGTGACAACTTTTGCCATTCTTTGCAGAATTTTGACCAAACCTGATCAAAAATAATGTAATAATTTGTCTGATAATTTCACCACAACTAAATAACAAATGTGTACAAACAAACTAGCATGTCGTAGTGGATACTAAACAGGTTATTTTTTGGCAAAAATGAGTCGGAAACGATGAGCAAAAAAATCGAATTCAGGAGGGACCTTTAAACCAACTTTCTAAAACAATATTGGTAATTTGTGATTTTCAGAAAACCCTGAGATAATTGTGCACCCTGTCGACGTGACAACGTGTATTAACGGTGTCGTACACTTTCAAGTGAAGGCGCGAGGAAAGGCACCTCTTCAATATACCTGGTACCATGATGGGAAAGTAAAACCAGGTACCTTGTTCTTGATACACTTTACATGACTACCAGATTATCTCAGATGTTGAAGCTACAGGCTAAGCTTATTGCTGATATAGAAGAAAAAAAACTGCTGTAATGTCAGCTTGACAAATGATCAACAAAGCAAATGTGGGATAGATGATGATCAGTATAGTGAGTGTCCAGTGTCTGTGCGTCCAATGTCTGAGGGTAAAGTTGTCCAGTGTCTGAGGGTAAAGTTGTCCAATGTCTGAGGGTAAAGTTGTCCAATGTTTGAGGGTAAAGTTGTCCAGTGTCTGAGGGTAAAGTTGTCCAATGTCTGAGGGTAAAGTTGTCCAATGTTTGAGGGTAAAGTTGTCCAATGTCTGAGGGTAAAGTTGTCCAGTGTCTGAAGGTAAAGTTGTCCAGTGTCTGAGGGTAAAGTTGTCCAATGTCTGAGGGTAAAGTTGACCAGTGTCTGAAGGTAAAGTTGTACAGTGTCTGAGGGTAAAGTTGTCCAGTGTCTGAATGTAAAGTTGTCCAATGTCTGAAGGTAAAGTTGTTCAGTGTCTGATGATAAAGTTGTCCAGTGTATGAACATAAAGTTGTCCAGTGTCTGAAGGTAAAGTTGTCAGATGTCTGAGGATAAAGTTGTCCAGTGTCTGAGGATAAAGTTGTCCAGTGTCTTAAGGTAAAGTTGTCCAGTGTCTCAGGGTAAAGTTGTCCAATGTCTGAAGGTAAAGTTGTTTGATGTCTCAGGGTAAAGTTGTCCAATGACTGAGGGTAAATTTGTCCAGTGTCTGAGGGTAAAGTTGTCCAGTGTCTGAGGTTCAACTGCCTGAGTGTCCAGTGTCTGAATGTCCATTGCTTGTGGGTCTAGTTGTCCAGTGGCCGAATGTCCAGTGCCTGAGGTTCAGTTGCCTGACTGCCCAGTGGCTGTGTGTCCAGTGCCTGAGTGTCCAGTGACTGAGCATTCAGTTGTCCAGTGTCTGAGTGTCCAGTTTGTCAACTTCACTGTATTGGTTGTCCCCAGGTGCAGCCTCTGAGGAACTTCTTGTGAGGGTGGACAGTGTGATGTCAGCGGGCACTTACCAGTGTCGCGTATCGTCTGACCAGCCAGACTGTCACTGCATGTCCAGGGAGGCCAAACTCGAGGTGAACACGAAACATGTCCAGTACAGAGGTGAGTGTGTGCACATGGTGTATGTATGTATGTGCGTGCATGCGTGGTGGGTGTGTGGTGTGTGTGTATTTGGTGTGTGTACACATGTGTGCATGCATGTTTGCATGCATGTGTATGGTGTGTGTGTGTGTGGTGTTTGTGTGAGTGCATGTGTGTGTGTGGTGTTTGTGTGAGTGGATGTGTGTGGTGTTTGTGCATGTGTGCGTGTGTGGGTGCATGTGTGGGTGCTTGCGTGCATGTGTGCGTGCGTGTGTGTGTGAAGGTGTATGTGTGGTATGTGTGTTTGTTCATATATAATTTGCTTTTATTTCCCAGCAACTGACAAAGTGGCGCTCCTTATTGGTATCTCTTCTTACCGCGGCAACTCACCCCCTCTGCCAGCCGTCATCAATGACATTTATTTTACCCGCAAGAAGCTCGAAGAATTACAGTTTAAGGTCATCTCATTGGTGAACCTTGACCTTGGAGAGATGCGGAAAGCCATCTCGTGGTTCTGTAACCTGCTTGCAGAGGGCGCCTATGGTGAGTCATCTGATTTATAAACGCGGCTTTTGAATACAGAAATTTTTTTATGTATATTATTTAACATTGTATATACATTAATTAGATGAATATGAACATATATCTATCACAGTTGTAATCTAGTGTGTGTTAGGTGTAGTTTGGTGTAGCCATGAGCAGTCCAGTTCCCCCCTTGTTGTGAACTTGTTCATGGAGGACTTGGAGCAGAAAATCATTGCCAGGAACTGGAAGCGGTATGTGGATGATGTAATTTGTCTAGTACACACATGCAAAGTGGAGGAACTAGAACAACATATGAATACTGTCGATCCTACATGCAGCATCAGATTTACAAGAGAAGATAAAGAGAACAGCAGCATGCCCTTCCTTGATGCAAAATTTGCCAGAAAGGACGATGGCAGTGTGAAGTCCACAGTATACAGAAAGATGACCCATGCTGACCAGTATCTGAACTTCGCACCAGAAGTTAGGAAAGGTCAGAAGGCTTATGAACAGGTATGAGATGCTACTTCTGAGGAATGGGGATAAGAAGGAAGAGGAAGAACACTTAAAAGAGGCCCGTAGAAGGTGCGGTCATCCATCTTGAAAAACGTGACTAACAAGAACAGAACAGAAAAACTGACAAGAGGCAAAAGGACAACTACAGAAACTGTCTCTGGGAGGTTTGATCGGGAACTGAAGAAGTACGGTGTGGCAACAGCCACACATCTGTGGCAACAGCCACACATCCCCACAAAACCCTCAGATGCCTGTTGTGCACCCAAAGGACAAAGTAGAACTGGGTGAACTAGTGTACCAAATCCCATGTAAGAGTTGCGGTGCAGCCTACATTGGAGAGACAGGGATGTTGTTTAAGACCAGACTTGATGAACACAAGAAAGATGTGGAGAATGTACCAAAAGAACAATACACGTGGAGCGGAAAGAAATAGTCACAGTCGACCACCAACACGTCCACCCTCACAGACAACCACCAACAAGTTCGCCCTCACAGACCACCACCAACAAGTCCGCCATCACAGTCAACCACCAACAAGTCCACCCTCACAGACCACCACCAACAAGTCCACCCTCACAGACCACCACCAACAAGTCCACCCTCACAGACCACCACCAACAAGTCCGCCCTCACAGACCACCACCAACAATTCCACCTTCACAGACCACCACCAACAAGTTCGCCCTCACAGACCACCACCAAAAAGTTTGCCCTCACAGACCACCACCAACAAGTTCACCCTCACAGGCCACCACCAACAAGTTCACCCTCACAGACCACCACCAACAAGTTCACCCTCACAGACCACCACCAACAAGTCCGCCCTCACAGACCACCACCAACAAGTTTGCCCTCACAGACCACCACCAACAAGTCTGCCTTCACAGACCACCACCAATAAGTCCGCCCTCACAGTTGACCACCAACAAGTCCGCCCTCTCAGATCTCCACCAACAAGTCCGCCCTCACAGACCACCACCAACAAGTCCGCCCTCACAGACCACCACCAACAAGTCCGCCCTCACAGACCACCACCAACAAGTCCGCCCTCACAGTCGACCACCAACAAGTCCACCCTCACAGACCACCACCAACAAGTCCGCCCTCACAGTCGACCACCAACAAGACCGCCCTCTCAGATCTCCACCAACAAGTCCGCCCTCACAGACCACCACAAACAAGTCCGCCCTCACAGACCACCACCAACAAGTCCGCCCTCACAGTCGACCACCAACAAGTCCACCCTCACAGACCACCACCAACAAGTCCACCCTCACAGACCACCACCAACAAGTCCGCCCTCACAGACCACCACCAACAAGTCCGCCCTCACAGACCACCACCAACAAGTCCGCCCTCACAGACCACCACCAACAAGTCTGCCTTCACAGACCACCACCAACAAGTCCGCCCTCACAGTCGACCACCAACAAGTCCGCCCTCTCAGATCTCCACCAACAAGTCCGCCCTCACAGACCACCACCAACAAGTCCGCCTTCGCAGACCACACAATCACCAAGAAACATCTGGTAGACTGGGAAAGAGTCCCACAGAAGACACATAAAAGAAGCAATATGGATACAAAAGACACATGCAGCGATCAAACGAGATTAGGGAAACTACGAACTTCCACACATCTACGATGACGTTGTCCTACCAGGACTTCATTGTCGTTAGTACTGATGAAGCCACCTTGGCTAGGTATCAAAAGCTCTAAAACAGACAAAAGCTCTAAAACAAAAACCATTTGGATATGTTTGATCATCAAAAAGTACTGTCCGTAATTTGATATTGACCAAACATATATTTAGAACTTCATCACCATTTTGTTTTTGCAGGCCTTTTCTACGTGGCTGGGCATGGCTTTCAGTATCAGGGACAAAATTATCTTGTCCCATGGGATGCTCCTGAAGGTATCAAGCTTAAGGAATGCCTGTGTATACAGGAAGTACAGACGATGGCTCAGAAGAAGAAGCCAGCTGTTCTACTAGTGTTCCTTGATATCTGCAGAAAGGAGTAAGTAAGAATAACTATTCTACAGTTGTTCCTTGATATCTGCAAGAAGGTGTAAGTAGGAACATATGTTCTACTGGTGTTCCTTGATATCTGCAGGAAGGTGTAAGTAGGAACAGCTGTTCTACTGGTATTCCCTAATGTCTACATGAAGGAGTAAGTAGGAACAGCTGTTCCACTGGTGTTCCCTGATGTCTGCATGAAGGAGTAAAAAGGAACATCTGTTCTACTAGTGTTCCTGAATATCTACTGCTAGGAGTAAGTGGGAACAACCGTTCTGCTGGTGTTCCTTGATGTCTGCAGGAAGAAGTAAATAGGAACAGCTTTTCTACTGATGTTCCTTGATGTCTGCAAGAAGGACTAACTAGGAACAGCTGTTCTTTGATGTCTGCAGGAACAAGTAGGAACAGCTATTCTACTGGTGTTCCTTTATGCCTGCAGGAAGGAGTAAATAGGAACAGCTGTTTACTGGTGTTCCTTGATGTCTGCAGGAAGGAGTAAGTCAGAAAAGTTGTTTTACTGGTGTTCTTTGATATCTGCAAGAAGAAGTAAGTAGGAACAGCTATTCTACTAACGTTCCTTGATGTCTGTAGGAATTGTAAGTGGTGTCCATGAGTTCACTCTACACGTGCTTTGTTGTCAAATCTTCCACCATTGTAGGTGGTGTCTATGAGGTAAATCTACATGTGTCTTGTTGTCAGGTCTACCACCATTTTAAGTGGTGTCTAAGAGTTGAACCTACGTGTGTCTTGTCAAGTCTTCCACCGTTGTGAGTGGTGTCTAAGAGTTGAATCTACCTGTGTCTTGTTGTCAAGTCTACCACCGTTGTGAGTGGTGTCTAAGAGTTGAATCTACATGTGTCTTGTTGTCAAGTCTTCCACCGTTGTGAGTGGTGTCTATGAGTTGAATCTACATGTGTCTTGTTGTCAAGTCTACCACCGTTGTGAGTGGTGTCTATGAGTTGAATCTAGATGTGTCTTGTTGTCAGGTCTACCACCATTCAGAAGGACGAACAAGTTCCTCCCTACCAACCGGATGTGGCAGGAAATTCTTGCACTTTCTTCTCTGCGTAAGTACATGGCCAAATCACTGGCCTGCCCACTGGTTTATGCATTTTTTTATGAATTGATGACAATGTTAATTTGATTTCATATCAATTACATACATTCATACATACACACGAGCATATGCGCACGCAAGAACACATGCTTACACATGAGCGCACGCACACACACACACACTCGCATGCACGCACGCCCACACGCACACACACACACACACACACACATTGTGAATATATATAAAAAATGTGAGTATGTGTGTTTTGTTTGTTTGTGTACATTTATTGTTCAAAATGAATTGAAATTTGTGCACTGGGCACCAACACCTTTGCGAGATATCGTAATGTTCTGTGTATGACACGCATTTTTCCCTTCATGTTTTAATATGCGATAATTATGAACTATTGATTGATTAAATTATTTACGCCGCTAAATGACACTTACCTAATTTTTTATGTCAATGCATTCATTCAATTATTCCATATACAAAAAAACATATTCTTAACAAATATTGTGTTTTTTGCGCACCTTTGCTGTACAAATAACCCCGCGGAGTGGGGTTACAATAATATAAGCTGATGACGCGCACGGCAGAAGACGCTGATGAATGTAACTCTACTTGGACTGAAAAGGTACAACAGACCATGGGACAAGCCGTGCTTCAACCCAAATGGGGAAATCGGGTAGAAGCTATAAAGTTGGGGTGCATAATATACATGGTAATATAGAAATTCTTTGAGCAAAAAGTCAGTGTGCGTATTATACTTTGGAGCATATTATACTTAGAAAATTACGGTATGTTGCCTTTTTTGTGAACAGGTCCTTTGGTCAAGAATGTTTTGAGCCTCCGCCTGTCAAACAGGATGAGACTGTGATTCCCTATCTGGCAAATGACGTCATGTGCACCAGTATCTTCAGTAGATACCTCCTGCCAGTGATTGGGGCCAAACAGTCTATCCCTGATGTCTTCAAACACCTCATGGATGGTAGGAACAACACGTGTTATAATAATACCATGATTTATGACGGCAGAAAGTTGTACATACAAATGTATATATACATGTATGCATGCACACAGATATTCACTGGCATGTAGGTATGCCTTCATGAACATATTATATTACATTAATGGTTTTTTATTAATGTATAATACTTAACTAAGATATAATATTAATTAATAGTGTTACATCACCAATAACAGTAAACTAAGATATAATATTAATTAATAGTGTTACATCACCAAATGGTAAATACGTATAATGTTAACAGGATGTTCCATCAAATGCATGAGATTTATGTTTCTTTTGATGTTTTAGAAACTATGATAATACATGTTTTAATCATAGTGCAGAACAAGAGTTGTTTAAGATTACACATATTTATATTATCAGATCAGCCGACTTTTGTGTTATGAAGCTAGCATTGTGATTTCTATTTAAAAGCGTTATTGTTGGTACAATGTATTTTTTATTGACACAATAATTAATTAAATATTTGCGTTCCTGTTGTTGTCATGGATCGATAAATTATCGTTTTGACTCTTTTAATTTAAAGTGCAAAATTAAGTGTCATATTTCCGTCACCTTTTGCTCGTAAATACACCATTATATTAGTGTTACATTATGAACCAGAGGCAACACAGGTTATTTCAGGAAGTCTCTGTTAATGTATTATATTTATTATTTAATTGGATAATATTTGTTGTTTTATCAAGTCAATCCGCATCATATTCCAGCAATTCACACGAGCGATGACTATTACAAGGCCTACGAAAATCCAGAGATGCATATTAACATGATTGAACACGGTCGAAGTCTTGCAGACCCTATCTATGATGATGACCTTTTGGCCTTCAGTCAGAGAACTGAATTGTTGAATGAAATGCACCGTGAGTAACAACGGACTTCTGCTATGCTCTGATTTTTAAGAAGTTGATGAAGAAATTATAAATATTTCAATTGAATTCAACTGAATGAAACAACTCCATGGTATTCAGTATTATGGAACCATAGATAAGCCATGTAGAAATTAAAAATAAAATGGTCATGTTAGAACTTTCTGCTGTAGATTGATTGATTGATTGATTGATTGATTGATTATTACTGAAGTATTACTAAACACTTTGTTTAATTTTCACATTTTCTTGAAACCTTATTGTGAATACATTGGAAATGATGGCATACATTGGAACCACAACTGACAGCAATGCACACATGCACGCACGCACGCACGCACGCACGCACGCACGCACGCACGCACGCACGCACGCACAAACAAACAACGTTTATTTAGAGTAACAACATTATTGTGCACATAGTTTCTTGCATGCAGTTTGACCGATCTAGTGACATTTCTGATTCAGAGCTTCCCCTGACTCGAAACATTGAGTTGACACTTCCAGACCAGATGATCCCAATTCTCCTCAGATATGAGTACTTCTTCACAAATGTCCTGTGCATGCACGTCATTCCACCATTGGACAAACTGGACTGTGACCTGCAGCTCAAGGTCAAATTTGTTGATGGCAGCATCCCAGTGGTATGTGTTTCGGGCATTACTAAGGTCAAGGTCAAGATCAAACTAATTTATAGAGCAGAACAGAAAGTTTATTTTGTCCCCATATACATTTATTGACATCAATTGAAACTTTTACATTATATAGGTATATGCATATACGTGTTTGCTAACAGAATATATTCATACATACAAAAACCTATATTTTATAATTTATAGATTACAATTAAAAGGAAATACAATAACAGTAATACATATGTTAGTTCTGTTAATATAAAATAGTTGTTTTAACAGCAGAAATGCGAGTACATATGTTTCTCTCACTCACGGCCATTTCTTATATCTCTCCATTGCCTTCCTAGTCAATATCATATTATTTTTAAGATCTGCACTATTACTAATCCACTAATCAGGCACTTTCATCTGAACAACCAGCATATTTACATTCACTGCTCACTCCTGCCAGACAGTGAAATCTACCTGGACATTCTTATTGTCTTCTTGTGTGTCAGGTCGTTAAGCCTGTGTAGTTGTGCAAAGTGTGTGAAATCTACCTGGATGTTCTTATTGTCTTCTTGTGTGCCAGGTGGATCATTGGGCCTGTGTATTTGTGCTAAGTGTTTGAAATCTACCTGGACGTTCTTATTGTCTTGTTGTGTTCTAGGTCATTGAGCCTGTGTAGTTGTGCAAAGTGTGTGAAATCTACCTGGACATTCTTATTGTCTTCTTGTGTTCCAGGTCATTGAGCCTGTGGAGATACACAAGATGTGTGAAGCACCCCAGAGAGTTCTTGTTGTCTTCAAGAACCTACAGAAACTTGCCGTACGTATCACATGCTGTCTGTTGTATCTATATAATAAAGTAGTTTATGACTCTGTATGTATGTTCCCTCATATCTCCGTCAGTTTCGCATGTACGGGTGAATATTTTGTGTGCAAGTCCGGGACCAACTCTGACAGTGTGTACATTAAAAAAAATCCCATGATTCCGCCAGGTTGGGGATATTACGAAGGAACTTTTGTGGACACTTGACATACAGATTATGTAACTCAGTACAATGGTTTCGCCATCTACGTCAAACGTCTACCGAACGGTTCATGAAACCGGCAGTTGTACGTGATTTTTGTGGCGCCAAGATATCATTGCCATTGGCATTGCATGACTAAAACTTGACTGGGTATTGCCAGGAGTCATAGGCTCTTACCTTTTCTCCCGTGCAATGCTGGGCAACTGGGCTAGTCAATTATATAAATGTGTGTATTGTAGACAATATCTATATCCAATCATTTCTTGTAATGTCTAAATCATTACAACAGTGATTGCACAAGAACACATAAATACTACCATGCTATACAAAATGGATCTGTGATGTTAAATAATATGAAATCTTTGCGAAACTGAACTTTTAAGTATAAATAGTGTCTGTGTGTTCCATTTAATCATTATTGGATTAGGCAGACGTGTTGGATTTGCATTAGGAATTAATTGTTTCCCGTGTTGTTGATCATAATTAATTAGAGTTATCTTCATGCACACATAATTGATTCTATATTTTGTAGCATGGCAAAAACATATGGTTTTAAATTGCATTTAAATAATCAGGTAGAGAATTATATGTTAAATTTTTTTTTTTTTACCCAATACATCACTAAATAAAGAAAGCACGAGAAACGCCCTTTTCTTTTAAGCATCATATGTCAGTGTGTCAACATCTGTTTGTCACATGGTGTCAACATATAATTGTCACCGAAGTGTCACATGTTTCAGTGTCGACTGAAGCCATGTTTACAACTAGGCTTGACCGTCCAACTGCGCAAGATTCTCATTCCCGAGCTTGACCTGGGCTGGCCACTGGTCAGTCAACTTCAGCAACAGGAGCAGGAGGCCCGGCCTGCCCCCCACAAAGAGGCGACACAGCATGATGAAAACCACTGATGCCCAAGACTAACCACTGGTCAGTCATATTCACTGGTCCGAGGTCAAACCTACAGAGCAGGAGGAAGACACACAAGACTGACCACTGGTCAGTCATATTCACTGGCCAGAGGTCAAACCTACAGAGCAGGAGGAAGACACACAAGACTGACCACTGATCAGTCATATTTACGGGCCAGTGGGCAAACCTCCAGAGCAGGAGGAAGACTAGACTGACCACTGGCCAGTAACATGCACAAACCTGTGGTCAGACCCACAGAGCAGGAGGATGACCCACAAGACCGACCACTGGCCAGTCATATTCAGCAGATGACCACAGCAACAGGCATGCAATACTGACCTAATGCATCATTCAAACATTAACATTCTGTAAACAAGTGGGCTTTGTGATATGTGCAAATGAACTAGAAATGTGCAGCACTGATGGGCAGTATTGAGCAACATGTTTACAATATCGGGCAGCATGTCTGTGCAGTATTGGGCAGCATGTTTGTGCAATAATGGGCAGCATGTATGTGCAGTATTGAGCAGCATGTATGTGCAGTATTGGGCTGCATGTCTGTGCAGTATTGGGCAGCATGTCTGCAATAATGGGCTGCATGTCTGTGCAGTATTGGGCTGCATGTCTGTGCAGTATTGGGCTGCATGTCTGTGCAGTATTGGGCTGCATGTCTGTGCAGTATTGGGCTGCATGTCTGTGCAGTATTGGGCAGCATGTCCGTGCAGTATTGGGCAGCATGTCTGAGTAGTACTGGGCAAGATGTCTGGGTAGCATGGACAGGATGTCTGGCCAGTTGTGAGCAGCATGTGTGATGGACGTTTTGATCGAGGTACAGAGTAAAAGAAAGTAAAATTCAACCCGTGTAAAAAGTATTGATTTGGCAATAATCAATTACATTTACACCGGTTGATTACAGGATATGAATTTGAAAACACAGTTAACATAATGTACAGCTTATGATTATAATTGTAATTCCACAATATTGTGCCTGGGTTTATGTGAACATCTGCTAGCCTTATTGTTATGATGAAGAGCCAGGTAGAGAGAGATAAATCATTCACACAGTCAGACTGCCCTCCGGCTGTAAATGTATCCTGTGCACACATTACCAAGATACGTTTGGACATTGACCTCAAGTGAGACACTTGGAGTGAAAAGGGATCGTGTAAACTGGAAGAATATTCTTCCAACTGAATATTCCTTTGGTCACAACAGCTTTGTGAATTATTACAATACAAATGCTGGTATCAATATATAAGCACTTTTCTTAAATTAAACATATTTTAACAGCAATTTGTAATTGTTGTTTATTGTGTGTATGGCATGAAAAATCATTCTGAATCATTTATCAGGAAACCGCTGTTATTATACCAGATCAACAGAAAACATGGTATCCAATTGAATGTTGAGGAGGCTGAAGTAATGTGGATGGACCTGCAAGTAGTAGCTGATGGAAAGACGGCAAGTGGACAGCTTTATGTAGTTGGGTGGAACAGTGTGCGAGGATGGAGGACGTAGAAATGAGGTACAGAGGAGGTTGCAAACAGGAGCAACAGCACGGAGGAGGGTGGAAGGTATTATGTGGGACAGAAAGCTGAAGAAACAGGTAAAGGGAAGTGTTGGAAGCCTGCGTGGTACCAGCTTGTGTATGTGGGTTGGGATCACCTGCACTGACAGAGTGACAGGAGGAGAAGCTGCAGTAAGCTGTGAAGAACTGGACTCGGAGAATATACAAAGTGAAATGAGAAGACATAAGGGAGATGGGGGGGGATTAAAAGAAGAGATGGGAATGAAGAAATACGCGAGGGTGAAGGTAGTGGGGAGCAGACTGCGATGGGCAGGACACAGAGGGGTGTGTATGTCTGGATGTGTAAGTCACTGGAGAGAGTTGTTTGCAGCCACTGTGGATAGTTTTAAAAATAGATTGGGGTGACAGATCTAAATTCCGTGCGTGCAGTGCTTTAACACTCGTCCCCACATTGGCATAATAACCTTCGGCCGGGTTCTAGCCGATTATCATATAGAAATAAACATCAATGGTTTCAATGGCACAGAAGCGGACGCAGAAGAGGACACAGAAGAGGACGCAGAAGATGGCACAGAAGCGGACGCAGAAGAGGACGCAGAAGAGGACGCAGAAGAGGACGCAGAAGATGGCGCAGAAGCGGACGCAGAAGAGGAAACAGAAGAGGACACAGACGAGGACGCAGAGGATGGCGCAGAAGAGGACGCAGAAGAGGACACGGAAGAGGACGCAGAAGAGGACAGAACATGATACAGAAGAGGATACGTCGCAGCTAACGCAGGTAGGGTAACAGTTCTAATAGTGTGACGTTATTTTTTGTTCTGTTTAAATTTGGTAAGCTTTCTGTATCATGTGCGAAGTGTGACGCGACATCAGCGAACATCTCAAGAAGTAGCATCAACCACAATTATTATTTTTTTATATTTGTGAAAATATAAAATAAAACAAAAATTAAGTCAGTCTAACAACAGAGTGCGTATTTTTTTTCAAAACGTCGAAATAATTTACTTCGATTGGGAATCATCGGGATCGCGATCTCAAAGGGGGCGTTTACACGGCGCGACCGCAATCCCGATAATTTGTGCCGTGTAAACGAGGTATTATAATCCACCGTGAGTTTGTATGTTTGTATGATACTCCTCTTTAGACGCTTTGCGTCTCGGACGCCAAGCGTTCAGGGATTCATCTACGACCCCACGGTCGGGTCATCTACGACCCCATGGTCGGGTCATCTCACTTTTAGTTTTTTTCGAAATTCAGCCATCTATTTCTACGAACAATCGGATTACCCTCTGAAATTATAACGTACGCTTTCAATTGTCCGCAATGCCATGTCAGCAATTATGTACAATTGTTCACAAAGTAGTGCGTCTTTTTTCGGTCATCCAAAGTTAGCCATACAAGGACAAGGCGTCGGTAGACGTTGTTATAACTGCCGGTATGTCGGCATTTCGAGAGATGTTGCCCGGCAGCATCAATTACTGACAAGGCATAGATGGACATTGCTGTGATAATGTTGTGTTTCCTGAAATTTGCGAAAACACGAATGAGGGATGATACTGTGGTGATATATATAAACACAACATTTTTGTAATGCAGTCTGAAGGCCAGCATGCAACGGCCGAAGGCAGGGTAGGGTGCGGGAGGGGGTGTCCGGGGATAACCCCGGGAGAAATTTTGAGAAATCAGACACCATGTGGCTATCATTTTAGGGCTTATTATTATTACTTAATAATAACAACATAAGTGCATTACCCAACATATATTTGTCTACAAAACGAATCAGCAATCTGAAAAATGTAAATCAATACATATAGGTCTTTAACACTCCCCTGAATGGAATCATAGCATATTCATTAAATGCTAGCAAATCAATTTCAACTTTCTTCAGCAAAATTTCAACACAATGTCAATGAGGATCAATGTTTCGCAGCTGTGTTGGAATATATATATATATATATATATATATATATATATATATATATAATATAAGAGTTACGACATTCATTTGGTGCCACTGAACTCTGCTCTTCTTCTTTGGGCCAGTTTTGTCAATTGTGCTTATCTGTGAGCTTTCCTTGCTTTCTGTGCAGCCTTCACATTAAGCTCTTTGCAGTCCTTTTTTGGCTGAGCTTTCTCTTTAGCAAGTTCAAGTTTGGCTCTCTTTGCTTTGCATTTCTTTTTGGCATCTTCATGATACCTTTTGTACACACATGTCATGTCGCACACAAGTCTTGAGTCCACACTGTTGTGGAGATGGTCGGACTTCTTGAAGAACTGCACAGTAGACGTCTCTGATGCTTTCAGCGAGTATTTCACACTCTGAATAGCATCGAATGTCTTGATTCCCAAGCATGCCGGTTTTGTGGTGATCACGTTCCCCATGACACTAAATGATCCCTCTACTTGAGGGCCATGAACGCAGCTGAGTAGGGCTGCCACCATCTTGCTGAGAGCAGGGAATTTTCCTGTCTGGAACACAAGTGCCCACCATGTGTCAAGTCGCGTGTCCAGCAAAGCAACATGTAGAGTGCTATCAGTGTGGAACCTCTGCACTTCTAACGTGTAGGTCTTCAGGTCTTCCTTACTCATTTGTGGCCAGGTCTGGCAGTGCCTTGATGTACTGCATCGCTTCAGATAGCCCTCTTACTCTTAGCTCCAAAGCTGATAGGTGTTTCAGCAGTTTGTTGTTCACAGGCATCTTCTTCATCCATGAGGCTCAGGGTGTCCACTGCTACGTCGTAGACACTCATCCAACGAGTGTCACTGTACCTCTCTGGTGAACGTGATGTACAGCAGGCAACGCAACTCCATCAGCAGTTCTCTCTGTGGACCACTTGAAGTCAGTGTGAATGTGTATAAACATAAATTCCACGTGGCGGCCAAACTTGCTAGATAACTACGTGGCAGCATTATGGGCATGGTGGCATGTATCCCCATCTATATCCAGCAAGTGAGCCGCCTGGTCTGTGCGCAGCCTGACCTCTAGCCCACTCTTCGATCCCCTCATGACATTACATGAATCCATGAGGATTGACATGACATTTGTTCAAGTGAGTTGATGCATTTGAAGGCGAGAGACAAGGGTCTCCTGCAGAGAGGAGGAATTGACACGGATGACACTGATTGAAGCGAAGTGTCGCACTACCACTTTATTCAACAACGTTGAAAAGTAACCAACCAACCAACCAACCAACCAACCAACCAACCAACCAACCAACCAACCAACCAACCAACCAACCAACCAACCAACCAACCAACCATCCATCCATCCAACCAACCAACCAACCAACCAACCAACCATCCAACCAACCAACCAACCAACTAACACACTGAAGACTCGTTGTTTGTTGTCCGATGTGGCCTCGTCAATGCTGAGCGAGAAGTAAGACGTCTACAGGTCTTTGAACAGCTCATCCTGCATCGTTTTGGCCAAGCCAAAAAAGAGTTGAGGATGGAATTCTGAACGAATTTACACGAATCTCAGAAATGGCCTAAAAAGCTCAAGAAAAAAAACGGGATTCCGTTTAAAAACGGAAAATTAGCATCCCTGTCACAAAAAGTTTTCGAGTCCGGAGGAGGGGCATTTTCACTAGTGTATTGAAATGGGTGAATGACATCATGTAGACGCCAACCACTGACACTGTGCAACTTGAAGACATCCTCCATACAACTTTACAGTAGTTTTCCTTTTCTTGAAAATAATTTTTCTTTCATATATCCATACTATGTTGAATATTTTGGTAGACTTAATAGCCACAGTTTATAATACAAGCGTCAATACTTGTCTTTGGCCAAGTGTTGAAAACCGCCTTGCGGATTCCTTTATAAGCTTGTCATAAACACGCACAGTGGATTAGCCAGGATCTTTCATGGGGTGGGGGTTATTAAGTAAATTTAATTAATATTACCAAAAAGGCTAGTTTAATTAAATTAATTAATTTACCAAAAGGTTTTAGTTTAATTGAAGTTTGTAGAAACGCGAATTTGTTTTTAGAAAACGGCGCCACCCAGCCGCTAGAAACGCCACAGGAGGTAGATCCGCGGAAACCGCGAGAAATGCGCGAGGATTGCCGATGATGTCATGTTATGGACTTCATACGTAGTGCAAACAACTAGCCGCTCGCAAGACAAAGGCACACAGATGTGCTCAAATCATGAGCAGATATAAAAATGCAACAATAATTATAGAAAATTAATTGCTTAAAGGTGCCTCAATTCGATTTTTTGCTCGTCTAATTTCAAATTCATTTTGCATAAAGTCATCTATCATAGTATCCACTACGACATGCTAGCTCGTTTGTGCAACTGTTGTATGTAGTTTTTGTGAAATTATAAGAAAAAACTATTAAATTATTTAATTCTGCATGCAGAATTTATTGAAGTGAAACTGGAAACTGGAAATGTCATTACTTTGTTATGTGATCGGCGAGAGAATGGAAGTCACGCCCATGAACAGCTTTGACCCCATAGCCTAAAGTGTTTGCCGTTTTGGATATCCATTATTTTGAGCCTTACCAGATTTAGCTACTAAAGTCAATTCTTTCGATGATTTGAAAAAAAATACGCACTTTTTAATTAAACCGACGGCGGATATTACTTAAACTGTTCACACGCTACACATTAGGTCATCAACGAACCGAATTCGCGATAGGCTAAATCAGTTAATGAAATAGGTGACTCGATACAGAGAGGCGCGGTAGTGTAGTGGTTGGCACATCCGCTTTACATAGTTCTGAGTTCAAGACCGGGCATGTTTGGTGTAAAAACTTGGCTCTCAACATTGATGTCACTTTAATGTCGGTCCCGTCTCATTGGTGGCGTAAAAGAATCATTGCGGACCCTGGCAGTGAATATTCCTCAATGCCAGCATATAAAGGTCGGCTTGGCGTTAATGTTCTAAAAAGGCTGGCTCGTTTAATGAGAACACGAGACAATATACAATTGCAGTAATCACAACATACAGACCTGTCAGTTAATAGAACGGTGCCGAGTGCTGGAAACAACTAGAACTAGAGTAGGCGTAATACTACGAAAACAAATTATAATATACCTATAGACCCTTATAATTGCGACATCAATTTCTACTGAACAAGTAGTACTGTGACTAAGGGGCCATCCGTAAAGTACGTAACGCTCAGGGGGTGGGGTGTGTCCGGGTAAGCGTTACATGGTGCGTGTGCGCGTTCGTGCGTGCGTGTGTTTATGTGTGTTGGCGATCGTTACGTTCGCTACAAATTTTTTTTTCGATTAGCTGTCAGAGTGATAGTTTTTATTATTATGCCAGTTTTTAGGGGATAATATATAATATAATATATTAAATAATTATATTGCACTAAAATCCTCGGGAGACCCAAACTCGGCAGCGCACCAAAACAAAAGGGGTTAAGTTCCTAATCGATAAGCAGTTCCAGTTGTAAACAGTTGGATTGGTACACTGGGGAGCTATGGCAGATAAGCGAGTTTAAACAGGTGTGTTTTCAGTTTACGGCAAAATGTTGTTATATTTCCTACAAACTTAGAACTAACAGTGAGTGAGTTCCGCAGAGTCAGTGCAGCAACTGAAACGCTCTGGTTCCGACATTTGTCTTAACACTGGGAACAATAAGTTGATTAGAATTAGATTTTCGAAGCTCTCTGGATTGTCTTGTAGGAGTGTAATGTAAATATGCTGGTTGCTTGGATGAAAGAGCTTAGAAGGTAACTGTACTGGTCTTAATCATAAGGCGATATCGGACAGGGAGCCAGTGGCAATGATTTAAGAAGTGACAATGAGTGAGAGAAACGAGGAGACTGGGTAACTACCCTTGCCAAACAATTTTGCACACTTTGAAATTTCAAGATGTCCTTGAGAGCAATATTATGATAAAGGGAATTACAATAATAAAGTCTACTGCTAACAAGAGCAGTTGCAATAGTTTTGGCGACATCAGAAGACATAAACCAGCGAATACGACGAAGATCACAAATATGATAAAAGCAACAACGACAAGTTTGTGAAATTTGCTGTCTAAAATTTGTATTACTATCAAATGTGATTCCTAAATTCCGTGCTGAGATGGCCGGTGTGAAATTCTGGCTCAGCATAGGTGTTGAAAAAAAATAATCAAGTTTGCTTTTGTGTATCAATAATAAGAAACTTTGTTTTATTTGTATTTAGCTTTAATTTATTTGCTGTTAGTTACCCAGTGGAACACAATCTGGAGACAATCCCTGAGTTGGTTTAAGGAACAATTTGTATCCGGAGTAGAAAAGGAAAGGTAAATCTATTAATCATCTGCACCGGTGGTGGTCCAAGTTACGGATTTGAATAACTGAGCTGAGTGGAGAGCTGAGTGTAAAAAGTAGTGGTTCAAGAACAGAACCCCAAGGAATGGGTAGTGCTGCTGAAAAGCAATTAGCTATCTTCACTCTTTTGTGTCTATTAATTAACCCTACCCGGTACACCTGGGGTCAATTCTGACCCACGGGGGTACTTTTGTATCTATTTTTTTTATGCACGATATAATGGTTCTAGTTTGCGGTCAACTACTTCTAGGTATAAATGTAGGGAAAGCTATATTTCAATTACTGTTATTTTTATAGGATATGACTAAAAAAATTAGTAGGGGTCAAAGCTGACCCCAATCGCATAGCAAGAGATTGGCATGTTTATGAAAGAGACACATTGTTTGTCATATACATTGTTTCCAGAAAACATGACATTTTTTAGGAATAAAGTATGCCGATTTGCTGGTGTGCATAGGACCCACGTGGAACCGATTCGTGAACAATGGTCACCAGAAAGTGGAAGGTCAATTTTCTGGGCCACAATGTCATTGAATCGCTTCAAGGATATCCTTCGCTTTCTCCGATTTGACAACACGAATACACGAGCTGCAATGAGGGAAACAGATAAGCTTACCGTATTCAGAGATGTTTGGGAGATATTTCTTGGAAAACTGCAACGGTGCTACATCCCAGGTCCTGACATGACTGTTGACGAGCAACTTGTGCCATTCAGGTAAATCGTTATAATTATATCATAATTTATAACCATGCCCAAAGCGAACGTTTTTGTATTTTAAGCTAAATTTAAGAATAAACTTCGTATTTTGCAACATAAAAATACAAAATAGTAAGAAAATTTATCACAAAAAGGAGGCATAATCTAAAAAATTTTACATGCTTTAATCTTTTAGATTTTACAATAAAACAATCTTGCAATACTACTGAACATTGTTGGATGTTTTGCTGTAAAAAGCAACTGGGGTCAAAATCGACCCCAATTGAGCCGATCTGTGAGCATGTGTATGTGTGGAGGTGAAGGTTAAGTATGATGAAAACCGACTCAGGGCTGTGCCAGTTATGCAATACCACATTAACTAGCGTTTAATAAGTATGCTATTGTCAACAGTATATCAAAAGAAGCATATACATCAAGCAGGGTAAACACTGTTACTTTACATTTGTCCATATTTAGAGTGACATCAGTATGTACTTTTAAAATAGCAGTCTCTCTAGAATGAAATTGTTTGTAAGCTGATTGTAATACATTGGACATACAACTTGACTCATTGTAACACTTTAGACGGTTTGCTACAACTGCTTCCAGTACCTTGGAAATAAAGCTTAGATTAGAAATAAGTCTATAACAGTTTATGTTTTCTTTAGGTAACGTTGACTTCTTAAGAAGTGGGTTGACTTGTGCTTGTTTAAAATCGCCAGGAAACAAGCCAGAGCACAGTGATGCATTTACAATATTTGTTATTGGGTAAAGTAATGTATCAAGACAAGTTTTCAGCAACGTAGTTGGTAATAGATCAAGATCACAGGACTTATTTTGGGAGGACATGATTATTTTCCTTACTTCATCAACTGTAGCAGGTGTAAAAGAAGCAAGCAGAGAATTTACTTACGGATAGTCCAGTGTACAGGATTTAAAGTACAATCTGGAAAAGCAGACTGGATCAGACTAATTTTGTTTTTGAAATGACTGGAGAACATGACTCGGTATAGTATGAGTAGGCACTCTATGTGAAATTTTATTTACGCAATTCCATAGATGACGTGGATTTTCAGCGTTATTTGAGACCATATTTGTATAATAATCCGATTTGACTTTAGCCATTTGTGCGTTGCATTAGTGGAACTGTTTTGAATAACCTGACCTCCCAAATGGGAGCGTGATTTGCGCCACACTCGTTCAAAATAACGACGACACCTTTTAGACTTTAGAATCATCCACGGAGCTGGTGGTATGTGTGACACAGATTTAAAATTGGTGGTTATTGGGGCGTGTTTATTAAGTAAAGCCTTGAGTACATGATAGTGTTGTTTACACAAGTCAGACAGGTGTCCCTTTGGATATCTGATAAGGTTGGATTTAAGACTATTAGCCTTGAAGGCATCAATGTCAATCTTATGTATAGGTCTGTAAGACACATTATGTCTTGATTGTACTAGTGTTCTGGAAAAAGTAACATCAACAATGACAATTTTAGTATCTTGTCACATGTTGAGCGAGTTATCACGAGGTCAAGCCAGTGGCCATGAATGTGTGTAGAGAAAGTCACATGTTTTTAAAAAATCAAACGAGGTTAGGATATCATCAGAGGTAATGGTTACTGATGGTAGTTTATCCAACTGAAGATTAAAATCACCAAAAATGTAAAATTCAGAATGTAGAGTTGCCAATTTTTCCAGCAAATCCTGAAATTATTCAAAGAAGTTGGCTGACTGTCCGGGAGGTCGATATAGACTTGCAAAATATGCCGA
This sequence comes from Lamellibrachia columna, assembly GCA_963662155.1. Lineage (NCBI taxonomy): Eukaryota > Metazoa > Annelida > Polychaeta > Sabellida > Siboglinidae > Lamellibrachia > Lamellibrachia columna. The sequence goes on from OY759273.1 coordinate 8,222,787, forward strand.
GAAAGAAGAATCTGAAATTTCAGGGATTAATCGGGCATTTACTTTAAGATGGTCCGATAACAAAAAGCCAACACCACCACCTCTTCCAGCTAAACGTGGCCGACCATGAAAAGTATAACCAGATGGAGAAATGTTAGCTATGCAAGCAGCAGTGTCACGTGGTCTTAGCTAAGTTTCAGTGATGGCAAGAATGTCTATCTTTTTCGAAAATAATAACTCACTAACTGATGCCGTCCGAACCGATCGAACGTTTGTGGTAGCAAACCTGATGTTGCGACTTATGGCAGGCCCACTATTGAAAGTAACATCTCCTGCCAGGAGAAGTAACATCTCCTACCAAGATAATTACTATGGCTAATTTAAATGTTGGCCTAGAGCAAGGGATTAGAAGTAACCTGCGGTTAAAACAAAGGTTAAGACATGGCAAACCATGTAAAAGGAAAGCGAATGATGTACTCTCATTTGTTGGGGATATGTTGAGGTAACAAACAACATTTTACAAGTAAGTGGCTTGAACAAGGCAAAGTCATCACGTCTAAATGCCACTGGACAGGACAGGAAGAAAATACACAGTAGGAATAGCGGTGACGTTATCTTAAAAATGATAACCAATTGATTTAAACAGGTTAATAAAACAAGGTGAAAATAAACCGTTCACATTCCACATAAGTGATAAGCAAACTGGCTTAGCGATCGACTTTGTATTGAAAAAGTAATATGCAATTATAATTTTCTTTAATGGATAAGACATTACCAAAATTGCAAATTCAAAATCAGATGTAATTAAAACTATATATGTAGTCTAAAATTCCACGTAGCCTAGGTTAACAGAAATGTAAAAAATAAACCATTACAGATGCAAAATAGTGGAACCAAGACGTCATAGAAAAACCAGATAAATTAATAAATGACAGATGTTTTGAATTTTCGCTCCAGGGCAACTCTGTGTGTGATAAACGTCTTGGGGGAAAGCCCGTTAGTAAATAGTTTATAGGGCACTAGCGCTAGGTCCAACTTATTTTAAATTCTGCCAACCCAAACAACGCAAGCCCGAAAGGCTAACAGTTTTTAAACATATTATACAATAACAAAGTACAGATTACGGCCACATAATCAAGTTGTAAATAATCATATTAATGCAATATTATCACAAGTCAGTAGGTAAACATTATAGTACATACAATTTAACGAAGCTACCAACACAAAGGAACAATTTAATAGTGTAGGCCTATGTCAACTGAATTCAAGCGGAAAAGGAATACGGATTCTACCACGCATCATTTCGATAGGCAAACTTAGTTAAAACATAGATGTATGCATAATAGGTTGGGGGTGGTCTGTCTGAAAACGAACGTAGTTTTAGGGGGTGTGCAGGCCAGCGTTACGAAACGTGACAATAGGGTAGAGGGGGTCTCGAAAAGTCATAAAATAGCGTGACGTACTTTATGATAGGGCCACTAATGATAACGAGTACATTAAACTAATTATTACATTGACCAATATTTTAATTCGCACATGGCCACAGCAGTCATCAACACATCTAGGCCTACTATTGCGGAACTACTTAATAGAATCACTTCGAGTCAGGGCACTTTCGTTCTGTTAGTGGCTGATTCTCGTAAGCGGTGCACTTTGATTCAGCGGGAGGGCGCAATGATTCGATAAGTCCCTGCAAATATATTGGATTCTACTGATTCTTGCCGACTTAAGAGTTCTTAACATAGGCCACTGTAATAATTTATTACAGTATATGACAATAAAAAATTATATTAAGAAAGATGTCAAGGAAACACATAAATTTCATAAAGTATTTATTACATTTACGAATCTTTTAAAAGCAACTAAAACCAACACTTGAGGCAAAGACCCAGGCAAAGGTCCAGGTGGCAAGTGGACAAGGAAGCCATTGGCTAATCGAGAGTCCAACAAATTGTTTAATCTGTGTAATTCGCCTTCCTGATATGATACTAAACAACGACCGTCATAACAACAACAAAAACAACAACAACAACAACAACACGCGGTACTAATCAGGATAGCCCTGCATGGTCTCTTGCGATTGACTTATATCAGTCATGGGTGGAATAGACCTTTCAGAACAAGCAATTATAAGCACGCCACAAAAACATCTTCTGTAGATCGCCCGTAGATATTTAACAAGATTGCCAACCCAAACAACAAGTTCCAGATGGCAAGTGGACAAGGAAGCCATTGGATTATCGGGAGTCCAAAAATTTTCACATCTATGTGTAGCCCGCCCCTATCAAATATCTGTCAATTCTATTTTTAAACACACTCACACTACTAGCATTAACACAATCATTTGGCAGTTTGTTCCATTCATTTATCACCCTCTGTGAGAAAGAGTACTTTCTCATGTCCAACTTACACTGCTCCTTAATTAATGCTGCGATATTATCTGCTTAGATTTTCAGAAAGCTTTTGACAAAGTGCCACATCAAAGATTACTACTTAAATTAAAAGCCCATGTTACGGGGGATGGCTTAATTGACTGGATAGAACAATGGCTGACTGACAGAAGACAGCGTTTTGGAGAAGTTTCAAACTGGAAATCAATTTTGAGTGGGGTACCACAAGTATCAGTATTAGGACCTTTATTATTCTTAATCTATATCAAAGACTTGGACGACAATATATCAAATAACGTACTCAAATTTGCAGATGAAACAAAAGTGTTTAGAAAGGTTAACACTGATGGTGATAAACAACATTTACAAAACGATCTAGACAGATTAGTGAAAATTAATGGTCTGAGAAATGGCAGATGTTGTTTAATTTTGGGAAATGTAAATGCCTACATACAGGACATGGGAACTTGAATGTAAACTATAAAATGGGAGATACTGTTCTGGGTACTACTGTAAAAGAAAAGGACTTAGGAGTTACAATAAGCGCTGATATGAAAGTTTCAGAGCAGTGTGGTATTGCAGTTTCAAAGAGTAATCAAATTCTTGGGTTGATTAGGTAAGCATAGCTTAAAAGGATAAATAACTAATTATACATCTGTATAAAGCAATAGTTAGACCTCATTTAGAATACTGTATACAAGCGTGGAGACCATATCATGAGAAGGATATAGATACACTTGAGCGCATACAGAGGAGAGCAACTAAAATTATTCCACAACTGAGAGACCTTAGTTATGAAGAACGTCTGACGGAATGTGGTTTAACAACTCTGGAGACAAGGAGGTTAAGAGGAGATCAGATTGAAGTTTTTAAGATATTGAATGGGTATGAAAATATTGATAGAAATATGTTTTTATCTCTCAAGAAAGATAGCAGAACTAGAGAACATGAGGTACAGTTAGTAAAGGATTAGTGTAGATTGGATATCAGGAAGTACTCATTCTCACAGAGGAGAGTAAATGAATGGAACAAATTATCTACGGATTGTATAACTGCTAGCAGCGTGAATATGTTTTAAAACAAGTTGGACACATATCTCAGAAGGGCGGGTTACACGTAGGCGAACACCGATGGACTCTCTATAAGCCAATGGCTTCCTTGTCCATTTGCCATCTGGGCCTTTGGCTTGGATGACAAATCTTTGAATTTTCGCCACAGGGCAACTCTGTGTGTAATAAACGTATTGGGGGAAAGCCTGTTAATAAATAGTTGTGTAGGGCACTAGCGCTAGGTCCAACTTATTTTTACATTCTGCCAACCCAAACAACGCAAGGTCGAAAGGCTAACAGTTTTTAAACATATGATACAATAACAAAGTACAGATTACGGACACATAATCAAGTTGTAAATAATCATATTAATGCAATATTATCACAAGTCAGTAGGTAAGCATTATAGTACATACAATTTAACGAAGCTACCAACACAAAGGGACAATTTAATAGTGTAAGCCTATGTCAACTGAATTCGAGTGGAATAGGAATACAGACTCTACCACGCATCATTTCAACAGGCAAACTTAGTTAAATATAGATGTATGCACAATAGGTTGGGGTGGTCTCTCTGAAAACTAACGTAGTTTTAGGGGGTGTGGAGGCCAGCGTTACGAAGCGTTACAATATGGTAGAGGGGGTCTCGAAAAGTCATAAAATGGCGTGATGTACTTTATGATAGGGCTGTTAATGATAACGAGTACGTTGACCAATATTTAACCTGCACATGGCCACTGCAGTTATCAACACATCTAATACTGCGGACCCGCTTAATAGAATCACTTCGGGTCAGGGCAATTTCGTTCTGTTAGTGGCTGATTCTCTTAAGGGGCGCACTTTGATTCAGCGGGACGGTGGAATGATTCGATCTGTCCCTGCCAATATATTGGATTCTACTGATTCTTGCCGACTTAAGAGTTCTTAACATAGGCCACTGTAATAATTTATTACAGTGTGTTATTACAGCTGTTTATCACACTTACGAATCATTTAAAAGCAACCAAAAACAACAACTGATTTAACAAGATTACCATCCAAGACAAAGGCCCATATGGCAAATGGACAAGGAAGCCATTGGCGTATCGATAGTCCAACATTTTTATTCTATGTGTAATCCGCGCTCCTGACATGATACTAAACAACAACCGTCATAACAATAACAACAACAACATGCGGTACTAATCAGGATGTCCCTGCATGGTCTCTTGCGGTTGACTCGTGATCTCAGTCATGGTTGGAACAAGCAATTATAAGCACGACACAAAAAAACCGATCGTCTTAGCAGTATCAACAACAAAACAGCATGCACAGGGCCGACCATTGATCTCTGCACCAGATCTCAGCGTGGCGCACCAAATGCAAATCAAATCAAATCAGTGGATCGTCTCCCACGCAATTAACCAACCATCTCGTACGGTTAAATAAACTGGTATATAATGTTAAGCATGAAATAGGACATTATGTTAATCCAACAACTGTAAGATTAAAATGTGGCAACAACACGGTGGTTATTGTTGGTCTCCCAAGGATTTTAGCGCAACAGAAGTATTTTATATACTATTATTATTATTATTATAATTAGGTATCAAACACGTTGTGCGACAGTGGCGCCACCATGTCCCATGAAAGTAAACAAAAGCCAAAAGTGAACCGGTCACATGTAACAGGATATGGCACAATTTGACATCTACAAGCAGCGCCAGCATGTAGATATACAGGGGAGAGTTGCCGGGATTGGGACCCCTAACGATAAACTTAAAAAAAAACGCGAAAACAAATGGAATTGATGTAAGCAATGTACTAAAAAAAATTACAATCGTGGCCACGGTTTCCTCGATTGGACCACCCAATATCTTCGATTGGACCAAAAGTTAAATAATTATATATAGGACTAAGCATACTTATGAACTGACACATAAGTAACATATAACGTTCATTATAACAATAATAGTTATCATTAGCTAAATACAATATACTAATAAATACCAGTGTTCATAATCTCTGTAGTTCCATCCACCCTACACAATGACCCATATGTCTTCTTCATCTGGACAAACAAACAAGTTATGTAGACCAAACTTTGAATTAATACGTGAGTAAAATATAGTGTTGGGCCCATTACTGTTCCTGTGCCACATCAATGATCTGTCGGACACAGTGAAGTCCACAGTACGACTCTTCGCGGATGACTGCCTGCTCTATCGGGAGGCCCGCTCCTTTCAAGATTACTTCACCCTGCAGTCCGACCTCAAGAACCTCAAGGAATGGGCACCATTCTCAAACATGTAGAGCAAAACTCTTACATCGGCATCCAGATCTCTGCCGACCTGAAGTGGTCAACATATATCACCGGCCTGGGCAAGAAAGCTGGATCAACACTGGGCTTCCTACGCCGGAATCTCCGGAACTGCTTTCAGGATTGTCAACGTCTTGCGTACATCGTTCTCGTTAGATCCACCCTGGAATATGGGGCGGTAGTGTGGGACCCCTACCTCAAACAAGACAAGGAAAAGCTTGAACGCATTCAACGTCAGGCTGCACGCTTCATCACTAGATACTACAACAGATCTCAGGATGCTTGACTAATCCTTTACTAACTTTACCTCATGTCCTCTAGTTCTGCTATCTTTCTTGAGAGATAAAAACATATTTCTATTAATATTTTCATACCCATTCAATATCTTTAAAAAGTTCAATCTGATCTCCTCTTAACCTCCTTGTCTCCAGAGTTGTTAAACCACATTTTAATAGTCTTCTGTCAATGGCTCCGGAATACGCTAGCGGAAATGCTCGACATCCTTTAAAGCCAACCACAACATGTTCTGTCTCGCAATTACATGCACTGGCACCACAGAGTATTTCATCACATCCATTACTCGTCGCAATATGCCTGCTTAGTGTCAACTGCAATTCGTATACTGCTGTGTCGTCCTTCAGAGGCCATCGGAACCTGTTCAGTCCCACAATTTACACGCACTGCACCGCCACAGTTTCTTTCGTCACAGCCATGGCTCGTCTCATTATGCCTGGGTAGATTTTACCATCGTACAAAATGATGCACCATTGACCAGTTCTGCAGCCTTTGATGTCCTTTATGAGCTGCGCTCAACTAGGTTTGGGTGGATCAGAACTGTTTTGTGCTATCGATTGAGTTGCAGTGGTCTTAGAAGGACTGGGCTCTTGGGTGGGTGTAGGCCTAGTAGGCGTAGCTTTCTCCGGTCCGACGTTTCTTTGTTTAGCTAGTTTCTTTCTTCTGTGGGCATAACTCTGGTACAGCTTCCATGGCAACAGCTGTCAGTGCTGCAACAACTGGTGTCAGAGGTGGCGTAGGTTTGTGCTCTTGTGCAATCACCATGACAACTGCTGTCAATGCTGGAGCTGCAACAACTAGGGTTACAGGTGACATATGGTTGTGCTCTTGTGCAGCTTCCGTGATTACATTAGTTACCATAGCAGCAGCGAAGACGGAGTCTTGGAATACGTCAATGACCACAGACCTGCCTTCCCGAAGCCACTAACAACATTCTGGACGGGTCAAGTGGCTACCGAGTTTATACACAACATGTCTCCTTCTTCGTTGGTTTAACAAAATCTACGAAATGTCACAGCCAAGTAACAAACCCCTCATTGGACATCCAGCCTTTGTCCCCAGTGGTCGAACATTTATAAGTTCTATTGTTATCCTCTTCCGCTTATATATGACCATTGGAACTAAATTGATGTAAACCCTAAAATAAAGTCGTTGTTAGTCCGAAACAATGTAAATTTGCCTGTGACCAAATGTGTTCTGTTACAAGTGCCCTCGATTGGACCACTTAGCAACTTCCTTTATTTGCATTATTATAATTCCTCCCTTGTATAATATTACTTTCTGGTATTCGAAAAACTGTGTTGGAATAATTACACGCATATAATGATGGCATACCCTTATGTGGGTCACTGGTCCAACTGTAGCAACTGCAGTGGTCCAATCGTGGAATTTCACGTGTTAAAAATATTGCATTGTCATCACAAGCAGACGACATCAACTTTAAAATTCGTATTATCGCCACATACGTTGGGCTCCTATACTCTTGATGGACACACATTTTCGCCTGTAAATATGACCAAGGATAACTGATCACGGCCTGATTATTATGTCGGGGACATAGAAAACATACTTTCGGTGATAAATATTTAAAAAAGTACTGCTATTTCGTCGACATTTACCGTGTCATCCGAAATGTCACTGACGAATGACATAATCGATAGAGGATGCCACGGTGTACAGTAAAATGGAATATACAGCACTGGTTCGATAGAGTAACTGGTCCAATCCCGGCAACTCTCCCCTATATACGTATGTCACGAATGGAGAGTAGTTTAGAACTTCTACACGTATGTGTTGGCGTTCTTAACGAATTACCCTACTATAATCGAGCTAGAGTATGTATAGGCCCTGTGTTAAGTTACTGCTCCATGAACATGCTTTGCAGTTCGGGCGTCAACTTTCAGGGGTTCATTTACGAACCCAGTTCCAGTGTTCTCAACGCAATACGTGTTTTCTACTATTGTTCCAAGATACGCAAATTTAACCGTCCTTTCTTCATATCAAACTGCCAGTATATTACATCGCAATTTCGAGAGTTGGATTCCAAGAAGCCATAAGAATATTGACTGGTAGCACCTATATTAAGTACATATTAAGACAACTACGTACCAAGTTATCCTGTCCGGATGATGGGTATTTTTGTTAATGTAAATAACAATGTTCATTGCATGAGTGGCTGTGGGGAAAAGTCGCTGTGGGGAAAAACAAGAAAAGGGATGGGCGTGTAGGCAATGCTGGGCATGCCAGCGCGCGTTGTATAATAGTTAATGAAGGTGTGTAGCAGGAATTTAGTGGGAGGTGGGAGATTGGCCTAAACATGGTAGGAGGTTAGCCCCAAAAGCACAAAATTAACAGTTGAGAGGTGGGAGGTTAATTAATTACCCCACCCCCCAAAACAGATAGGAGGTTGCATGGCCTCTAAACAGGTGGAAGACGGGAGGCTGAGACCCATATTCCACACACCATCATTACATTTGAGGCGCGAGTCGATTCATCTTCTGGTTAATTGAGACTCGACACGAGTACTTCTTAAAAAAATTCACAAGATATTACAATAACTAATTGCCATGAATCCAAGGCAACAAGTTAAGCACGGGCCATCGGCGGGCCCCCGTTCAGACGGAAAGTGTATAAGGAATTTAAGCCATTGGGAGCGCCAATTGTTTCATGCTACCAGGTATGTGTACGTGTAGCCCACCTTTATCAGATATGTATAAAATTAATTGTCTTTTTTAAAGAATTAATTCAAAACACAATGTGCTGCTCTCTACCGGCTAATCGTTAATTCAAACCTCCCGATAGAGGGCGGAATACATTCTAGTCTAGCTTTTCTTGGTGGCGGGAAGAAGACTAAAATAATAAGATGGACCAGTTGGATAAAACCCTATTCTGGACAGTCGATGAATCAGCACTGAGAACTGATACTCCAACGCACATATTTACACAACACGAGGGCACATGCGTCATTGTTCCAAGTACTCCCAAATGAACTTAGATACCAACGCGTTCCAAGGCCAAGCGCGGCGCCAGCAGTTCCGGCTCCCGCCTCCGAGTTAATCTCGGATTTCACAGTACAAAGTTCGTGGAAACTAGGAAGAGAAGCCGGTTTCCTTCCAGTGTATCAATTCACCATTAGTTTGACCTATAATTAACCATTCCATGTTAGTTCTTTTATCAAAACTTTCCCATCGAAAAGGTTTATCTATGTCATAATAAATAGTTGTATAATGGAATCGAAACAAACGGAACACGAAGCGTACTTTTATTTTATTTATCAAATACGCACTATGTTGTTGGTCGTAGGGGTGTCGTTGAGGCACCTTACGATTCCAAACGGGATAAATAGCCGTGCGAGACGTAAACAGCACGCGCAGAAAATGTCGGTGAATAGCAGGTTTATCCTGCGTGCGTTCGTAGCGTCCTTCTTGTTAGCGGCGCCGGCGTTTGCCAAACGGTAAGTGCATTGCTGCCGATTCGGCCACTACTAGTTGGCAAAGCCCAAGGTTCCCGGTTTGGGAATGCAGTCCTAATACTAGTAAATTAAATGTCATCCAGTCTAAGAACGGGCAATATGTTTAGGTGATGTTCGTGGACTTTGCGCAGCCAAAATATGCGAAAGCCCAGCTGTTTTCATTAAGGCCTAGCTTGGGCTTGAGCCCAAATTGAGGTTATAATGTTTATGATCATGATGGCTTTCACAGTCTTGGAGTCATACACTATTATTATTGTCTAAGGCTAAGCTAAGGCCAAATAAAAGTCTGATTTCTCGTCAGAACTTTTTCTTTTTTGAAAAAAATTTGGCAATAAAAAAATTTCAAAGAATCAGTTCTTATAAGTGTACACCAAAATTTGTTTCTGTAGACAATAAGGTAACTTTTTAACAGTAGTGGTGTCATTTGGTGACTAATTTAGAATAACTGAAAGAAAAGTGGTGCCAACTATTTAACATCAGAAGTTAGATATTTTTCAGTTCTTCCACGCTAGTCAAATTACAGTAATTATAGATCCTGCTGATTAGAGGGGGGGTGTATGCTAATTAGGGCATGTACGCTTATTAGGTAGAATATGGTAAGTCCCACTCAGGCGGATCTCCAAAAGTGGAGTTTTGTTCTACCTAATAGTGGCTGTTCCATTGAAAATAAAATATCTCGTGGGGTGAATGCTGCCATATATGTGTGATGGTGTATGTGAAGTTTAATCATAACTAAAAACAGTTACTAGAAAAATCCTGGGAGGGCCACTTAATACGTTGCCAGTATACCATCCTTGAGAATTTATCTAACTGATCCCCAAACATGTTTTAGACATCTGTCTAAATGATACCCTTTTCAAGTTGGAATACAATAAAGTTGCCCTGAACTGAAATCACAGCTCTTGTTCTAAATATAAACCCCTAATTACCCAAACATATTGGGTGCACTGACATGCTTTGGTGCTCAAAACATATCCATAAAAGATGGATAAAATATGGAATTTGTCTCAAGGAAAACAGGTAACTTTGTGAAGCAAAAGTCTTTGGCTGCTTACATTATCCTTTCAGTTAACCAGTGTAGTAAACAAAGGGATTATGTTACAGTAACAGTATATATATATATCTTATTGCATGTTGTAGGAATACACTGTGTAGAATATTGTGACAATCATGGATGGTTACTGATCTCCATGATGTTAGCTGTGGCACATGATGAAGTAAAAACTGTGTTATTTGGTGTAGACCCTTCCAAAACAATATAAAAATAAAGCGACATTAAACAAATTCCATAGATCATCACAATTCTAATTCTTAATGTCAACATCTGCTCATGAAAAAGTGGGAAAATCTGAGAAAAGCGGGAAACATCTGAGAAGAGCGGGAAGCATCTGAGAAAAGCGGGAAGCATCTGAGAAAAGCGGGAAGCATTTGAGAAAAGCGGGAAGCATCCTCCTCCACTCAACTTTGGTCTATTTTTAGCGGACTCCCATGTTGTTTTTATGGGTCACCATTTTGATTTGCTGTTCTCCTTTGTGGTGAACCCATGCATGCATAAGAAACTATGAGACCATAAAATAATGTGCCTCGAACGGCCTCATGTACAACAAATATGTTGACTCTGCCTCAACAAAATGAGCAATGCAAACAACGGGAAATTTCATCAAAAAAGCAGGACCGAGGCAAAAAAGCAGTATTTCCACACGAAAGCAGTAATGGTGACACCCCTGCTAATTAGGGAGTATGAAAATGTCATACTCCCTAATTAGCAGGGGTGTCAACATTACCACTTTTGGCTTTTTCACTATGGTATTTTTGTCAGGATCATTGAAATGGCAACCCAGACATGATCCTGACAAAATACCGAACCAGTGTTTGGTCTACATTGTGTTGTGCTTGGAACTTGGCAAGGAGCATAAGCTGTAGCTGAGGCCGTCCTCAGAAAGAAACCATGCTCTGTAACTTTAGACCTGCAGCTGTTCCTAACAAGGGCACTGTCACTGTACTACTTTTTTCCAGTGAGCAAATATAGGCTGAATGACCTCTCAGTGACATTTGAGATGGCCCCTTGGTGCATAAAATGGCACTAAACATAGCAATGACACAGACTACTAATGTTTGGTGATGTCTTTAAAGGGATTCTACAAAGATATTCATTGATTAACAACACGTTGTAACACTATTAATAAATATTAGTAAATATCTCGTTTGGTTAAAAATAATATCCATCAAAACTTGTCACTGCCATGATATTTCACTTCTTAATATTTTTGAAAATACTCTTGAGTGCCGAATAAGCGTCCCTATACGCGTATTTATTTGATGAAAAATGCCAGCCTATACACACCTTATTTGGCACTATACTATTATTAAATTTAAACATTTGTGCCAGCCTATATTCTCCGATAATTGTGGCAAATTATGCAGGGCATAATTTTTAGGAGAGAAATCCCTCTCACTCCCTATAGCTAGCGCTAATGAATCATCCACGGAGCAGTTTACTGCTCGCGCTAAAATCACTTGCTCCCAGCTAGAGTTGCATGTGGCTCCCTCTGACGGCTTTCATCCTTTCGAACGACAGTAGTGAATTTAACGAGATCCCGTGCTTCTGAGGATCCTAGATTAGACTGTTAGAATTCCATGATTAGATGAATCCGTCAGAATCCTTAGTTCTCGGGAGCACAACATGGTATATTATTAGTTTAAACACCTTTATCGTCGTGTAAACCTACCGTAAATGGCCGCCGTGCGCAGCGCGTCAAACCGGTCGTAACTGGCTGGCGGCGGCGGAAATGGGCTTGCGTATTCAGTTCAATAAAACTTTAATGTCGATTTAAAAATGGAAAATTCCCTGGTTTTTCACAGATATGAAATGTGGTTACTATATCTGCGGTGACATGAATACGCATAAAGTTTATACATATTCGGCAGAAAAAACCCCAAAATACAGGCGATCCGCATAGTTTTCTAGGGACGCCTTGGTAAAAAAATTGCTTCGGCGCTAAAAAGACAAATATACTAGTGATTTTGTTGCACTGTACTATTATTTGTTTTGAACAATTTGCCCCCTATACTGTTATTCGGCACTATACTATTATTAAATTTGACCGATTTGCCACCCTATACTGTTATTTAGCCTATACATTTATTCGGCACTCAAGTCAAGAGTACTCAATTTAATTATAGTAAATAAAACTATTTATTTGATTAATAATAAACATTATTTGGCAATGAATTAAAATATATGTTAGTTTTAGCTTTACTGCGAGACAGACCAATAAATTCTAACATTTGAAGGTAAAATATAATGTTTTTTACTAGGTCTGTCAAGTTCCTGTTTGATAATGTTTCTTGTAAATTTACAATTTTATTATAGTAATAAAGATTAAAACATGAATTTACTAATTTAGATGCATGTTGAGATCGAAAAATTCAGAGAATTTTGGCATTTTAATAATATGTTAATTCTGTATCAGTTTACCAATGAAAATCCTGTTGTATGTTCCCCGTATTTACAATTTGTCACTTTGTTTCAGGGGTATGATCGTGACAGCCCCAAAACAGATGCAAGCAGGAGCCACAGAGAAGGTGTTTGTTACATTTCATGACATCGACTTTGATGTTGAGATGAAACTGGTCTTGAAAGAGGACCATGGACCTGGCGAATATGGGACGTGGTCGTTCAGCTTCAGGGCTGGTACTGTTGTTACTTCAGTTTTCACATATAAGCTCAAAGTTGATTAAAACCATAACATATTGTAATTATCTATTTAAATACATTTCATATTTGAATTAATTTATTCATACACATAGTATTATGTTTTTAAGTTTTTATTTATAAAAAGAGTGGAAAGTGTGCATTTTAAATAAAATTACCACTGTGTCATGATATGTGTGCCACTTTGATAATAAGTATATACTGTGTCATGATATGTGTGCCACTTTGATAATAAGTATATACTGTGTCATGATATGTTTATAAGACTATATTTGAAGATTACAACACTTATGCAGTGCCCAGATAAACTTTTTTAACTTGGATGCCTGGATACATATTTGTGTCACTGTCTCAATGACTGTATGATCCCTTGCAGAAGACATTATGTAGTTGTGTTGGACACTAAAACTTTCTGGAGAAAAAAATTTCTGAATTTTATGAAGGTTTTTCAGCAGGTTGATGAATAATAAATATTTACATATCAAAAGATTAAAAATATAAATTTACGAACAGTAAAAATTTAAACATTATCACCAATGGAAAATAAATTGTGATCCGAACCGCCATACCAGCCCCAGTGTGTGCCACAACAGTGGCGCCACACTGTGGGCTGGGACCCAACTAATCCTGTGAGTTGTGTATATGGCAACGCAGACATATTAAAAATGTTTTCCAGGACAATCCCAGGTAATTGACTTCACCATACCAGACAACGTGCCCGTGACAGTGGTTGTGCTACGTGTGGAGGCAGCGTCTGTTGACGCCGCACGCAATTACAGCTTCGAAGCCGAGGCAAAGATCGCCATTGGAACAAGCAGTCTGCTCACCTTTCTACAGACAGACAAGCCAATGTATAAGCCTGGCCAAACAGGTATGTGAAGCAGGAGTCGGGTTTTATACAACAAAACATTGGGAACAGTTGCTGCTGTAGATTGATTTAAAGGTACATGGTCTGGTCGTTTCTTCATAAAATCATTTTACAGAGTATAAACTATATATTCTAATATCTTGACTGCACAAATGTGTTTTAGCGAACCACTATTTTAACCCATTAGACCCCACAATGGCCGTGGCCGGCCTCTCTGTGCAGTCCTGGAACGGCCACCAAAAACCCTGGCGAATAACTACTGAAATAAACACTACCAAATTTTGCCACACCCTAGCGGATACATTTTGCAACAACAACAGCTCGTTACATGCATGTGTTGCCCTTTCGGAAATCTTGATTTTCATCAGTTTTGTTCACGCTATCTCGAAAATTTTTATTTCTATATTTGTCATGATAAAATATGGTGTAACCTGAAAAATAACCGTCAGAATTTTATAATGTTTTCATTGGTGCAAAGCTAACACATATAGCTACATTTTCTTCGCTGAGTTGCATAGGGTTATAGCATGGGATCATTGTCAAATGTCAGTCGCAACTTTCAATGTTTTAACAAATGTACTATTTTGTCTTTGCAAATTGTGATCAAATGTCAACATTTTATTAATATATCCTATTTCTATGTATACATGCATGTGGAGAAATTACTACTCTTCAAAATAAACACAACTTGTAATTGTCAATAGTGAACAGTTTTTTTCTACAGATTTTTGAACACAAGGAGGTAAAATTGCTCGAAATTTGCCAGAAATCCTGGGAACATGGTGGCATGTTTTAATAAAATCCTGGGGCCTAATGGGTTAAATATAATTTGGCCAGTGTATATATTGATGGATATATTGACCTTGCCATTCAGCCTGCAATGTAAACATGAAATTGAGTTGAAACATTCAAATTAAACAGTGTTTTGTATAAAGAAATTGTGGTTCATTAAAACATATTTGGATTTATAAATAGTAGAAGAGATATATAGTTTATATTATATAACATGATTTTACGATTAAAAAAATTAAAAAGACAATAGTTATTGAAATGAACGAGCATGTACTTTTAAATAATTCTTTTTATGAAGGTATTGGTAAGTGACCACTAGGTGGTCAGGACTGCTGGTTAAAGATATTCCCTAGGAAACTGTAGACTGTCTTTAATGATAGTAATTAACAGTAGCCTGCTTGACTGGTTGTTAGTATTTCTTACACCACAAGTTTAAAAGAAAAAAATAACAATAGGAATGAACATATAGATGTTTTTTGTTTCTTATTGTTTTATTAATTTCTCATTTTCGTATATAATGCTTTCTGAATAAGAACTATAAATTGAGTATTTTAAATTGTTTTACATGCGTGCAGAGTCACCCCATTCATTTGTTAGAATGACGCTGGTTATGACGGGTTACCCAATAATTACCCTAATTTTGTTTTGATTAAATACATATTTTAAAGTACAGTTCATGAATTGCAAAAGACGATTGAACCACAGTTTTTGTTATGAAAAAATAACAAAGTTATAAATAAGTGTTACCTAGATATTAAGTTCATTTACATACAAGAAATACGTGTCTTACATAGGTTATTTATCATATTCGTATATAATTGAATATTAACATTGTTTTATTGTGATGTGTCCAGAAATATTCCAAACGTTGACATCTATTAACATTAGAAAAAAACTGATATAATTTTGGTAAGATGTCAAGAGTTTTGAGGTTTTTAAGAAAATGTATTTTACATATTTATTATGGTTATGTTGCAATAGTGTTTATTTGCCAAAATATGTACAAAAGAAATAAACTTGTTGTGTTTTAGTTCTTTTCCGAATGTTGACGGTGAAGTCTGACTTGACTCCATTTGTTGGAGAAGTAAGTATGTTACAGTGACATAGTTTATCATGTTGACATAATGTGATAATACTTGTCAGTACTAAAACATAAACTGCCTCGTGATTTGTGAAAACACTACAAGATTAACACATCGCCTAAATTACTTGTGTGGATATTGCCATTCACAAGATACCATAAAGTTGTATATACTTGCCACAGACTTGACACAAAATAAGACATACCCAATTACCTTGATAACTATTACAGTAGTACCTGCCTTCAACGGACCCTTCGATGAGCGGACACCTGCTATGTCGGGACACTCAATGTACGGACTGTTTTACCATGTAAATGTCCCTCTGATGAGGGGACAACCGGTGAATGCGGACAGCGGACAGGATATTTTGGTTTTCTGTCCCTGCTAAGGTGGACAGTAATAATTATTTTCGTTTTTTTTCTTAAAATATTTTATTTCCAAAATGGCGACGGACAAACAGCACGGTGTGTAGTAGGAAAAACAACGTTATATCGCGAATTCGTATATAATGCTGTTGGTCGTGGACCCTGATTTTCTGCCGCCGGGGCCGGGGAAATGCCAAATGGGCTTGCTTAAACCTACTTAGAATTGCTTTGACAATTCTCAAGAAACAGGTGAACAATGTCAACGACAATGAACGACTGTCAACAAGTTGTTTGTTTGGCGCTGCCGCCGACATCAATCGCTGATGTTGGCTTTGCTTAGGCGGTTTGAAATTGCAATCGAGATTCACAAATACGCCTCGCATAAGAATCAGATAAACAGTCTTAAATGCAATTTAGTATGCAGTAATAATATGACACTGGGGTGAAATGGCATGCCTCCAATCTAAACGACGCAAAAACAACATGCCAAAGGTGCTACCGGTGCGTGAAAATACGAATTCGTCATCCATATATGAAATGACGAATCGATGCTAAGTCGTGCATCATAAATTTATGCTTCGATCGAGATCAGTTGAAAATCGAGGTGAAATGATTATTAATTCTGCCTATTGTCGTTTTCTATGTTTAATTAGCTTAGTGTGTCAACTCATATACGTTTTCGGCTGCTCAAATCCAGGTTATTATTTTCGATTCGTAGGCCTATTAGTTCAGTACAGGTGTACATCGTCATCATAGTTCCATAACGGTATACGTACGTGTATTTTATTCAGTTAACGATTAAACATTTGAAAATAATACACGTTGATGGTAGATGACTCATTTAATAAGCTCTATAAACTGCATATTACAGTATAAGACAGTGCTGCAAGCGCACTGGGGCTTCGACAGCGTTCTTGGACTTGGTGCAGAGGGCGGCGATCGCTGTTAGTTAGTAGCTCCCTGGTGGCAGACACAGGAACACCTAACGCGCCTTATTTTAGCCCTCCACTCCAGCATGCCTGTCCCTCCGACGAGGGGATACCTGCCATGTAGGGACACTTTTGCTTGGATATAGAAGTGTCCGTTGAAGGCAGGTACTACTGTAAATACATAGCTTTTTATACGCATGGCACTAAATTTTCAGAAAAAAATCAGACTGTCGATCCCGGAAGTGTAGATACAAAACCTTTTCCACTTTGACTTTCTGATCTGGTTTTTGACTAATTTAGCTTTACACAAATGGATTTGTTTGATTTGTGCAGATCTCGGAAGTTTGGATCCAAAACCCAAGTGGTTCTCGTCTCGCACAGTGGACATATATAAAAATAAACAATGGTATTGTACATGTTCTGTTTGGCTTTGTATTAATGTTAATTACGTTATTATTTTATTTTTAATATTTCAATAAGCCCCTAAAGTAACGAACTGTCATAAGTCAGTTGTAAGTCGCTGGAACAAAGTCGGGAATTTTCACATCATTACATAATTTAACTTTGCAGCTGATTTATGAATGCATCATTCATGTCATTATATAATTTAAATCTACTTTCAATATGTTTATATTTAGCCTTGTTGAATTTGAGTTTTGTGAATTGTACAATAGATGTACTGCACATGACGAAGCTGTGATTAATATAACTGTCACTTCTATTTTTTTTGTTTGACACATAATGACATCATTTTCATTGTGTTATATCACAGGTCTGGCCAGCTTTGAGTTTGCTATCTCTGATGACCCCATTCAGGGAATGTGGAAGATCACGGGCATTATAGAAGGCAAACGGACAGTACGGCAATTTGACGTTAAGGAATATGGTAGGTGCTGCCACCTGTTGACCAGAGTTATATTTTCAATAATCGGTCTCTGTTCTGTAGTAAAACTAATGACTTTCAGTGTGAATGACTATGATAGGTGCTGCCACCTTGTGACCGATGCAGCATTTTCTTGTGTTCAACGTTTTAATTTTGTAAGCATGTTAGTTACCTTCAATTACATGGGTATGAAATGAATGGAGAGATCCTTATTAAGTACTTATTGTGAAGTTTTTGCTCTGTATGTGCCACACTATGCATGTTTTTGAAAACTACATTTTGTGTATATTGTTAGCTTTATGTGTACTTTGGATCAATGGTCGATCGGTTTGTCCAAAAATTAAAATTGCATCCATTACAATGTGGTAGACAGCGCAGATCAAACCATGATGTAGACATTTAAAACATGAAATTTTTTTTTTTTTTAAACTTATAAAGCATTTGAGCCATTTGCCCGTCCATTCGTATTGCTATATTTTTAATATGTAAATATTTGTTGCGATTTAGTGTTGCCAAAGTTTGAGGTGACAGTCAAACCACCGTCCTACGTGCCAGTTGATGTCACTACTGTGGAGGGAGAAGTATGTGCTATGTAAGTACAATCAACTTCAAGCTGGACTAACAAAATAAGCCAAAGAGAGAAGAATCACAGGATTCACCACTTAGGCTTTACAAATGTTAATAAATTCTGAATTATACTGTTAATTTAAAAATACAACAACAATGGATTCACCACGTAGGGTTTAGAAATGTTACTAAATTCTGAATGATACTGTTAATTAAAAAATACAACAACAATGATATCTAAAGCAGATGTTATGTTGGTACTATGAATGTCAATTGGAATTTCACCAAATGTTTCCTTAGAGTTAAGCTGGCTAAAAAATATTTTTTTTGGAAAATAATTTTGACCGGATCAACCTGGACAGGGCTATTGTATTTGTTACGGAGAGAGGTCTCCGGCTCTCTCTGCCCCAAATGAATGGCTTTTTCCCTCCACAGAAAGACCGGAGAGGACAACTAGAATAGACATCCTAATGAAATTATACCATTGTTTGATAAGGTGCGATTAAACTGTGTACTGGTTTCTAAGCCATGACTTTCTTTTGCAGGTACACGTATGGTAAGCCAGTGAAAGGCGACATAAAGCTCAAAGTCTGTGTTGTTGGTAGCTTTGATCTCTACAACCGTCGACCTTGCCTCAACATCGTTGACCAGGTTTGTTCAACGTTTTTATGATATGGCCATGCAGGTGGAGTTTGGATGCTTTTGTTGTGGCTCGTTTCTGTTATATTTGAAGTTAATGATTTGGGTTGAATCCACAGATATTGAAACATACATAATGACAGGCATTATCCTCATGACAGCCCTGAGTGGAGATTAGCTCTTAGAGACTGGTAAAAAAAATAAAAAAAAATAAAAATGAACTTGTATGGTTGTCTATGTCCACAGGTTGCTCATTCTATTTTTGTAGTAAACATAAACATCTCCGTTTGTTTATTGTGGTGGCATTTTCTGCTACAGGTTGACGGCTGCGTTAAGTTCAATGTCAACGCATCTCTCCTGATGTTGTCTTCCCGAAACTTTGGCATCTACAATGTGAAATTGACAGTGGACGCTTCTGTCACCGAAGAGGCAACAGGTACAATACAGTATCACTGCATAGATTAACTAGTTACCTGTCACCGAGTAGGCAACAGGTAAAATACAGTATCACTGCATAGATTAACTAGTTACCTGTCACTGAGGAGGCAACAGGTAAAATACAGTATCACTGCATAGATTAACTAGTTACCAATATTTGTAAAGCTAAGTATATATGGTGCCAAGTCTACTGCTTTGATGGCAGAACTCACAAATATGTTGAGAAACTCTTGCAATTTCCAGATTTTTAGCCAAAATCTACCAGCAAACTGCAATTTCAAGTAAATAAATGTACTAATTTTGAATGCAATTATACCACTGAACATAGTTTCTACAGACATGGCACCAGTGTAAAGTAAATATATCATAAGATTGAAACAAATTTCCTCCATTGGGGGGACCCCTTCCCACATTCTGTGCCTCAAGGTCTTGGTGCGGAGGCCACATCTGTCGCATCATGAAAAGTGGTAGATCTACTTTTTGTGTTACGTTGCTTGGCACCTCCATAAGTGTGGCGTGTCTCTTACACACTAGAATCAAGATCAGGTATGAATAAAAGTCGTCATCAGATCAGAAAGGCTACTGAGGATTTAGGGAGGAAATGTATTTGAACAAAAATATTTCTTCTGTTTTTTGCGGAAGGCAGTTATAAATTTGGTGATGGGGAGTTTGTTCCAGATTTTGGGTGTAGCTACGGAGAAAGTGCATTTGCCCAGGTTATAGATAGAGAGATAGATGCTATGCATGTTATTGAGTAGTAATGCACAAGTTCTGTCTGATAGGTGTTACACTGAATGGCACTGCTAGTTCTGAAATCACACGGCGACTACTGAAGATGGAGTTCAAACCATACTCCTCCAGTTTCTTCAAACCAGGACTGCCCTACTACGGAAAGGTTGGTGTGTTTTTCGTGAAGTCTTCTGTATCAATATGTCTGAAGATGTTTAAAGATTTAACAAGATTTGCCATCCAAGCCAAAGGCCCAGATGGCAAGTGGACAAGGAAGCCATTGGCTTATCGAGAGTCCAACAATGTTCATCTACTTATAACCCGCCCTCCTGAGATTTGTGTCAACCTTGTTTTTAAACATATTCACGCTGCTAGCAGTTACACAATCTGTAGACAATTTGTTCCATTCATTTATTGTCCTCTGTGAGAACGAGTGCTTCCTGATGTCCAATCTACATTGATCCTTTACTAATTTTACCTCATGTCCTCTAGTTCTGCTATCCTTCTTGAGTGAGAAAAACATATTTCTATCAATATTTTCATACCAATTTAATATCTTAAAAACTTCAATCTGATCTCCTCTTAACCTCCTTGTCTCTAGAGTTGTTAAACCACATTCCTTCAGGCGTTCTTCATAACTAAGGTCTCTCAGTTCTGGAATCATTTTAGTTGCTCTCCTTTGTATGCATTCAAGCGTATCTATATCCTTCTTACGATATGGTCTCCATGCTTGTATACAGTATTCTAA
The DNA here is from genome assembly GCA_963662155.1 of Lamellibrachia columna. NCBI lineage: Eukaryota > Metazoa > Annelida > Polychaeta > Sabellida > Siboglinidae > Lamellibrachia > Lamellibrachia columna. Next base: position 8,244,025 of record OY759273.1, read on the forward strand.
ATGAGGTCTAACTATTGCTTTATAAAGAGGTATAATTAACTTTTTTCCCTTGTATATTATGTTTCTTCTAATCAATCCAAGAATTTGATTACCCTTTGAAGCTGCAATACCACACTGCTCTGAAACTTTCATATCAGCGCTTATTGTAACTCCTAAGTCCTTTTCTTTTACAGTAGTACCCAGAACAGTATCTCCCATTTTATAGTTTACATTCAAGTTCCCATGTCCTGTATGTAGGCATTTAAATTTCCCAAAATTGAACAACATCTGCCATTTCTCAGACCATTTCACTAATCTGTCTAGATCGTTTTGTAAATGTTGTTTATCACCATAAGTATTAACCTTTCTAAACAGTTTTGTGTCATCTGCAAATTTCAGTACGTTACTTGTTATACTGTCGTCCAAGTCATTGATATATATATATATTAAGAATAATATAGGTCCTAATACTGATCCTTGAGGTACCCCACTCAAAACCGATTTCCAATTTGAAACTTCTCCATCCACTACAACTCGTTGTCTTCTGTCAGTCAGCCATTGTTCTATCCAGTAGGTTATGCTATCCCCGATACCATGGGCTTTTAATTTAAGTAGTAATCTAAAAGTTGTGGTACGGTTGCTATGTGGCCTTTGTCTTGTCGTACATGACAAAGCTAATGTTTTACACTTAGAACTGCCTCCACAATTTAATTCACTCATCCATTCTAGAATAATTTCTCGAAAAATCAAACCTATGAAGTATGCACGATGACATGTTAGCTTGTTTGTGCAAATGTGTTATTTAGTTTTGATTTTGTTTTTATGTTGTATTATTTATTGTGTTTCTTGGTGTTCAAAACTAATACTAAAAGTCAACCAGGCAATTATACACACTGTGAGAAAGTACAATTTTACTAACCAGCAACTAAAAATTTAAACATGTGTCAGCAGAACTGTCATAGTCTTCAAACGTCTCGTTGTCTCTGTTCATATAAATTTTTTCAAGGGTGCAAAAATTATTTTTGTGGTGCAATAGGATCAACCTACATTTACATTTCCCATTGGTGACCAAATTAACGTTTTGCACGATTATAAGAATACGGGACCATAAAAAATTCTGAAACTTCTTACATGCTGGTAAAGTTTTGTCAAAATAACATATTTCTCTTTTAAAATGGCTGAACATGGTAATGTTGACCAATTTCTGCATGAATTACTATGCATTCGTGCTTTGTGGTGAAAAAATTGCCAAAAATTCTTCCACCTATTAAAATCATCTAAAAACCCAGTTACACTGTCAACAGGTTCTACCAGCAAACATGGCAATGTCCCTGCTCAAAGGCACTTATGTCAGATGATATGAATTTTTAAAAACTTCCTATATCCAAACTTACTATGCCCTACATTCGTCTGTAACACACCAGGAAGTCTAACTGATGCATGATCCAAATATTGTGCATATTTGTTTCTGTGTTGTTTTGTGTGATACAATGCTGCAAAGGTGCACATTTGTTGATATAGTCGCACCTCGTTATTACTCGCTCCGTTATTACGTGGATTCGGATATAACACGGTCGGTTGTGGACCCCGATTTTCTGCCGCCAGGGGAAAATGCCAAATGCGCCTGCTTAAACCTACTTAGAATTGCTTTGACAATTCTCAAGAAACAGGTGAACAATGTCAACGACAATGAACAATGTCAATGAACGAGTAACAATGTGTTGTTTGTTTTGCACTGTCACCGACATCAATCGTCGCTGGCTTGGCTTCGACGGTTTGTAAATTGCAATCGAGATTCACAAATACGCCTTGTGTAAGAATCAGATCAACAGTTTTAAATGCATTTAGTATGCAATACCAACATAACACTTAGATGAAATGACATGCTTCCAGTACATTGTAAATTTAATCGTGTTCGCGAAGCGAAACCAACATGCCAAATTCCTAACCCAAGGCTCTACCGGTGCGCGAAAATACAAATTCGTCATCCGTATATGAAACGATGAATCGATGTTAAGTGGTGCGTAATAAATGTATGCTTCGGTCCTGATCGGTTGAAAGACGAAGTGAAACAATTATTATTTCTACCTATTGTCGTTTTCTGTGTTTTATCAGTTTACATACTACGTTTGTCAAATCATACACATTTTTGGCTGCTCAGATCCAGGTTATTATTTTCGATTCATAGGCGGTATACGTACATGTGTTTTATTCAGTTCAAGAATCAACAGGGTGTGACATTTAAAAATAATACACGTTGATGCTAGTATAATAAGTTCCATAAACTGCATGTTGGCGTATAAGACATTGTTGTAAGCACACAGGGCTTCGACAGCGTTCATGGACTTGGTGCAGCGGGCGGCGATTGCTGTTGTTTAGTAGCTCCCTGGTGGTAGACATGGGAACACCTAACGCGCCTCGCTTACAACGCGGTCGGAAGTTGTGTACCCCGACCACCGCGTTATAACGAGGCTTGACTGTATGATGTATTTGTTTCGTGATCCTATACTGTAAGGATGCATATTTGTTTCTGTTTTATTTTTTAGTGTGATACGATACTGTGAAGGTGTGTATTTGTTTCTACAGTGTGTCGCAACAAAACCAGATGGAACGCCAGCCCCGAGAGAACTGGTAACACTCAAAGTGATGGACAACGCCAGGAGTTCTGACACGGCGATGATGTACAACTACACAACGGACAGGAAGGGACAGTTCTACTTCAAACTTCCTGCGTTTCAACCCGAAACCAAAAGCTTTACCATCCAAGTGTGTACAACAGATTTGCCCATCTCCTTCTTTTGAATATTCGTAGAGTTGTCCAAAAACAAATAGTTGTTAAGTTTTGTAAGAGAATTGTTTTGGGCATATGGTGTCTGAGGGGGTTGATTTTTTTTCACATATCGTACAGTCACGTTTTTCAGAAAATTATATTTTTTATGCATCTGTGTCAAAGACAAAATGTTTAATTTGTGACAATCATGGTGACAGGCTGCCATTGATCCAATAGAGCTGTATGTAATTGTGTGATCTAAGTCTGCTTCCATATGTAAGACAATCTAATACATAAATCAAAGTGTATGTTTGTTTGTCTGCTCTGTGTTATGCATGAGCGCATTTGTGAACCGATCTGGACGAAACTTTGCAAGGTGACCCAGGGGCCCTTCTGACGGACATGGGGGGTCGGATGTAGAATAATCCAACAGGCTCCCGGGGGTGGGGGTCACAATTTCAAAAAAGGCTGTAGCGGAAGTTGCTACCGTGGAATTATTTTTCTATGTTGTCGTAAAGATAAGAATTATGCCTACACATTTGCTGTATGCAGCAAGCTCACAACAAGGATTGGTGTATATCAGGGGCAGAATTTTTTCCCCTAATATCTTTAGTAGGCTCCTTTGCCTGGTAAAGTGGAAATCTTTCTTGAACCAAACTCATTCAATAACCGCCACTTGGTGGTGCCACTGCAAGCCTGTGTTTCTATAAATGTGACGTGTGTATGACATACACCTCACTGTTTCCAGGCAACTGCGCCCCGCTACAAGTTCAAGGAATCGTCGGATTTCTACTCGCCTTTCGAACCTCGCTTCTATGAATCTGTCAAGCAGTGGTATTCTCCCAGTGGCTCCCTCTTGCAAATAGCTCCGATCGATGGTGAGCAGGATTGCTCAGGCATGCTGAAGATGAACGTTTCTTACACAACAGAAGAGAACAACGAGTTCGCATTTTATTACCAGGTGTGTGCAGCAGCTGTCAGTTGTGCGATGAAAGAACTAGATTCACAAACAAACCATGTGATGTAGCGAGTTCTTTTGATGCAATTGCCACATATACCTACTTATTAGTACTGTCACGGTTCTGGGTCTGAAACCAAAACCTCAGGTACCAATAAGTCCCATGGGTCTCGGTTCTCGACCCAGAACCATCACAGCAATAGTCATCAGTAAAGAAGTCACACATTCTGGGTATTCTCAACTGAACTTTATCTAAAGTCCACTGTCCACTTGCATGTCTTTGAGTCTTGACTATCGCATAGTTTCTTCCCTTGAAATATAAACTTGTTCAGTTGCCTGTGATTGACCTACTTTAGTTCTGTGTTGGTGCGTTTAAGAACAACGTTAGAAGCGTTCGTCTCTCTCCCCTCACAATACCATATGACACCGGCCATTGGCTATGTGGCTGGTGTTAGCTTGCAGCCCTGTTCCAACCAATAAGCTGTGACCTGGAAAAGGAGCTTATGGACCACCAGCCCCGAAGAGGGTAGGTGGGTGGTGTGAGAAGTTATGTTATATTATTATCTGCGTGTATTTGCCTTCAGGTGATGTCACGGGGAAACATTGTGGCAGCAGGTGCCATAGCTGACAGGGCTGAAGTATTGGTGCGGACACAGACAGAGGAGGAGGAAGAGGAAGAGGAGGAGGAAGATGAAAGGGAGGAAGTGGTGGAGGAGCTCATTGTACCTGAGGTTGCTACAGGTACACAGAAAGCTGTCATCAACATTGGTAAGTGCATTACTGTTCCCTGTAAAACAATTTTAAAGGTGCAAAGTCTGATCGTTTTTATCATAAAGTCATGTTATATAGTATAAACTATATCTATTCTAACAACTTAATCACCCAAATGTGTTTTAATTAATTAACTACATTTTTCTATACTATTACGTAGTCTGTAGCTGTGTCTGTCTGTTTGTTCCCTCATGTCACTGTCAGTTTTGCATGTGTGTGGCTTAGATTTTTTAGGTGTACTCGGAGGTCCATTGGGATGGTTCGTGCATAACAATTTTGAAATTCCCTGGGCGTTTGTTCCCCATTTGATGTACATTACATTACCCGGAACAAGACTAGTTCATAGTGACGTACAGTTGTTTGCGACAGTGAGTGTTTGCTACGACTGTTCCGAGTTACGAGATGTGATCAATGCAAACGTTGACACAAGTTCTATCGTACGGTACATACGCTTCATGAATCCAGCATTGGTACATGATTTTTGGGGCAAGAAGTTGTATCCATCATTGCCATTGGCATTGCTCTACCAAAACATGACTGGGTAGTGCAAGAAGTCTTAAGCCTTTTCGGTGGCTTCCTTTTCTCCCACGCATTGCCGGGTAAAATATAATGTAATTAAATATAATTTCACCATTATTTGTTTAATTTGAGAATTGCAGTACACTGCACCCGTCCCTGGCTGACATGTCACCTTTTATACCTGCTTATCTTTCCTGGTTCCTTGTCATTCTGTCAATCATTTTGTCACCAGAGCTCGACCCAGAGACTGGCAGAGAGCTGCTGAAACGAAGGCTGGTCAAACTGCCACAGTACGTGTCCAACTTCGTCTTTGAGGTCCCTGTGTCACCAAGCATGTCTCCTGTCAGTCGTGTCCTTGTCTACTATGTGAGGGAGGACGGGGAGACAGTAGCCGACAGTCAGGACATTCACATCAAGAAATGCCTTCAAAACAAGGTATAGCCAGCATGGTTGTTCTGTGATGACGCAACACCTGTGGAGCAATTTATCCAACTGTCTCCATATCATACACTTTTTAAATCTTGTCGTAAAATCTTTATGTTGGTTACCTTTACCATTTGGGTTATTCTTTATCAAATCAACCAATTTTTAGGAAATTTCAAAAGTTAAAAAAAATGGTGGTCATAGTTTCATTTAATTTATATTGCAGCTGAAATTCACTGTTCTGCCCAATGGCGTTTTATTGTAAATTTGTCCTAAATTGGCCGAAAATATCCAAAATAAATGTGGCAGAATACCATCCAGAAATTTTAATATGTTGTTTACCTGATAAAGGACTATGCACAGTTAAAAAATGGTGGTCCCACGTTCTCATTTTGGGCGCTGAAATTCGTAAAATATAAAAAAGTTAAAGTTTAAGGCTGAATTATCCTGAAGGTATAGCAACTAGAAGCCTACTGAACTAATAGGTTATTACCAGTATCCCTGACAATAGATGGTGGCAGTTCAGACATTGTACTAACACAACAATGACGTACAGACTGCTGAAATCCTTCTTGGAATTATCCTGAAGGTATAGCAACTAGAAGCCTACTGAACTAATAGGTTATTACCAGTATCCCTGACAATAGATGGTGGCAGTTCAGACATTGTACTAACACAACAATGACGTACAGACTGCTGAAATCCTTCTTGGAATTATCCTGAAGGTATAGCAACTAGAAGCCTACTGAACTAATAGGTTATTACCAGTATCCCTGACAATAGATGGTGGCAGTTCAGACATTGTACTAACACAACAATGACATACAGACTGCTGAAATCCTTCTTGGAATTATCCTGAAGGTATAGCAACTAGAAGCCTACTGAACTAATAGGTTATTACCAGTATCCCTGACAATAGATGGTGGCAGTTCAGACATTGTACTAACACAACAATGACATACAGACTGCTGAAATCCTTCTTGGAATTATCCTGAAGGTATAGCAACTAGAAGCCTACTGAACTAATATGTTATTACCAGTATCCCTGACAATAGATGGTGGCAGTTCAGACATTGTACTAACACAACAATGACGTACAGATTGCTGAAATCCTTCTTGGAATTATCCTGAAGGTATAGCAACTAGAAGCCTACTGAACTAATAGGTTATTACCAGTATCCCTGACAGTAGATGGTGGCAGTTCAGACATTGTACTAACACAACAATGACATACAGACTGCTGAAATCCTTCTTGGAATTATCCTGAAGGTATAGCAACTTGAAGCCTACTGAACTAATAGGTTATTACCAGTATCCCTGACAATAGATGGTGGCAGTTCAGACATTGTACTAACACAACAATGACATACAGACTGCTGAAATCCTTCTTGGAATTATCCTGAAGGTATAGCAACTAGAAGCCTACTGAACTAATATGTTATTACCAGTATCCCTGACAATAGATAGTGGCAGTTCAGACATTGTACTAACACAACAATGACGTACAGATTGCTGAAATCCTTCTTGGAATTATCCTGAAGGTATAGCAACTAGAAGCCTACTGAACTAATAGGTTATTACCAATATCCCTGACAATAGATGGTGGCAGTTCAGACATTGTACTAACACAACAGTGACATACAGACTGCTGAAGTCCTTCTTGGAATTATCCTGAAGGTATAGCAACTAGAAGCCTACTGAACTAATATGTTATTGCCAGTATCCCTGACAATAGATAGTGGCAGTTCAGACATTGTACTAACACAACAATGACGTACAGATTGCTGAAATCCTTCTTGGAATTATCCTGAAGGTATAGCAACTAGAAGCCTACTGAACTAATAGGTTATTACCAGTATCCCTGACAATAGATGGTGGCAGTTCAGACATTGTACTAACACAACAATGACATACAGACTGCTGAAATCCTTCTTGGAATTATCCTGAAGGTATAGCAACTAGAAGCCTACTGAACTAATATGTTATTACCAGTATCCCTGACAATAGATGGTGGCAGTTCAGACATTGTACTAACACAACAATGACATACAGACTGCTGAAATCCTTCTTGGAATTATCCTGAAGGTATAGCAACTAGAAGCCTACTGAACTAATATGTTATTACCAGTATCCCTGACAATAGATGGTGGCAGTTCAGACATTGTACTAACACAACAGTGACATACAGACTGCTGAAATCCTTCTTGGAATTATCCTGAAGGTATAGCAACTAGAAGCCTACTGAACTAATATGTTATTACCAGTATCCCTGACAATAGATGGTGGCAGTTCAGACATTGTACTAACACAACAATGACATACAGACTGCTGAAATCCTTCTTGGAATTATCCTGAAGGTATAGCAACTAGAAGCCTACTGAACTAATATGTTATTACCAGTATCCCTGACAATAGATGGTGGCAGTTCAGACATTGTACTAACACAACAATGACGTACAGATTGCTGAAATCCTTCTTGGAATTATCCTGAAGGTATAGCAACTAGAAGCCTACTGAACTAATATGTTATTACCAGTATCCCTGACAATAGATGGTGGCAGTTCAGACATTGTACTAACACAACAATGACATACAGACTGCTGAAATCCTTCTTGGAATTATCCTGAAGGTATAGCAACTAGAAGCCTACTGAACTAATATGTTATTACCAGTATCCCTGACAATAGATGGTGGCAGTTCAGACATTGTACTAACACAACAATGACGTACAGATTGCTGAAATCTTTCTTGGAATTATCCTGAAGGTATAGCAACTAGAAGCCTACTGAACTAATAGGTTATTACCAGTATCCCTGACAATAGATGGTGGCAGTTCAGACATTGTACTAACACAACAATGACGTACAGATTGCTGAAATCCTTCTTGGAATTATCCTGAAGGTATAGCAACTAGAAGCCTACTGAACTAATAGGTTATTACCAGTATCCCTGACAATAGATGGTGGCAGTTCAGACATTGTACTAACACAACAATGACGCACAGATTGCTGAAATCCTTCTTGGAATTATCCTGAAGGTATAGCAACTAGAAGCCTACTGAACTAATATGTTATTACCAATATCCCTGACAATAGATGGTGGCAGTTCAGACATTGTACTAACACAACAATGACATACAGACTGCTGAAATCCTTCTTGGAATTATCCTGAAGGTATAGCAACTAGAAGCCTACTGAACTAATAGGTTATTACCAGTATCCCTGACAATAGATGGTGGCAGTTCAGACATTGTACTAACACAACAATGACATACAGACTGCTGAAATCCTTCTTGGAATTATCCTGAAGGTATAGCAACTAGAAGCCTACTGAACTAATAGGTTATTGCCAGTATCCCTGACAATAGATGGTGGCAGTTCAGACATTGTACTAACACAACAATGACATACAGACTGCTGAAATCCTTCTTGGAATTATCCTGAAGGTATAGCAACTAGAAGCCTACTGAACTAATAGGTTATTACCAGTATCCCTGACAATAGATGGTGGCAGTTCAGACATTGTACTAACACAACAATGACGCACAGATTGCTGAAATCCTTCTTGGAATTATCCTGAAGGTATAGCAACTAGAAGCCTACTGAACTAATATGTTATTACCAATATCCCTGACAATAGATGGTGGCAGTTCAGACATTGTACTAACACAACAATGACATACAGACTGCTGAAATCCTTCTTGGAATTATCCTGAAGGTATAGCAACTAGAAGCCTACTGAACTAATAGGTTATTACCAGTATCCCTGACAATAGATGGTGGCAGTTCAGACATTGTACTAACACAACAATGACATACAGACTGCTGAAATCCTTCTTGGAATTATCCTGAAGGTATAGCAACTAGAAGCCTACTGAACTAATAGGTTATTGCCAGTATCCCTGACAATAGATGGTGGCAGTTCAGACATTGTACTAACACAACAATGACATACAGACTGCTGAAATCCTTCTTGGAATTATCCTGAAGGTATAGCAACTAGAAGCCTACTGAACTAATAGGTTATTACCAGTATCCCTGACAATAGATGGTGGCAGTTCAGACATTGTACTAACACAACAATGACGTACAGACTGCTGAAATCCTTCTCAGAATTTGTATGTTCTTTTCCATTTTCATGCACCCGGTATACCCATTGTCCTTTGTCATATCACTCTTGAATTGTGCACAGACAATTAAATTTGTACCAATATGTGCACATATTCAGCAAATTCAAGATATGTAGCTTGTAAACTTCTCAAGTTAGAAGCACCTGAAAACACATAAAAATAACGGGTGTATTTCAGGGCACTTACCCCCTGTTCACATCATTGGGCATTACAGACACAATTTGCATGCAAATCCTTAGTTGTTTGCAAAAGTGCTCAGATACAGCTAGTTATTCATTGGTTAAAACTTAAGCAAATTCTGAGGCATCAACGTTTTGAAATTTGGTTGATTTGACACAGTTTGTGCACTTCTGAAATTTTTTTTTATTCCAAATATGAATAACAATTATTAGTGCTCTCTGTTATTTCATTAATTGCTCAACTTCTTCAAATTACGTATCGTGTTCAGGATGTTGCTGCCCAAATCGACAGGTTTCAAATGGCAGAGGTCCTAAATGAGTATTTCAGCTCAGTTTTTACCACAGAAGATATCAGCTCACTTCCAGTTCTATTTACTAAATTTGAGGGCAATAAATCAGAACATTTAGGGCAGTTATTTGTAACTCCTGAAATGATAGCAAAGAAAATTAAGAAGATGAAAGATAACAAATCACCTGGAGTTGATGGGATACCACCAAAACTGCTTAAGGAAATTGTTGAGCAAATTAGTACACCACTTGCAAAATTGTTTAACTTGTCACTAGAAGAAGGAATAGTTCCTTCAGAATGGAAAGAAGCAAACATTACGCTGCTATTTAAGAAGGTATCGGGGAACAAGCCAGAAAATTACAGACCAGTGAGTTTAACATCAATTGTATGTAAATTACTCGAAACATTAATTAGTGACCACATGGTGGAATTCTTTGTAAAACAAAAATTAATAAATATATCTGAACATATATCTGAACATCGATTCCTAAAAGCAAGGTCATGTCTAATCAATCTCTTGTTTTTTTGAAGAAATTACAAAGTGGGTAGATGACGGGTCACCAGTGGATGTTGTCTACTTAGATTTTCAGAAAGCTTTTGATAAAGTGCCACATCAAAGATTGTTACTTACACTAAAAGCCCATGATATAGGTAATGATGTAATCAACTGGATAGAAAAGAGGCTTACACACAGAAGACAGAGAGTAATAGTAGATGGTGAGATTTCAAACTGGAAATTGGTTTTGAGTGGGGTACCACAGGGGTTAGTATTAGGCCCTATATTGTTTTTAATATATATAAATGATTTGGAAGATGACATATCTAGCAAAGTACTAAAATTTGCAGATGACACAAAAGTATTCAGAAAGGTTACTAATGATACAGATAAACAAAGTTTACAGAATGATCTAGATAAATTAGTTAAATGGTCAGAAAAACGGCAAATTTTATTAAATTTTGGGAAGTGTAAATGTATACACATAGGACATGGAAACATGGATGAAGAATATAAAATGGGGGATGCTGTACTATGTAGAACCACACAAGATAAGGACTTAGGAGTAACATTTAGTGCTGACATGAAAGTTTCAGAGCAATATGGGATTGCTGCTTTCAAAGGAAATCAAATTCTAGGACTAATTAGGAGAACTATCGTGTATAAGGAGAAACAGCTAATTGTACCCCCGTACAAAGCAATAGTTAGACCACATTTGGAATATTGTATTCAAGCAGTGAGGCCATATCGTAAAAAGGACATAGACAAGCTAGAAAGAATACAACGAAGAGCAACTAAAATGATTCCACAATTGAGAGACATTAGTTACGAAAGTCGCTTATTACAATGTGGTTTGACAACACTAGAGACCAGGAGACTAAGAGGAGACCAAATAGAAGTGTTTAAAACAGCGAATGGCTATGAGGATGTTGATAGGAATATGTTCTTCAAACTTAAAGAAAGCAGTAGAACCAGAGGACACAAAGCAGCATTAGTTAAGGAGCAGTGTAGGTTGGACATGAGAAAGTACTCTTTCTCACAGAGGGTGATAAATGAATGGAACAAACTGCCAAATGATTGTGTTAATGCTAGTAGTGTGAATATGTCTCAAAATAGAATTGACAGATATTTGATAAGGGCGGGCTACACATAGATGAAAAAACTGTTGGTCTCTCGATAATCCAATAGCTTCCTTGTCCACTTGCCATCTGGAACTTGTTGTTTGGGATGGCAATCTTGTTCAACCTACAATTCTACTAGTTCTTCCATCTTTACCATGGCTTGCCTCCTGTCTCTGCCATGGCTAGCCTCTGCTTCTTTCCCCGTCTCTATTCCCTCCAGAATTAACTTTTCTAGTACACCAAGCTCTTAATGTTGTTCAATATATTTATATTTTTGGCACTTGACAAAATTGCCAACCAGTTTTGCGGTACATGTTGTCCACTCAGTATCAATATGTTGGTACGGCGCTCAACCCCCAGTATAATCTTATGTAGTGAAGATAAAATAATATGAAAATATATATATACACTGTATATATAAATACCTGGTAAATAAAAAATAGGTAACAAGCATAAATACGTTAAAGATATAAATGTTTGTATCATCCACAGGTGGAGCTACAGTTTGGTAAGAAAGAAAAGATGCCAGGTTCAAAGGTGAATGTGAAAGTGAAAGCAGACTCTGGCTCTCTGTGTAGTGTCAGTATAGTAGACAAGAGTGTCCACATCATGGGCGGAGCCAAACAACTGACCATGGCCAAGGTAAGACGACATATTAATATTATAGACATTGCTTGACTTTTGAATAGGATCAATAGGATCAGTTATATGATGTGTCCTGGACATAGGCTAACTATATTTAATGTTATGTATATTTCAGACCTCTTCGTATGTATACATAACATACAAGTAAACACATAACTATACACATGTCATGCATTAAAAGCACATTAAAAAATATAAATTTACGCATATGTCATGCATCAAAAGCACATAAAAAATATAAATTTACACATGTTAAAAGAAAAGTAAAAATATATGAATATATGTTGTGTATTAAAAGTACCAGTAAAAAAGATGTAAGTATACACACAGTTCATGCATTAAAAGTTTGCAGTTGACTAATACAATAATTAATCACTATACTTTTATAACAGAGAGCAGTATGATACATGCTGGTTTTTGTATTTAGCACTGATTATTAGAGCAAATGTAATAGATATAACGTTTATTTGTTATTGCACCATCATATTGTGTTCTCCGAGGTAGTGTATTGACTGTACTCCATATGTTTCCTTGGTGCTGTTTTACAGGTGTTTGAACATTTGAGCCAGTACGACATCACTGAGGATTCACACCCTCATCTTCCAGACACGCACTGCGACAGGACACGAGGCCAGAGATACCGTATGTCTCTTGTATTTATGTCATCCGCTTAATGTTGTGACTTGATGAGTTCCTGCCAGTGGTCACGATTTGTCAGGGTGTTGACTAGATTAGTCCAACTGAACATGGTATCCTTCTCAACGATCTCTCTAAAACCAGCAGCACACTAGCCGATTTTGATGATGTGAGCAGTGTGAGGGAACTGTACAGTTATTGGTTGCTGATGTGAGCTGTGTGAGGGAGCTGTACAGTTACTGGTTGCTGATGTGATCAGTTGGAGGGAGCTGTACAGTTATTGGTTGCTGATGTGAGCAGTTGGAGGGAGCTGTACAGTTATTGGTTGCTGGTGTGAGCAGTGGGAGGGAACTGTACAGTTAATGGTTGCTGATGTGAGCAGTTGGAGGGAGCTGTACAGTTATTGGTTGCTGATGTGATTAGTTGGAGGGAGCCGTACAGTTATTGGTTGCTGGTGTGAGCAGTGGGAGGGAACTCTACAGTTAATGGTTGCTGATGTGATCAGTTGGAGGGAGCTGTACAGTTATTGGTTGCTGATGTGATCAGTAGGAGGGAGCTGTACAATTATTGGTTGCTGATGTGATCAGTTGGAGGGAGCTGTACAGTTATTGGTTGCTGATGTGAGCAGTGGGAGGGAACTCTACAGTTAATGGTTGCTGATGTGAGCAGTTGGAGGGAGCTGTACAGTTATTGGTTGCTGATGTGATCAGTAGGAGGGAGCTGTACAATTATTGGTTGCTGATGTGATCAGTTGGAGGGAGCTGTACAGTTATTGGTTGCTGATGTGATCAGTTGGAGGGAGCTGTACAGTTATTGGTTGCTGATGTGAGCAGTGGGAGGGAGCTGTACAGTTATTGCAACAGTAGTTCAGGATCGGTGCAACAGTACAGTAGTTGAGGGTCGGTTGAACAGTTCAGCAGTAGTCACAAATATTAAGTTGGTTGTGTCTACATATGGGAGCTCGACACACTTTGTCAAGCTTGTGAATTTCATTCCTAACTAATTTCAGTAAGTAATAGTTCCTCATAAGTGTGTGAATAGTTTAAGTAATATATAGTGTGTGAATAGTTGAAATTATATATAGTGTGTGAATAGTTGAAATAATATGTAGTGTGTGAATAGTGTAAGTAATATGCACAGTCGGTTTAATAAAAAAGTGTTTACTTTTTGTTAAAATCATAAATTTTTTTTTACCATGATCATTAGTGTGAATACCCTTATGTTATATTATATATATATATATATATATATATATATATATATATATATATATATATATATATATAGATATATATATATATATATATATATATATATATATATATATATATATATATATATACATATATATATATATTTATGCAATAACCAACACAAGTCCGATGTAGGAGAGAATTGAAACAGGCCAAAAAAATTAAGTTTTTTATTGCAAAGTGGACTGCTTATCACGCAGCCCCTTTGGGAAGAACATTAACAGGAATGTGAGCTCCTCTAAGCAAACCCGACAGGAACTGAACACATGTACAGCCCCGTCCGGCAAGTTTCTCAGAGCCCACATTCCTACAAGCATGACGATAACATATATACATCAAGAAGTCGTCATGAACATGTAATGCAAAGAATACAGACATTCCACCACCAATACACAAATTTAATTACAAACAGGTGGGGCCATTTTGCCACAAGGTCACCCACAAACCTGTGACCACCCCACCACGATATACACATATATATATATATACATATATATATATATATATATATATATATACATATATATATATATATAAACCCGGACAACTTTTGCAGTTATTGCGAACAGTGTTTGGCAAATGATTTCACCAGAACTACATAACAATTTTGTACAAATGAGATAGCATGATATGTTTTTCTTGTGGAACTTGCAAAATTTGTAACAGGAGCGAGTATTTTATTTCTCACAACTGTCAACATCACACATGAATCACCGGCTATATGTCAATAAATATTTCATTTCTGATTTATTTTTGTAATTTGTGTTGGCCTGAATGGAATGATTTCAAGTAGGCTTGTGTTATTTTGTAGCAGTACACCGCGAGTTTCAATTTGAAGGAAGAGAAATTCACGGAATGCCAGCACCACCCCCACCCCCACGGGAAAAACGTAGTATCTTCATCCCTGGTGGGGGGGGTTTCTCGCGATTCGTCGACTCCATCAAGGCTTTTAAGGTGACTATGTCGTGACGGGAATCTTCATTTTAAGTAAAAAAACATTCAGCATTCAGCCACGCTGCAATTACTGCACGATGACTATTTGCTCACATATCCACCACTGTCTATAGCCAGGTATTCATTTATACAGCTGAGTGAACTGAGACAATGTGGAGTGAACACAATTGCCCAAGCATTGAAACAGCAGCAAAAGGATTTGAACCTGGTCTTCTGGATAGAGAGTCTGATGTTCTAACCACTGCGCCACAATGCCCCACATATCCTGGTTATGTCCGTCAGGGTAGTATTACAAGAGTATAATATGTGACATATTAAGAGACAGTGCTCTGTTGCATGAAATCTGTCAATATGTCACAAGACTTCATGATATGGATGTCACCCTTGTATGACAGCATGTGACAACATGCAACAAGGGAATTGTTAACATTTTCATGATTGATAATTGGTTTGTCTAACTGATCAGTAATCAATCATAGAAGTTAATCAGTATATTTGATAAATATGACTGCTTCTATTTGTATTTCTCAAATTCTGTAATATTTAATTATCAATCAATAAAAGAGAAACGCAACAGGTTTTTGTTTCATTTGTGGTTTCGTCAGGTCAATATACCTACATAGGCATAAATCACACGATCGATTGCCGGACCCAGCCAATTCATTGGCAGTGGCACTGCATCAGACAGACTTGCGTTGAATCATTTTGTTATTTCAATCATTAATACCCTACTTGTCCTATTAAGCACACATGCCTCAATAAGCACACACCCATTTTTGTCAAGGTTCAGTGACAACAGAAGTCTGAGAAAATAGACAGTTTCACCTATATCAGCTCTGGTATATTTTTAACTACATGTGAGTGTATAAATGGCTGGTAACACAAACCCAGTCCCTTCATTGAATGTGTTGACAGTCACTTCCGTTGCATCTTGATGTGTCCTGCCCGAATTTTTGCGTTCCCAAATGGAGCACATGGGCATGATTAATTATAACTGTCTCAGTGTCTGTATGACAGCCAGTCTTTTACTAAGTTTTAGAATAGATAGATACTGCACATCTGTCATGCTGAACATTTGTCACTGCTAACTTTTCTCCAATGTTTCATTCGTACTTAGTTTTAAATGCACAACAACGACATATAGTTGTCCAAAATGTGTAAGTTTCTGACTCAGAACAATACGCAGGTCTGGTGGAAAAAAAAAATCAGTGGTGCCTCCTGGTGGAAAAACTGTCATAATTTTTTTTTTGCACAGATATTGGAAAAAAAATACAATTTGTGACTTTTTCTGCATCTAAAATTTTTTTCTCGCATAATGTATGCTTAATAGGATGAATATGGTAATTCTTTCCTTTCCACGCCCAAAGTGATGCAATTAATAATACGTGTTTAATGGCCAGTCAACGAGAGAAGGGGCAGCATAGCCAATCAGAAGTCTTCTCTCTTCCTGCCATGTTTACACTTGTGTCATGTCACCATGTCAGACGGATAAATCATGGAATGACAGTGAATGAAATTCAGATTCATAATGAATATAATAGAAAATGTTCGATCACAATTAATTGTAATTGATTCCTTGATTGGAAGCATTAACTAATCAGTCGTTGATGAAACTGAATAATCGGAATGTGACACTGTTACAGATGACGGGCGTGACAGTGATGTCAGATCTGATACTGGAGACGCGACCGTGCGAGAGTCACAGAGTTATGTACCGCAAAATGAGCGCTCGAGGCATGTTGGGTGGGTGGAAAGCCTTTACAATTGAAATTTGAAGTATGGCGGTAAAAAAATAATCTTATTTATTTGAGATTATCAGGTGAAAAGTATTATAAATGCAAGACTTAGTAAGTGAATGGGATGAATATGATGAATTGTTTTTCTTATAATTTCAGGGGGTGTACCTGGGGCAGTTGGCTTAACTCCTCCAGTGCAGTGTAAGTAATATGCATGTCATGTGAAATGTGATGTACACCTGTATGTGTTGAATAAACATTACTGGATGGCAGGTTAAGCATGAATCAGAGAAATTATCAGAGGCAGTAGGCAGTGCGCAGTTAAGTAAAATGAACTTGAGGCAATAAATAATGTATGATTACGTATAATGAACTTGAGTCATTGCAATGGGCAATGCATATCAATAACAACTAAAATTACGTTCCCTACACATGCAATGGTATCCACTCCGACACATTCAAATTAAACTAAAATTAATGTAAACAAAATGGTAGTTCATTAAGGCATATATGGGCAGTCAATATGTTAGAATAGATTTAGTCTACTATATAACATAATTTTGCAGTACAGTTTACTTTGTTAGGTGAGCATACTGTAATGCTGTCAGTTTGTTTCCTATTTCCATATAGTTAGTCCAGTAGCAATGGAAAGTGTGGATTCTGGAGATGAAAACGCTATACCATTTGAACCAGCTGTTGAAATCCGGAACTACTTTCCTGAAACATGGCTGTGGGATTTGATCGATGTAGGGTAAGTAGGTTGTTTTACTTTCCACCATATCATCAGCAAATGTACAAATATGGTATATTAGCATTAAGCACATCCGATTGTCAAGCTCTAAATAACTCCAAAGAAAAAAGTTTGTATGAAAGCATATGTATAATTAGAATCAAGAATATAAAAAATTCTGCTGTATTTTGATAGAATTGTGCTCTATTCAATAGAATTGTGCTATAGAATGCCATCTTAGCTTCGATTTTTTGTTTGGCACACACCTAATTATATGCAAAAGTATGTATTACAACTGCCTGGTGCCTGCAGCATTTGAGCGAGGATGTGATTTCATGACATTTTTGTGTTTAATTTTTAAAAGTCGCATTAACACTGAAGGGTGCATGACACCCAGTCCCCGTAACTTTCCGCTATCCCTGTTGCTGTTTACTTGTACCGTGTGCATGCGTGCGTGGGGGTGTGTATTTTTCTTACTATAATCCAGCAAGTGTATGTATATATTATGTGTGTATGTTATGCTACTCCTGGACGCTTTGCATCTCATGCGCCAAACTTTCATGGGTTCTATGATCCGATGAAGGAGTGTTATTTTTTTCGAAATTCACCCCACTATTACTCTTTCTTCGAACAATCAGATTACCTTTGTAGTTATCACATGCAGTTGTTCTAAACATGATGCATTTTTTCTACAATTGTTCCAAGTTAGGTAAACTGCCTCTAGACGCAACTATGACTACCAGTATTACATCACATTTGGCATTTATTCTACTGGAAGCTAAACAGTCAGGGTTTGTATTATGTGCTCTTCCTCCTTGTTCCCTGCTGTACAGGGGTGAGGGTCAGGTAAAGTATTGTTGAGCCACTCTTTCTGTTCTTTCTTTCCATAGTTTTCTATCGGCCGCCCTATCTCTACATCTTTCATCTTCCCCCGATCTTCTCATGTCCCTCCTCACACAGTCCTCCTATCTCAGCTGTGGCCTTCCCCTTTTCCTGCGTCCTTGATGTTTTTCCACCTCTGCTCTCTTTGCTAGTTTGCCTGCATACATTCTTACCAAGTGGCCAGCCCATTTCATCCTGCTTCTCACCAATCTTCCTGTTAGGCTGCATATTTTTTGCATCCCAACCTCTTTCCTCAGGTCGTTCATCCTTCTTCTGTCCACCCTCTTTAATTGTTCTTGTTATTCGACGAACCCAGTTATTCTCACACTCTTGCAGCTTCTGTTGTTGTTGTTCTGTCAACGCCACTGTCTCCAGACCATACAGGCATGCTGGTGTAACACACGTTCTCAGGACTTTCCTTTTCAGCTTTTTTGAAATTTTTCTGTCCAACATGACAACCTCTACCTTTCTCCAAACATTCGCTCCCGTTTGTGTCCGACGTCGCACTTCTGCCGCTGAATGCCCATCCTCCGTAACCATTCCTCCAAGGAACACAAAGCCATCCACTTGCTTGATCTCCTTACCATCCAACCTGATGTTCAACTCCTCTCTCTGGTGTCCAATCCACATCACTTCTGTCTTCTCTAGGCTCATTCTCAGTCCTTGCTTCTCGAACACCCCCTTCCATTCCTCCAACACTTCCTGTAGGTCTTGTTTGCTTTCTGCTATTATGGCCAGATCGTCCGCATACATCATCTTCCTGAGAATATCCTTCGTGCTGATCTTCCTGCTGATTATTTCCATCACCGTGATAAACAGTAAAGGGCTAAGGGCACTTCCTTGCCTCAAACCGATGTTAACTCTTCCGACAACCCAGATCCAACCACAACTCTTCCTTTTGTTCTCTCATACATTGCTTCCACCATCCTGGCTTCTGCTTCTGGCACTCCCATCCATCTCACTGTTGCCATCATCATCTCTCTAGGGACTGTGTCATAGGCCTTCTCCAGGTCCACAAATCCCACTGCCATTCTCCCTTGCGTCTCCAACCTCTTCTCTACCATTTGTCTTAATGCAAACATCCCATCAGTCGCCCCTCTGCCTTTCTGAATCCATGTTGTTCTTCACCCAATTCTTGCTCTACTCTCTTTCGGATCCTCACATCCAGGATCCTCTCTAGCAGCTTCATGATGTGACTTAGAAGTGTGATGCCTCGGTATTTCCCTGCGTCTTGCACATCTCCCTTCTTCTTCCATGTTGGGACTATTAGCCCTGTCCGCCTTTCCTCTGGTACTTTACCTTGCCTCATACATGTATTAAGCAGCCTCTTTGTCCAGCTGATTCCACTCTCCCCCGCTGCCAATACCATCTCCACATGCATCTCATCGATATGTAGGAATATAAAAATTAGGTCAGATACGAGCAAGAAATCAGGGTGTGTATCACTTGGCACATTAGACATGGAAAATTACTGTGAACTTGTACCGTGTGTGTGTGTGTTTCTCCAGATCAAGTGGAATGACGGTCGTCAAGCAGGAAGTTCCCCACACCATCACTGAGTGGATCGGGAGCATGTTCTGTTCGAACGCTGCCTCTGGTCTGGGGGTGTCGCCCCCCGCTACCCTGAAGGCCTTCCAGCCCTTCTTCCTCTCCTTCACCCTCCCCTACTCAATTGTGCGGGGAGAGAAGGTCGTCATCCCCATCACAGTGTTCAGTTATCTGCCTGGCTGCATGGTGGTACGCCCAACTTTACCCAGTTACTGTCTATCGCTTAAAAGGAAGGTTAAATAATTTCATTGGTTAACTGATATGGGTCTTGTTGAGGATTTTGTATAATTAAAATTCCCAGAATTTTTTTCTTAGAATGCATCTAAATTAACTATGTTACACTTCGTGTTTTAACCTTTATAAACAATTAAATCTTTATCGTTGTATTATATTCATCACTAGAAATTGTTTTAAAATGGACCAGTAAATCATGCTGTGGAAAAAGTTATATTTTGTCTTTAAAGAAGCAGATTTATTTTTCTGTTGTTAATTGCAATAAAGCAATCTCTATATAATATCTTGTAAAACTGGCATATTTTATTTCATCAGCAAATCGTGTATTTAAAAAAATATTTAGAGTGAAAGATCATGATACTATCATGTCACATTAGTACTTATATTTTATTTCTAACCAACCAAGATGTTAGAAAAAGTAATAAATTCAGTGTTGCAACGTCCTGTAAGACAGTCATTCAGTTAGCCAATGAAAATCTTTGTACTTTCCCTTTAATAAAATTTCATAAAAATATACATAGGTTCCCGTAATCCACATCATTACTGTTCACTCTTATGCAATAATTTCCAGTGTTTTTACGTGATATTATAAGTTTTTATTTTACCACTGTTGCTGGATGTTACTCCCGCTGTTGCTTGGGACGTTACTAGGTGCAACTGACAATGAAGAAAGCGAAAGGGCTGGAGGTGTTGGGACCACGAGAGACACACCTGTGTGTCTGTGGCAACCAGGCCAAGACCCACCGCTACACAATCTCTGTCAGGGTCCTCGGAGAAGTCGACCTCACAGTTAAGGTAAGAGGCCCATTGATCACAGAGCTGTTTCATTTTATCCATCCGCATCATTGTTTCATTGCCTTTTAATGTCTTGTAATTTTGTAAATGCTGTCATATAAAGTAATAAAATATCATCTGTCCACTCTTACATACCTCGCACACTTAACAGCTACCCTACTTGGTTAGTCTTCTACATCTTACAAATATCCCTAGGCAGCTCATATCATTGATCTCACACCAGCTTTTTGTTCTGAAAACTAAGCTCAACCTGGGCAGGTGCCTAAGTCTTTGACGGTTGCTCTCTCGGATGATGACTTTTATCCACTCTGATACCATGCTTAACAATTCTGCATTCTTGCGTCTCTCAGCTTGGATTCCTGAGATATAGGCGTATACAAGTTTTATTATTACAGAACCATTATAAGATTGTATGTTGTAAGTACTGTGAATATTTTGTTTTTTTATGTTTTCCCCAGTGAATATTATTCCCCAAATGGGCATTTACTTTCAGAACATTTGTCATGTCTTCAATTCAAGCATTGCTGTGTATTTGAAGTGATTAGACAGTAGTTTTTTTACAAAAGTTATTATAAAATAATGTTTAATATGAACACATTTTTGCAGTAACAAATGACAGTTTGGTTTTACAAATTTATTTGATCTTTTTAAATTACTAATTTTTAGCACATTATATATGGCTTCATTTCTTTCTAGGCAAAATCTGTCAACAGAGATGGTGTTTGTGGAAACGGAGTGGACATGGTGTCAAAGTCTAAAGGACGTGACATTGTCACCAGGGTCCTGTTGGTTGAGGTAGGTTGTGTCAATAACTGTCACATCCATTGACATGTGACTGTCCAACTGTTTATGTTGGCTTTGTCCGTAGTTATATTTCAGAGTGTTCTCATTTGTAATGACTTCTGCACTCTAGTCTTTGTCTTATCAGAGGTGACAAGTAGTGGAAATATAAAGTGGCAGAATTCTCTACACTGAGAAGGTCAATAATATTCAAACTCTATAGTTGCAAATAAAATAAACTCATTTGTTCTACTATTACTAAATTAGTCAGGATTAAAATAATAATTTTTTTTTTATTAACATTTAATGTAAGAAAGCATTCATTCTCAGAAATAAGGATAAATGGCTGTCATCAAAGATGATGAATGAATAGATCTACTAAGTTTCTAAATGCACTTGGTTAGAAATGTAATCTGGCAAGGGGAGGCTGCACAGAAATGGAAAGTTGTGGACTCTTGATAAGCCAATGCTTCCCTTGTCCATGTACCGTGTGGAAGTTTGGCAGTTTTGTTAGGTCTTGTTTAATATTGACTTGTATCGTTTGGTTGTAGCCGGAAGGTAGAGAGGTGGAGTATACACACAGTCAGTTTGTCTGCCCAACAGGTAAAACTTGCCACAGAGTGTACTAGTTTTGTAAATTTAACATGGCATGTTCACTGTCGGACAGCATTTTGTAATGATCTGAGCGAGCATATTTGCACCAGATACTGTGACTGTCTATGAATTATCTCAAAAGTCCCTGAAAGGTGGCGCCATCAGCAGCATTGCCTTCCATCTCGTCTAAAAACTGTGTTCTTGTGATTCTCCTGCTTTATTGCTTTGGTTAATTTCAAATGGTCTTTTTATGAAGATGTCATTTGAGCGTCAAAATACAATACAATAAAGACACTTCTATTGCATTAAAATCATTGGGAACCAAAGCTCAGAAGCGCACCAAAACAAAAGGGTTAGACAGTTTGTAATCGGTTAGCAATTGCTGTCATAAACAGTTGGAAGAGCTATGGAGGATAAGCAGTGACTGTTGACAAACCTGTCAAAAATAGTAAACTTACATGAGAAACTAGCCTGTCTCGGTTTCAAATACTGATCTGTGCATTTTGACAGTTGATGCTATGTGAGCTTGTTAGACATATACAGTCTGGCTCACTGAAACAAGATCACCATAAATAAACAATGTTTGTGTCCAGCATTTAATTGTGTGCTTTTTCAGTTGCTGCACCGTCTCTGAACTCACTTCCTGTTAGTGTTAAGTTTGTAGGAAATATAACAACATATCGCCATAAACTAAAAACCCACCTGTTTAAACTTGGTTATTGTCGATAGCTCCCCAGCGTACCAATCCAACTGTTTACAACTGGAACTGCTTATCGAACTGCTTAACCCCTTTTGTTTTGGTGCGCTGCCGAGTTTGGGTCTCCCGGGGATTTTAGCGCAATAGAAGTACTTTCTATTGTATTGTATTGTATATGTTGCTTGCATTTTCATTCAAAACATGGTTAGTTGATACACCAGCAATATTGCTAGTTTGTGCTTGCAAGCCGTTATGATGAATAAGCTTTTAGTAGCTTACTCATCATAAAAAGCCTTCTCATCATTTGTCTGAGAAACCCAGCAGTGGTCGTATTTCAATGAACCAGACTAGGTTCTGCTAGATTTAACTTGCCCCCTGGGCTCTTAACCCTGGGCCCATGATTTATGATCCTCTGTAAACCATTTCTGTTGAGGTCCTTGTTGTTACAGACCGTCTGAGTCCCATCAGGGAACCGGTGTCTCTGCGCTTAGCTGAGAACTTGGCTGAAGTCGTTCCAGGTTCTGCTAGAGGTTACGTCTCCGTCATCGGTACGTAGAATCAGACTTTGGATCAATAGAATGCTAAAATTGGCTGATCTGACATTTGAATAACGTTGAACGTGATTGAGCATGCATTGGCATAGATATGCAATTGTTTCACCGCACAGCAGAAGATTTGTGCGAATTACACGTTGTACTTCTGTCAACAATCTCACGAGATTTCACCTTGTTATGTTATGTTATCCACCAGAGGCGCCACGGGGTATTCCAAGTAGCCTCAATTACATTATGTCAATTCCAGTTCCAATTACACACCAGTTGCACATTCCTATTCTTACTCTAATTACCATATTCGACCTAAGAAGCCTACAGTTTGCCTGAACAAAATTGGGCCATAGAAAAATGTCAAGGAATCTGTTCTTATAAGCATACACCAACATTTGTTTCTCTACACAATAAAGTAACTGTTAAACACTAATGGTGTCATTTGATGACTAGTGTAGAACAACTGAAAAGTGGTGCCAACTGCTTAACATCAGATGACGACACCTTTCAGTTGTTACACACTAGTCATATTACAATAATAGTGGATCCTGTTGATTAAAAAGGAGGTGTACGCTAATTAAGGCATGTATGCTTCATAGGTCGAATATGGTACACCTCAAAAATACCAATTACAAATACCAATTCCTTATTGAAATAACAGTATATGAACATAGCACCTTAGATATACTCAACGTAAAAAACTAACATCTATTTTAGAGGAGCTTTATTGAATTTCTGCAAATTATGGTACATATTATGGTACAAATATTATATAAATAACATTATTGATTATTTGTAGCAAATAATTTGAGTTAAACAGTTACATGATTTAATAAAAAAATAACTGAAAAGTGATTGAAAATACCAATTACATTTTGTCCAATTCCAGTTACTTTTAAAAACAAAACACCAATTCCTGTTACAATTCCGGAATTGGAACTGATGTTTTAATTTTATTATCTCAAGACTATTTGATTAAGAAGGAAAAGCAGGAGATATGACAAAATTTACAAAAGTGAAGGAGATCTCTTTCCCAAAGTAGGATACTTGGCAACTTTTACTTACTTAATTCTCTTTGCTCAAAGTAGAGAATAGGACCAAAATGATACTTCTCCAACGCACTCTATTGTTTGCAGCTTTCTTCATTTATTTCCAGGTGGTTCCATGCTTGTTTGTCTCATCGGCTACTGAACTCTTTCAACTATTTTTTGGTCTGCCTAGTTTTCTTTTTCCTCTGTGGTTCCACTCTAGGGCCAGTCACATGATGGTTGGTTTCTGGAAGTTTGCCCTGTCCATGACAACCTTTTCAATCTCCTACCTTTTTTGGTGCCTCTACTTAGTAATAATTTAACATTTTCCCCTATTATTTTCCACAGGGGATGTCATGGGTCCGACTCTCTCTGGCCTGGACAAGCTGTTGAAGATGCCAACGGGCTGTGGGGAGCAGACCATGATCTTGTTTGCTCCCAACATATACGTGCTGCGGTACTTGACCAGCACATCGCAGGTGACTTCGGGCAGTCCAATCAAGACAAAGGCCATAGAGTACATGAAAAGTGGTAAGACAGCGGCGTATGGCATTGCGATCACATGAATATACGCATTAGTGCAGTTGCTCAGTGGTTAGACCATCGGAGTGTCAATCAAGAGGACCGGTGTTTGCAACCACGTGCTGCCGTTTCAACATTTTTGTCATCCCACATTTTATGTGTCTTTCAGATGAGATAAAAAGACTCAGGCCCTACTCTTTGAAATATGACATTAAGAGTCAAAGCAACTGTTGTATACTCCCCGACTTCCTGTCCTGAAATTGCGAATATAAAATCAAAATAAATATCCATCTCATTTCCTCATATATATTTCATTTATGTGACAGTGAGGAATGAATATTTAATTGTGCACATAGTCACAATTTGGTTTGGTTTGGTTTGGTTTGGTTATTTTACGTTTCCTATATAGTGATGGTATTTGCCACATTTCATTGCAGATTTTCAAAATAAATTTGCGCTGACCAAACACTGAACATGTTTGTCTTGACATAGTTTTTTCACATTTCCTATCTTGATAGTGATGGTATTTGCGGTTTGGTAAGTTTGTATCTGTTGCATGCAGGCTACCAGAGAGAGCTGACGTTCCGTCATGATGACGGTTCCTACAGCGCGTTTGGAAAGAGTGACAACTCAGGCAGTATGTGGCTTACTGCCTTTGTTGTGAAGTCATTCGCCCAGGCTCGACAGTTTGTCTTCATCGACCCTTCACAACTTACAACCAGCATGAGGTGGTTCCGCTCCAAACAGCTGGAGAATGGCTGCTTCCCTCAGGTAGGTGGAGAATTGAGAGCATCCTTGGTAGCCAGGGGTGGTAGTAGTACTACAGTACCCTTAGCAGATAAACCCATTGAAATGTGGATTTGTCATTTTATCCCACGCCATGTGCAGATGTACGCTGAATCATTTGTACTTCGTCCCACTTGCCGTCTTGGTCGACGTGTTTCTGGGAACCATACACGCCTGCACCCGATCTTCAAAGAGCGTTTCCAGGATTACCCGTCCAACCAGCGATGATAGGTCCACTACCAATTAAAGTTAAGTTCCCGTATACGAGCCCCGTAAATTCAAGCGAGCAATCGCACTGGTTAACAACACAACTGAAAAGTGGTCGATCAGCCAGGGTATTGATGTGGTCGTAAACCCTGGTGGCGAGTATGATCAAAAGTGGTGCTGCTCGTGTGTGAAAGGCCCCTCCTGATTTCATCACAAATCGAGGTCATTGATTTTCAGATCTGTAGTTTGTGAACAGGGTAAGTAATGTGCTCAGTCAGTTTAATAAGAGTGTATTTTTCTTAAAATCATTGAAACAGTTGACTTTAATAGTTAGATGGGCAACTTGTGACCGTTAGAATAACCTTATGCCAGACCTCAAAAATAATTTAATAGTTTGTCCTGCGATCACACCAAAGCTAAATATGTGTACAAATAAATGCTAAAATATTGAATGTTGCTATCTACAATGTTGTAATGGAAATTAGATAGGTTACATTTTTCGCGAAATATGTCTGAAACACGACAAGTGAAAAAATTGTATTGCGTTAAATATTTCCCAGGAAATTGTATTGATAACCTGATTTATAAGAATCTCACATATACCATATTAGTAGAGAGAAACACCAACGGATGTTGTGGCCACCACCAACAGAACTGGTGTATTTTGCAGCAACTTTGTGAGTGACTGTACGTATGTGATATTGTGTTTGTCGTAGGTTGGTCGGGTGCTCCACAATGACATGAAGGGGGGTCAGAGTGGAGCCGCAGGGAGTCTCACAGCCTTCGTCCTGCTTTCCATGCTCGAGGCAGGCACTCCTGTCGAGGTGGGTTGGCTCAGTCTTTTATAAGTCTAGCAATTACAATTATATTACTATTGTTTGCATAACAAATTACCTGGTACCATCTAACTTTTTAACAAAATAGTTCCATTGTAGGTGGAACGAAACAGGAGTACATCATAATTTATAAAGCAATGTATTCAGCATAAGATAGCACATGTAATTTATGACATACAGTCGCGCCTCAATATAACGCGCCCTGTTATTACGCGGATTCGGATATAATGCGGTCGGTCGTGGACCCCGAATTTCTGCCGCCAGGGGAAAATGTCAAATGGGCCCGCTTAAACCTACTTAGAATTGCTTTGACAATTCTCAAGAAACATTAGGTGAACAATGTCAATGAACGAGTATCAACGTGTTGTTTGTTTTGCGCTGCCGCCGTCATCAATCCCTGTCGCTGGCTTCGCTACGACGGTTTGTAAATTGCAATCGAGATTCACAAATATGCCTCGCGTAAGAATCAGATCAACCGTTTTAAATGCATTTAACATGCAGTACCAATATAACACTTGGGTGAAATTACGTGCTTCCGTTACATCGTAAATTTAATCGTTTTCGAGACGCGAAACCAACATGCCAAATTCCTAACCCAAGGCGCTACCGGTGGCGAAAATACGAATTCGTCATCCGCATATGAAATGATGAATCGATGTTAAGTGGTGCGTAATAAATTTATGCTTTGGTCGAGATCGGTTGAAAGACGAAGTGAAACAATTATTAATTCTACCTATTGTCTTTTTCTGTGTTTTATCAGCTTGCATACTACGTTTGTCAAATCATATACCTTTTCGGCTGCTCAGGTCCAGGTTATTATTTTCGATTCGTAGGCCTGTTGGTCCAGTACATCATCATCGTAGTAGATCTATTCCATAACGGTATACGTACATGTGTTTTATTCAGTTCAAGAGTCAAGAGGGTGTGACATTTAAAAATAATACACGTTGATGCTACTATACGCGTTTAATAAGTTCCATAAACTGCATATTGCCGTATAAGACAATGCTGCAAGGACACGGGGCTTCGACAGGGTTCATGGACTTGGTGCAGCGGGCAGCGGTCGCTGTTGTTTAGTAGCTCCCTGGTGGCAGATATGAGAACACCTAACACGCCTCGCTTACAACGCGGTCCGAAGTCGTGGACCCCGACTACCGCGTTATAACGAGGCGCGACTGTATATACATATAACGTATTGTATTGTTATGCATCTCTTGTGCAAATTGCATGACTATTGTCTACAGGTTGATGTATGTATATGAAGCTTTGTGTACTTTATTCTATGTTGTGTTCTTCCTCGTTGCTGCCTTTATAAAGGGGTGAAAGTAGTTAATGTACTTCTGCACCACCCACCTGTTATCCCTTTCCACTTTTCCCTATTGGCAGCCTTCTCCCACCACTTCTCATCCTCCTCTGCCTATCGTAATCCTTCTATCCAGACCTCCCATCTTTCCCTGAAGCCTGGCTGTTCCACTGCCTCTACTGTCTTTGTTAGTCGGTGCACCAAGTGTCCAGCCTACGTCAATGGGCTTCTTCCTAATATTCTATGTTAATACTTGCATTATCTCTTGTTTCTATCTAAATTTATGTATTGATCCAATGAATTATGTCATAGGACATCGCAGTGAGGCAGGCAGTGAAGTGTCTGGACTCTCAGACCATCAGTGATGTCTACACCCTAAGTCTACTTGCCTACACCTACACTCTGATGGATCGCAATGGACGGCGGCGCCGCATAGTGATGGACAGATTGGAACAGCTCACAATCAGCAATGGTGACTTCATGATTGTCATACATGTGCTTTTTCGCAACATTTTGTTCATAGAGAAAACATTTTTATTAGTTTTAAAACTCTCTCGATTAATTTAGCCCATAGCGAATTAGGTTTGGTGATGTTCATGTCTGTAGTGTGTGAACAGTTCAAGTAATATGTGCAGTCGGTTTACAAGAAGGGTGAATACTTTCTTTTAACCAACCAATAAAATTCATGATGGTTAATCCACTTTATTATTCTGCATAGATGGCATGAAGCACTGGAGCACACAGACTGGCCGCAGTGATGGGCCAACACTGGCCGGTGGGGAGCCTCAGTCATCTGCGGACATCGAGGTGACAGCCTACATCCTGCTGGCATACATCACGAAGGGTCTGGCAAGTGAGGTCGTGCCGGACGCCATGCCCATTGTCAGGTGGCTCAGCAAGCAGCGGAACGCATACGGCGGATTCTCGTCCACGCAGGTATAGTATAGGTTGTTTATGACTTGTGATGAGACGGGGTGCACTCGATATATTGCCGGTATACCCTCCTTGAGAAACATTAAAATCAAACTGATTAGGGTCAAATACAAAAATATGGTTCATTAAAACAGATTTGGCCAGTCAAAATGTTAGAAAGAATTTCATCAACATTACTGGTTGTTTCTGGATGGAATGGAAGCAGTTACTGTTCCTTCCACCAGTGTTGTACACCAGTGTTGTGCACCAGTGTTGTACACCAGTGTTGTGCACCAGTGTTGTACACCAGTGTTGTACATCAGTGAGGAGACCTCAGCTGGCTCAAGTCCTACATCTCTGGCAAGTATATCAGGGTTATATCAAGGTTTTCCTTCTGAGAAAACCACATTTAAAGACAAGCAACATTTTAGCACAAGCATGTTGGATACGACCACTTATGTATGGATTATAATCACCAAATGTTATGACAATCCTATTAAATCATGTTCAGACATGTTTTGAGGATATTTCTGGAATTGTGAAGAAAATAAGTTATGTCTCCTTCCTGGGATCGTAGATGAAACCCTGACATTTTGGCGCCTGAGATGTCTAGGAGGAACAGCATAACATAGAAACATACATACTCACGGCCAATTATAATAAGATGATTATTGTTATTCTGCACACAGGACACGGTGGTGGCACTACAGGCACTGTCGAAGTATGCGGCTCTCCTCTATGGCACTAACGTGAACCTGGTGATCAGGGCCCGAGGCCAGGGTATCAACAAAAAGTTCTCAGTGACGTCCAATAACACGCTGCTGCTCCAGCGCCAGGCTGTGCCCGTGCCCAACAACATGGAGTTTGAGGTGGAGGGCGTCGGTTGTGTTCTACATCAGGTACCGGCTGGCGCATGGTAGTCGAGAATCTTGTTGTGGGTGTGTGTGAGGGAGGGAGGGAGGGAGGGAGGGAGGGACGGACGGACGGACGGACGGACGGAGGAAGGGAGGGAGGGAGGGAGATTAGAGTATTTCAATTGACAGAATGTCATGCTACATAAGACTGTCCTACCGACACACATTGTATGTGTTTCTAAATATTTACTCTCATCACTATTATGGAATTGTGAAGATAATAAGTGCAGATTGTGATGTGTGAATTGTGATTGACTACTGGAATATTGAATATTTCTCACCCCTGTGCATATATCCGCAGGCTCACGTCAAGTACAACGTGTACAACATGACAGGTCAGGGGTCACGTCCAGCGTTCCTTCTCCGCGTCACTGTTGATGACATTAAGTGCATGAAGAGCAAGATCAGCATCTGTGCAACGTGAGGACACATTCCTGAACCTAACTTCTGCAAAGTTCCTTAATTTCTCATAAGTCATTATACACTAGCCCCGGATAAAATCCGATTAAGTTTGATAGTGCAAAAATTTATCTGATTAAAAGGTTTCGTTCTTTGATAAAAATGTGTAACATGAGCTGTTTCTTCTTGGAACAATTTATGCATACATGGCTTCTGCTTTATTGAGCATTGAATGGTAGTTAATTAAAAATTTTATGCGCATATGTACATACAAGTATTACACTCTATTAACTGGAAATTTACATCTTTGCTGTAACATCAGAAATAATACCAGCATGGACATATGAACGTATATATGAATATATATATATGTTACAGTCAGTCTGCATAATCAGTCATTTCACGTAATGACTGACATGTTTAGGCATTATGCGAAATGACTGTTTCACCCAGGCAAAGAGGTACAGTCTGGCAGGAAAAGAGGTACAGTCATTTCGCGTAATGACTGAAACAGTATTTCCCTTGGTTAATGACACGTGATGTGGGCAAATTTACTGTTTTTTCATCAACTTAGCCAGATATTTTCAGAAATTGCTACCTAGCAGCTATCTATTTGTCACACTCAAAAATTGTTTTTATATTGTGATGAAATCATGATTTAAAATATTATTATTCGGTTTCACTTTAGATCACATAGAACACCAGGAATTTAAGTTACTTCACATGATTGAAACCACTTATCATCAAATTAATGTTTTTGTTACGAGGTGCAATGCCCCAGTCCCCCTAGGTTCGCTTTCTGGTACCCAGAGCAAACACTGTGAAGTATCAATTACAATTTGTCTTCTGTTGTGTATCTTAAATTAACTGTTGGAAATGTTACATACATACTTAATACACAACAGCACTGTCTTGTTGAACAACATATAACTTTATTATGATTCTACAATTTGCAATAGTCTATTGTATCATTGGAAATTATACCAATGCGCTACATTTCCACAATATATGTCAAACAAATTATACAATATGCCATATTCTCATAATTATATATGTATATGGATGAGAGCATATTACCGGGGTAGTTGTTTTTAAGCAAAGAATGTTAAATTCATAATATTTTACATCACAGTATTGGTGAAAGCTAATATTGTATTCAACAAATATTACTAAATAATTATTATACTCACTAGTTATCATGAAAGACATGTGAAGTATACTAGTAGGTATACTTGCCACTTTCATACCCATTACCCAGAAGATATTTATAAAAGACGACAAATCAAATCATGTCTGGTCTTAAAAGGAAAATTTACTTTACTAACAACTGGATGATTAGCATGTCACATGGTTCGTTCTCATTTGTTCGTGCAGCTCAGACTGTTGTGACACCGGCTGTTACACATTCGTTTTACTTTGTAGCACTTGCACCTGTTGCTAGTACATTTTTAAAGAAGACTGCAACAGTCACACCTGACAAAAACTTGTCCGCGAGTTGCTGAAATGTTTAATGCATGCATGACGGAGAGATATCTGTTAGTCTTAGTTGGTGTCAGACTGGGATAGAAAGCGTTGTGGGCATAAGTCAAATTGGTTGCGTGAATATTTATTTATCAAGATCCCAGTCTTCACCGCAGTGGTCTATAAGTTGATGACCCCCAGGATGTTACGTGGATCCCCTTCCTCTATCCACCATTGGGTGGGGAATTAGGTATTGCAGGGGCTTCGAACAGGAGAAATATATCCAACAGCTGGATAGTCACTTCTGCTGCTCGCTTCGAGGTTAGGGGCCATATGATACAGAACTTTGGGAGATGGCACTGATAAACAATGATCCATTGAAATGTGACTGGGGGATGATTGCATGTCGATAAGGATGACGTCATAGGTGTTCTCAATGCACACATAATATATTGGCTCTTCTTGTTCTGTTTTTCGTTTCTTTATCAACTTCTCGATGTCACCACATTGAAGAATTTGATACCTGCGAAACATATTCGCAAATTTTTATTATTATACAATTTTAATTATAAACTACCTAAACCAAAAAGGTGAGAAGAAAATATATATTGTAATATATTGTAATTGTAATATACTCATAATCATGATGTTTATCAATGTGTCAGCAATTGGTTTAACTTCCCTTTTAAATTAATTTGTTTGTATGGCTTAATGTGACAAATCATGAACGGACTTTGTGAACGAACGGAAATTTTGTGAGACAGTATTGACGGCTTTCATTTGTGCTCACTCGTGCAATTCATGACTAACTGAAGAAAGACCCTTTCATTGTGGACTTCCTGTTTTACATAAAGAAAGGAAGAATTTAACAGAGAAACGATTAAGGCTTGAATTGGTATCCAATACAACTGTGGTGGATATTAACTTGGGGCTTCTGACTGAAAAAACCTTTGAAGGGAATTACCTCTAGCTTCAATGTGCAGATCAATGAATGAAGGTGTGAAATTTCACCACTGCCAAATCAAAATGAAACCACATCATGTTATGCAAGCCCCCAAAATTGCACATGTTTGATATTAAGCTTCTTAAAAAAGGTTGTGGCAGAAATTCCCTAGATGGGAGGTTTTCGTCTGTCTGTGGAATAATTTCTATGACATCATTCTGATATGATGTTATTACTGCATAATTACTTGTTAGCTATGGCACGTTTGGAAGAGTATTCAACTATATTTCCACCCATACCTCATTTATTATAGGTTAGAATATTTGCATCGATTAAATGGACTACTATTTATCCCTCAAATTATGAAATGTCTGGTACATTTCTCACACTTAAAATCAAGAAACAATGTTCAGCACAAGAAACTGCAAATAAAAATTGGTTCTTGCTGAGTATGTAGTATCCATGGCATGTCTTCGAATGTTCATCAGTTGCCGCAAGCTTGAGTTGTTCCATAGTATTGAAATATTCCACTTTGGGAATTAGATGTTTTTGACATATTTGAAACCTTTTGTAGGGTACTTCCTTAAATTGTACTTCATAATTATCCTGTGCCATTGTGATACTTATGCCAAAAGGCAAGTGATTAACACCTACCGATTGTGTTCTTTTTATAGGGAGAGACAATGCACAATAGCCAGTTGAGACAGTCACCATTGTTACGCAATTAGCATTCCCAGTTGGAGAATGGTTGGGTCATACATTACCTGTTCTTCAAATCAGAGAACACTAGTGAAATAGCTGTCAATCAAACTGTCAGGGGGAGGGTTAGAGTCTTGTACCCAGAGATGGATAAATTATTAGCAAAATGTTGCCATTTGCAAATATATAGCAAATATTTATTCGTTTTGTTTATCTACTTGAGTAATGTGAATGTCTGAAGAATTATGAAAGCTGACATTAATGCACAATTAACAGTGGAACAATATATAATGAAAAAAGTACATAAATTGTTATTAAACAGTATGACTGAAATGGTAACCAGTCAAACTGTGTAATAACAGTGCCTTAATTCCAGTCATTTCGCGTAATGACTGAAATTTTCAGTCATTTCGCGAAATGCCTGACTGATTACACAGATTGACTGTAACATGTATATATATATATATATATATATATATATATATATATATATATATATATATACATATAGCTCCTTTTTTTTCTCTCTCTATATATATATATGTTTATTTTAATATGCTTGATTTGTTGTCCCCAGTTATTTAGGACAGGGTGAGGCATCCAACATGGCTGTGTTGGAAGTAAAGATGGTGTCAGGCTGGGCTCCGGAAAAACACTCACTCAAACAAGTGAGTCCAATTTCTACTGCTATCTTTAAAAGTTGCACATTGGTTTTTAACCAAAATTCCATTGTTTCCCAGAACTTTACATGATTTTAGTTGTAAATTAGATTTAACAAGATTTAACAGGATTTGCCATCCAAGCCAAAGGCCCAGATGGCAAGTGGACAAGGAAGCCATTGGCTTATCGAGAGTCCAACAATGTTTATCTACTTATAACCTGCCCTCCTGAGATATGTGTCAACCTTGTTTTTAAACATATTCACGCTGCTAGCAGTTACACAATCTGTAGACAATTTGTTCCATTCATTTATTGTCCTCTGTGAGAATGAGTGCTTCCTGATGTCCAATCTACATTGATCCTTTACTAATTTTACCTCACGTCCTCTAGTTCTGCTATCCTTCTTGAGTGAGAATAACACATTTCTATCAATATTTTCATACCCATTCAATATCTTAAAAACTTCAATCTGATCTCCTCTTAACCTCCTTGTCTCTAGAGTTGTTAAACCACATTCCTTCAGGCGTTCTTCATAACTAAGGTCTCTCAGTTCTGGAATCATTTTAGTTGCTCTCCTTTGTATGCATTCAAGCGTATCTATATCCTTCTTACGATATGGTCTCCATGCTTGTATACAGTATTCTAAATGAGGTCTAACTATTGCTTTATAAAGAGGTATAATTAACTTTTTTCCCTTGTATGTTATGTTTCTTCTAATCAATCCAAGAATTTGATTACCCTTTGAAGCTGCAATACCACACTGCTCTGAAACTTTCATATCAGCGCTTATTGTAACTCGTAAGTCCTTTTCTTTTACAGTAGTACCCAGAACAGTATCTCCCATTTTATAGTTTACATCCAAGTTCCCATGTCCTGTATGTAGGCATTTACATTTCCCAAAATTGAACAACATCTGCCGCTTCTCAGACCATTTCACTAATCTGTCTAGATCGTTTTGTAAATGTTGTTTATCACCATCAGTATTAACCTTTCTAAACAGTTTTGTGTCATCTGCAAATTTCAGTACGTTACTTGTTATACTGTCATCCAAGTCATTGATATATATTAAGAATAATATAGGTCCTAATACTGATCCTTGAGGTACCCCACTCAAAACCGATTTCCAATTTGAAACTTCTCCATCTACTACAACTCGTTGTCTTCTGTCAGTCAGCCATTGTTCTATCCAGTCAGTTATGCTATCCCCGATTCCATGGGCTTTTTATTTAAGTAGTAATCTTTGATGTGGCACTTTGTCAAAAGCTTTCTGAAAATCTAAGTAGATAATATCTACTGGCGATCCCACGTCTATCCACTTAGTGATTTCTTCCAAAAAACATAACATATTTGTTAAGCATGACCTCACTTTAAGGAATCCATGTTGAGATGAATTTAATAATTTATGCTTAACGAGGAAGTCCACCATATGGTCTTTAATTAACCTTTCTAATAATTTACAAACCACTGACGTTAAACTCACTGGTCTGTAATTTTCTTATTTATTTCTCGAACCCTTTTTAAATAATGGTATGATGTTTGCTTCTTTCCATTCAAACGAAACAACTCCCTCTTTTAATGACAAGTTGAATACTCTTGCAAGTGGTATACTGATTTGTTCTACTGTTTCCATTAGTAATTTTGGAGGAATCCCATCCACTCCCGGTGATTTATTATCCTTCATTGCCTTTATTTTCTTAGCTGTTGTTTGTTGACACTCATGCACATGTGCGCACATACACGAATGTACACATGGTTGCACACACCACTCGTACAAAATGTCAATATTTCTACTCACAATATGTTTTCCTTTAGGCAATCCTCTTTTATAGACAACACCTGCAGACATGTATATTGAATGCGTGCCACTGTGTAGATCCATGCAGTAAATTAATATCAAAGTATGGTAGATTTGTGTGTTCTTTAGGCAAATTATTTATTTCAATTGGTTGGATGCCTTTACAAAGAGGGATGTATCAATGATACATTTTAAGTATTATTTCCAAGAGAGTCTTAATTGGTATATTTTTACTTAAATTATACAAATTAATGTAACACATCAAGAGAAGTTATGACTACTTACAGCTGAAGACTATGAAAAGGTTCATCTTGCTAAATGGGAACCGTGGCACAGTGCATGCACAGATGTCCATCATTGTCTTGTTTCACTCATTTCACTCTTGTCTAATGTCACCATTTTCTTGCATCATAATTGTCTCATTTCACCATTGTCCTGTTTCACCATTGTTTTTCACCATTGTCTTGTTTTACAGCTGCGAGAAGACATTGGACTTAATTTGAAGAGATTTGAGATAAACAACAACATGGTGAACTTCTACTTTGATGAGGTACGCCACGGTTGATAACAGGAACGTAACTCTTCAGAGGACATGCAGAATTAATACATATACAAATATGAAATAGATAGATCATCTAGATTAATTAACTATTTAGTATCAAGGTTATATTGCAATCAGAGGAAACCATGTAAACTCTAGTTGATCATCAGTATAACAGATACATATTCATCTTTGAACAATGTTTTTGATGTATAAACAACAATACTAATTTGCAAAAAAAACAACAACCTTCATTTGCATTATATTCAAAAGTTGATCATTTGTATTTGGGATTTCCTCCACCTTAGTCACTTTGGCTGAATCAATAAATAAAATGTGACAATGAAGTTTGGTAAAACTGTTGTAGTATTGTTTTATAATAGTGGATGAATTCTTACAAAATCTATCCCATATGTATACAAGCTGTGTAAATATACCCAATTGCAGCTACCTCACTTATATCACATGCTTAGACATGTGTCAATAGAACAATACATTAATGAAAGATTGCACCAATAATTAGTTAGAGGGTTCAGTTTTGTTGTCAGGTGTGAAGCATTCATTATTTTATTGTTAATGTACTCATCATTAATGTTAAACGTACATCATATAATATTGTCATCATAAAATCTTGAATCTAGCATCTAGACCACCCAAATGTGTTTTAATGAATGTTTGATATAATTTGACTGTTGTCTGTTTAATTTGAATGTTTTGACTTGAATATCATGTTTACCTTAGATGCTGACCCACAAGATCGATATTCGTAGACAGATAATGAATGGTCAAATTATATTTAAAACATGTGGTTCATTAAAACATACCTGGATGGTCAAGATGTTGGAACAGATATATTGTAGTTTATACTATATAACATGAGTTTGTGCCATGTACCATGAGTTTATGCTATATAACATGAGATCATGCTATATGTAACATGACTTTATGCCATACCACATGAGTTTATGCTATATGACATGAGTTTATACCATATAACATGAGTTTATGCTATGTAACATGAGTTGATGTATATGACATGAGATTATACAACATAACATGGGTTTATACTATAAGACAAGCGATTATGCTATAAGACATGAGTTTATGCTACATAACATGCTATATAACATGAGTTTATGCTATATGACATGAGTTTATACCATATGACATGAGTTTATACTATATGCAATGAGTTTATACTAAATGACATGAGTTTATGCTACATGACATGAGTTGATGCTATGTAACATGAGTTGATACTATATAACATGAGTTTATACTATATGACATGAGTTTATACTATATGATATGATAGTATACTATATGTCATGAGTTTTTACCATATAACATGAGTTTATGCTATATGACATGAGTTTATGCTATGTAACATGAGTTTATGCTATATGACATGAGCTTATGCTATATGACATGAGATTATACTATATCATATATCATATTACTATAATAACAATCAGAATTTGTACTTTTAATTTATACCATCTTCAGTTGACTCATCAGGAGAAGTGTTTCTCGTTCAACGTGATACAAGAAGAGGAAGTGAAAGAGACGAAACCCGCATTTGTTGTCGTCTACGACTACTATAAGAAAGGTATTCCTCACAGCATGACAGAATAGATATAAACAATGACTACAATAAATACCCACTCATAAACCACCCCCTCAGTTCGATTTATTCGCTCGACTCATTTCAAAATCATTTCGCGAAAAATCAGACCCACCTACTATCATTCACTGCAGCATCCCTGCTCTAATGTGTTATTTTTTTTAATGAAATTGTCGGACAAACTAAAAAAAAATTGAAATGAAATTAAAAGGTTATTCACACTTGCAAGTTAACCGATTTAGCGATCAAAGTGTTTTAATGATTTTAAGAAAGGTTTGTACAGTCAAACCTCGCTTTACAATCACCTCAGTAATACAATCACCTTGTTATTATGATCGCCCATTGGATAATCCCATAATATTTCCATAACAGTAAAGTATAGGACATTTAGACCCGCTAATACGGTCACCTTGTTATTCAGGTCACTTTGGCCAATCGTCACATTATTAGTGAGGTTCCACTGTATTCTGCTATTAAACCGACTGTGCGTATTACTTAAGTTATTCACACACTACTAATTTGAATATCAGCGAACCTGACTCGAGATGAAAATCAATTGAGGATGGAGCGTTAAGTTGGCAATAATAGTATTTAATTGCAAGTTTGCGATTGCTCATTGAATAAAATGTTATAGCCAGATTATCTTGGTGGTAGTTGTAGTGGTAGAGGTAGTGGTAGAGGTGGGTGTAGTGGTAGAGGTAGTGGTTGAGGTAGTGGTAGAGGTAGTGGTAGTGGTAGAGGTAGTGGTGATGGTAGTGGAAGTGATAGAGGTAGTGGTAGTGGTTGTGGTAGTTTTAGTGGTAGTGATGGTGGTAGAGGTAGTCGTGTAGAGGTAATGGTAGTGGTAGAGGTAGTGGTAGAGGTAGTGGTAATGGTAGAGTTAGTGGTGGTAGTGGAAGTGGTAGAGGTAGTGGTTGTGCTAGTGGTAGAGGTAGTAGGAGTGGTTGTGGTAGTTTTAGTGGTAGTAGTGGTAGTGGTAGTCGTAGTGTAGAGGTAATGGTAGTGGTAGTGGTAGTGGTAGAGGTAATGGTAGAGTTAGTGGTGGTGGTGGTGGTAGAGGTAGTTGTAGTGGTAGAGATAGTGGTAGATGGAGAGGTAGTGGTAGTGGGAGAGGTAGTGGTAGTGGGAGAGGTAGTGGTAGAGGGAGAGGTAGTGGTAGAGGTAGTGGTAGAGGGAGATGTAGTGGTAGTGGTAGAGGTAGAGGGAGAGGTAGTGGTAGAGGGAGAGGTAGTGGTAGAGTGAGAGGTAGT
This sequence comes from Lamellibrachia columna, assembly GCA_963662155.1. Classification (NCBI taxonomy): domain Eukaryota; kingdom Metazoa; phylum Annelida; class Polychaeta; order Sabellida; family Siboglinidae; genus Lamellibrachia; species Lamellibrachia columna. The sequence goes on from OY759273.1 coordinate 8,283,568, forward strand.
GGTATAGGGAGAGGTAGTGGTAGAGGGAGAGGTAGTGGTAGAGGGAGAGGTAGTGGTAGAGGGAGAGGTAGTGGTAGTGGGAGAGGTAGTGGTAGAGGTAGTGGTAGTGGTAGTGGTAGAGGGAGAGGTAGTGGTAGAGGGAGAGGTAGTGGTAGTGGTAGAGGGAGAGGTAGTGGTAGAGGTAGTGGTAGTGGTAGAGGGAGAGGTAGTGGTAGAGGGAGAGGTAGAGGGAGTGGTAGTGGTAGAGGTAGTGGTAGAGGGAGAGGTAGTGGGAGTGGTAGAGGTAAAGGGAGAGGTAGTGGTAGAGGGAGAGGTAGTGGTAGTGGAAGAGGTAGTGGTAGAGGGAGAGGTAGTGGTAGTGGTAGAGGGAGAGGTAGTTGTAGTGGGAGAGGGAGTGGTAGTGGTAGAGGGAGAGGTAGTGGGAGTGGTAGTGGTAGAGGGAGAGGTAGTGGTAGAGGGAGAGGTAGTGGTAGAGGGAGTGGTAGAGGTAGAGGGAGAGGTAGTGGTAGAGGTAGAGGGAGTGGTAGAGGGAGATGTAGTGGTTGTGGTAGAGGTAGTGGTAGAGGTAGTGGTAGTGGTAGAGGTAGAGGGAGTGGTAGAGGGAGTGGTAGAGGGAGAGGTAGTGGTAGAGGGAGAGGTAGTGGTAGAGGGAGAGGTAGTGGTAATGGTAGAGGTAGTGGTAGTGGGAGTGGTGGACTGAGAGGTAGAGGTAGTGGTAGAGGGTGAGGTAGTGGTAGTGGGAATGGTAGATTGAGAAGTAGTGGTAGAGGGAGAGGTAGTGGTAGAGATAGAGGTAGTTGTAATGGTAGAGCGAGAGGTAGAGGTAGTGGGAGTGGTAGAGAGAGAGGTAGTGGTAGTGGGAGTTGTAGAGAGAGAGGTAGTTGTAGAGGGAGTGGTAGTGGTATTGGTAGTGGCAGTGGGAGAGGTAGTGGGAGTGGTAGAGGGAGATGTAGTGGTAGTGGGAGTGGGAGTGGTAGACTGAGAGGTAGTGGTAGTGATAGTGGGAGTGGTAGATTGAGAGGTAGTGGTAGTGGTAGAGGTAGTGGTAGTGATAGTGGTAGTGGTACAGGTAGTGATAATGGTAGAGGGAGAGGTAGTGGTAGTGGGAGTGGTAGACTGAGAGGTAGTGGTAGTGGGAGTGGTAGTGGTAGAGAGAGAGGGAGTGGTAGTGGTATTGGTAGTGGCAGTGGGAGTGGTAGAGGGAGATGTAGTGGTAGTGGGAGTGGGAGTGGTAGACTGAGAGGTAGTGGTAGAGGGAGAGGTAGTGGTATTGGTAGTAGTACTAGTAGTCTTCATATCCTGTGTAAAGCATGTATTGGCACTGAAAAAAGCATCCATGCTGGGCAGGAATAGTTAGTCTAACTAAACTATGTGAAGCCATCTTGTAACTACCTTTTTTTTCAGCCAAGATGCAGGAACACAAGTTTAGTTCAGTTTCACTAAACTGTGTCTCGCAATAATTATGATATCCATTTGTTTTATTAAACTTGACATAGTTTTCCATGATCAGGGCTTGAAATTGTGACTATATATTTTTAAAATGCGGCAGTAATTTGAAATCTGTGTCTAGCTGAATTGCTTTAGTCACAATGATTACTCATTACTAGAATTGTGTGCACTCCTGAAGAAATATTCTGTTCCTAATTTAATTACTTTACAAGTGCAGCGTTCAGAATGTTAACTTTGGTGGCATTGTATGATGCTGTGATTGGTTCTATTTGTGTTTTCTGTTACAGAACTGTACCAGAAGATGCCATACAGCATCAATAATGATCAGTGTAACCTGGCGTCTGTGCAGGAGGACATCATTGTCAAGACTGAAGCACAACTGCTAGGGGTCAGCACTGGAATAGTAAGTTTCTACTAGGGGTCAACACTGAAGTAGTAAGCTTCTACTAGGGATCAGCACTGGAGTAGTAAGTTTCTACTGGGGGTCAGCACTGAAGTAGTAAGCTTCTACTAAGGATCAACACTGTAGCAATAAGCTTGTACTAGGGGTAAACACTGGAGTAGTAATTTTATACTTGGGGTCAGCACTGGTAAGCTTCTACTGGGGTCAGCACTGTGGTAGTAAGTGTCTACTAGGGGTCAACACTGGAGCAGTAAGCTTCTACTAGGGTCAGCACTGGAGTCGTAGTTAGCTCATGTTTTATCGTAGATTTGGACATGTGCCATTAGACAGGCAGACTGTCTACTTTAATACCTTTATTATTTTTTTGGTACTGTATTATTAATATCAAAGGTGTAGTAAGTTTTTACTAGGGGTCAGCAGTGGAGTAGTAAGTTTCTAGTAGGGGTCAACACTGAAATAGTAAGTTTCTACTAGGGGTCAGCAGTGGAGTTGTAGTTAGCTCATATGTTATCATAGATTTGGACATGTGCCATTAGACAGGCATGTAAAAGAAAGTGTGTGACAATAATCAATTTGAAGTTTCAGACTCTACTTTAATACCTTTATTATTTTTTGGTACTGTATTATTAATATCAAAGGTGTAGTAAGTTTCTTCTAGGGGTCAGCAGTAGAGTAGTAGTTAGCTCATATGTTATCATAGATTTGGACATGTGCCATTAGACAGGCATGTAAAAGAAAGCATGTGACAATAATCAATTTGAAGTTTCCGACTGTCTACTTTAATATCTTTATTTTTTGGTACTGTATTATTAATATCAAAGGTGTATAGTAAGTTTCTACTAGGGGTCAGCAGTGGAGTAGTAAGTTCCTACTAGGGGTCAACACTGAAGTAGTAAGTTTCTACTAGGGGTCAACACTGAAGTAGTAAGTTTCTACTAGGGGTTCATGATAACAGTAACAATTTACAACTTAAAGATGGTTGAATTGAAATATATTTTTTCTATGTGGTTTCTTTTATATCAGGTGTGTATGTTCAGCAGGACTTTTGCCACAAAATTGTACGTTGCAAAATGGATTTTTTTCCGTAGAACCCCCAGAATGAAGCTGCGCCCTTGACCTCGCCCCCGTCTGCTACTTCCTGTCCTCGTTGCTATAGCAACCTCCAAGAAATAGGCAACTGGGAGGAAAAGTTCTGTGCAAGCAAGCATGGTGAGTTGGTGATTAGCTGTCTATATATGTATGTGTGCGTGGGTGTGCGAACGTGCGTGCTTGTATTACTGCTATAATCGAGCAAGTGTATGTATGTATGTTTGTATGTATGTATGTATGTATGTATGTATGTATGTATGTATGTATGTATGTTTGTTTGTTATGCTACTACTAAATGCGTTGCATCTCGGGCGTCAAGGGTTTACGATCCCAGGAAGCAGTATTATTTTTTAGAAATTCACCCCGTTATCCTTTCTACGAACAGTCAAATTACATTTGTAGTTATTACGTACAATTGTTAAAAATGACATACAATTGTTCGCAACATCATGCATTCTTCTACAATTGTTCCAAATTAGGACGCATTTCTCAGTCCAGATAATTGTCGTTTTGCTGTGTCTGTTTTTGGTCTCGTTTTTAGTCTTTGTTTGAATCTGTAGTTTGATGCATTTTTTCATTGTCATGCTTCTATTGCAGCCTACTGGGTAATCTTGCGTGAAGACAACATTCTGTCGATCACAAGTGACATCCGAGTCAATCAACGCAGTCTGCGCCGCATGACCGCCACAGTCTCGTTCTCACTGGCCCCAGAGTGCCCATGTTCTCCCTTGACCACAGGTAGGCCACGTTCTGCATCCAGGAAGATATCACTTTCTTTGATACACACTTTTCCTTGACACGCATGATGTAACATGTAATGACCGTTCATGTTTGAACGAACCTGAATACTTTTACACACACCGGCCACATCATATGCATTTTTAAGTATCCCATTTTAAACAGATTTTTTTTACAAATTACATATTTTCTTGTCTTCATCACAGCGGTATAACATTGAATGACAAATTTATAGCGGTCGAAGCACAACTATTTTTTATGTTAGGCAGACTACGCTTCTATATACCTGAGGCTATTACATTTTTACCACAGTACTCGCTATAATTATTATTAAGCTAACTGCACATGTTACTGAAACTATTCACACACTGCAGATTTGAATATGAACAGACCTTATTCATGTTGTTCTAAATAAATTGTGGAGGTAGTTTTAATGTTTTACTAATTGCAGGAGGCGTCAACAAGCGACTGTTGATCATGACAGGGGACGCACCGCTGGTGTACAGGGCAGACGTCTCTCAGACAGCGAAGCTTCGTCTCGACTCTGATATCACAATTGTTCCTCTTCTCACCCACCGCAGCATAAGGGGCAAGCGGTGTCGTGCAGGGGGTCTTTAGACGATGTTCCTTGAATATTCTGCTCTGCTGGACATGCAGTTTGACCGCTGAAGCAAAGACTTGCAGAACATGGAATTGTGTACAGAATGTGTACTAATGGACCTTTGTGCAGAACATGTACATGGAACTGTGTACATAATTTGTACACATGGAACTGTGCTCAGAACATGTGCATGGAACTGTGTACATAACATTACACATAATAGTGTACAAAACATGCAATTATGCATAAAACATGTACACAAAACTGTGTGCATAACGTGTACACATAACTGTGTACATAATTTGTACACACGGAACTATGTGCAGTATCTTGTGTTGAATCTTCCTTCAAGATGTGAATATGGTTTTGATTGATGTATATGGGATCAGTCAGCATGCACTTTTTCTTGCTAAAGTCCAATAGCTTGATGGCTTGCTATTTCATTGGCTGGTAATGCGAACCAAATTTAGTATATAATTTTTACAACACATTTAAATTGTCTAACTTGCCAGAATGCAATCAATTTTGAAATAAATTGACCTAGTTTAGTGGGTTGTTTCCATGCATTATGTAACATGACAAGTACTTGAACAGCACTTGTTTGTAATATGTGCCTATTATTTGAAACTGCACCAAGGTTCATACAGCGAATTTATGTAGGGATAGAGGCATGTCATTTTTTAACACTTACTAAATTTATAATTGTAAAATGGGCAGATCAGAGCAGATAAATTGGTTATTGTAATGTAGCAAAATTGTGCTCTACGTGACTGCCAGAGAGACTTGTATTGCACAAAAAGAAGGTTGTAAGTTGTCAGAACAATTTTACTGAATGTCTCGATTCGAATAATAATTATTATGTGGTTTTATATAGACAGTATTTTATGCAGTAAGTTTTATAAGTTGTAATAAGTACACTGTGTGATGATATCTCATTTCACAGATTAACAACACCTGTGGCATGAACATGGAACAATTATTATTTCTGCTAGTTGCATTATTTTGAAAGTGTTGATCATCAACAGAGATCGTTAGCTAAACATTTATGTCACATAATTACATATTTATTTTGCTTCTATTTTGAGTCAAGCTACAAATGCCCGTAATTTGTGTCTGCAGCATGAGCAGGACTGTGTCTAGTAATGTGGCCAGAATTTTTACTAAAGATTTATGGGCATTATGTTGTGCAATCAAACAATGTAAATACTGACGAGGAATGCATATGGGACAGACAACTCCTTGTTTTATGATATTTGTACATTAAATTAGATGCATTTGTATTACAGTGACGATACTTACAACATTTGTTCAAAACTGTTTTAGATTTTACATATGTCAAGTGTTTCCACATATCTTGTAAGATATTTTTGTAATCATATCAGATGTTAAAACAAAATTATTGTAATAATAATTCACTTCTATGGCGCCTGTATCTTCAGGAACCTGAGCTCGGAGGCTCAACAAAACATAATCATTAAGCATAATCGTGAACAGGGATGCACCTGTTTATATTTAAATGTTTTGACTATTGCAGAAGAAAAGTTAAGTTGGGTGTTAACTGATCTGTTTATGGGAATAAAACATGATATTCTGTGAGATACAATAACATTTAATATAAGTTTTACGATATCTTTAAGTATTATTATGTTAGAATAGAATATAGTTACATGATGGAGACGTTTCATATTTACAATGTACTGGTTTGATTAGATATTTGTTGGAGTTTTCAGAAAACTGCTTCTCTAATAAATGTATCAACCGATTATCATGTAACTGTATATAATTAAAATAAAACAAATGTTATTTTCAAAGCTTTAACATGAGTTTATTATTAGTATATTTATTTATATTTATTTCCAAGCGGTTACCTGAACCAACACGTTTATTGCTTTCATCAAAACTATTAAAGTAGAGTTTTCGAAGTTATTAATTCATTTTGAATTGTAAAAGTTTGCAAGTTACATAACAGTTAACTGACATGCCAAATACCAAAGTGAAGTTCTAACTCCAGTTTGGACACGTCGCATTTCGTTCTAGTTCATTATATATGTATTAGGTGGACAAACAAACTCTTCAAATTTGTGCTATTTAAAAATTCCTCCAGTGTAGTGTGTGGTTCCACCCACTTTGTTTCATACTGTAATTTCACCTTTCTAACACCCACTTCTTCAAACCTTCGCTTCCTCTGGTCATTGATCTCTTCTGTAGATTGCTCTAGTCGTCGTCGTCCCTTGGGCGAGTATCTGAAGTACACAGTTAATTATCAAATGAGAGTAAAGCCCAAAACATTTTTTTCAAGCAAAATGGGGCGTGCGCCCTACGCCCCCTCTGGATGTGCGCCTGTAGTCGGTGGTCACAAACCACCGGGTCAGCCTATATTTCGAACACCGCGCAATACCTGACTCCCGGAAGAAATTTAAAATATCTTTTTTGTTCGAACCAGCTCGATTGCAGAGGGGGCGCACGAATGTCACGTGATGGCCATGCTATGTGGGATGGGTACCTCAAGGATCAGTATTAGGACCTATATTATTCTTAATTTATATCAATGACTTGGACGACAGTATAACAAGTAACGTACTGAAATTTGCGGATGACACAAAACTGTTTAGAAAGGTTAATACTGATGGTGATAAACAACATTTACAAAACGATCTAGACAGATTAGTGAAATGGTCTGAGAAATGGCAGATGTTGTTCAATTTTGGGAAATGTAAATGCCTACATACAGGACATGGGAACTTGAATGTAAAATATAAAATGGGAGATACTGTTCTGGGTACTACTGTAAAAGAAAAGGACTTAGGAGTTACAATAAGCGCTGATATGAAAGTTTCAGAGCAGTGTGGTATTGCAGCTTCAAAGGGTAATCAAATTCTTGGATTGATTAGAAGAAACATAACATACAAGGGAAAAAAGTTAATTATACCTCTTTATAAAGCAATAGTTAGACCTCATTTAGAATACTGTATACAAGCATGGAGACCATATCGTAAGAAGGATATAGATACGCTTGAACGCATACAAAGGAGAGCAACTAAAATGATTCCAGAACTGAGAGACCTTAGTTATGAAGAACGCCTGAAAGAATGTGGTTTAACAACTCTAGAGACAAGGAGGTTAAGAGGAGATCAGATTGAAGTTTTTAAGATATTGAATGGGTATGAAAATATTGATAGAAATATGTTTTTCTCACTCAAGAAGGATAGCAGAACTAGAGGACATGAGGTAAAATTAGTAAAGGATCAATGTAGATTGGACATCAGGAAGCACTCGTTCTGACAGAGGACAATAAATGAATGGAACAAATTGTCTACGGATTATGTAACTGCTAGCAGCGTGAATATGTTTAAAAATAAGGTAGACACATATCTCATGAGGGCGGGTTATAAGTAGATGAACATTGTTGGACTCTCGATAAGCCAATGGCTTCCTTGTCCACTTGCCATCTGGGCCTTTGGCTTGGATGGCAAATCTTGTTAAATCTTGTTAAATCTATGTCATCAATATGTTTGTGACGAGCTGCCGGAAATGAAGAACAACAGAAACGAAGCAGTAGAAACGGTCGCTTTATTGCGATGTTTTACCGAGTAGTGAGATATTTTTTGAAGGTGGTGTTAGGGCGTTTTCGCGATTTTGTAAACATACATAATCGGCTATAAATCTACTAATTACATAGCTAGATAGCTAAACTTGGTATCAAAACATCTGAAATAATGAGGCATATGTATTTTGGGCTAGTTTAAGATAGCTTGTGACTCTGTATGCCTGTCTGTTCCCTCAAATCTCCGCCAGTTTCTCAAGTCTCAGTCTCAAGTGGTTTACTCCAAACAGCCCAAACTTGGGCTAACGCAGGAGTTTGTGGTGAACTGTGCGCATGCGCTGTGGGTGGTACATTCGATTAGAAGACTAGTATCATTAATGTTGCTGAAATAGTTTTTATCTGATAGTTTTATTTATTTTATGTATAGGATGTTTAACGAAACATTTTAATAGGTTGGTTGTGTATATGGATACTGTCGCTGCCTTGCCACATGCACCATACCCACACCATGGATAAGTTTACGCTGAGCACTGTGTTTTAAAGGCAGTTTAGGTGAGGAGGTGTGGTGAAAGGGAGTTCCATAATAGCTTCTTGAAATGATTTTGGGCTTTTTATGTTGGTAATTTTTGATGGAATCATATTCCATATGCGAATGTCTCTGGGATAAAATGAAAAGACCATTGCATTTATACGACACTTGGGGGCTATGTATTGTCCACGGGTTCGAGACCGAGTTAGTAGGCCTGGAGGGGGGGGGGGGTGATCTCAATAATGTTGTTTAGAATTTTGTAGAAGGTAGTGGCTTGTTTGATAATGCGCCTTCGTTCGAGGGTTGGCCATCCAAGGGCAGTAATTAGATCTGCTGGATTTGTGTTCCGTCTGTAATCATTTTTAACAAATATGGCAGCAGGGTGTTGCACTCTTTCAAGGCTTTTAACTTGTGAAAAGGTGTGGGGATTCCATATGGGTGAAGAGTACTCAAGTTTTGGCCGGATTAGCATGTTGTAGGCTGTTTGCTTAACTTCGGGTTTACATGGGCCAAGAGTTCGTTTAATCATGCCTAAACATTTCGAAGATTTTGAAGTTATGTCAGTGACGTGATTTGTCCTGGTTAATTTGGAATCCAATTTTACTCCGAGGTATGAGTGGCTGGATACGGTGGATAATGGCTGGCCAGAAAGCGAGTACTTGTGTGTGCTGGGTTTAGTTTTGTTTGTTATTGGAAGGTGGACGCATTTAGATACATTAAATTCCATTTGCCATTTGTCTGACCATGTTTGGAGTTGGCTTAGGTCAGTTTGGAGAATTTCGTGGTCGGTTTTGGAAGAATTTTACGATATATAATACTATCATCTGCAAAAAGGCGTATAGAAGATTTGATATTCCCATTTATGTTTTTTATGTAGAGTAAGAAGAGGACAGGTCCTAGAACTGAGCCCTGTGGGACACCAGACGTGACATCTGTGATGTCCGACAGGGCACCGTTAACTGAGACTCTCTGTTTGCGGTTGGATAGAAAAGATTTGATCCAATTTTGAGTGTTTCCAGTGATTCCGTAGGAGGTCAATTTTGATAGAAGACGTAGGTGAGGCACTTTGTCGAAGGCTTTAGCAAAGTCAAGCAGGATTGCGTCAATTTGGGTATTGTTGTCCATAGCAGTCATCCAGTCGTGGACTGTCTCAATGAGTTGAGATTCACAAGACAGTCCCGACTGGAATCCGTTTTGGAAGTGGAGAATGATGTTATGCTTGTGCAGGTGTTTCCACATGTTGCTTAGGATGATATGTTCCATTACTTTACAGAGGATGCAGGTTAGTGATATGGGTCTGTAGTTAGCTGGGTCAGATTTATGGCTCTTTTTGTGTATAGGAGTTACTAATGCTTGTAGCTAGTCATTAGGAAGTTTACCTGTGTTGTATGATTGTTGGAAAATTTGGGTGATGATGGGAGCTATCTGCTTTGCAGTTTCTTTAAGGACTCTGGCTGGGAGTTCATCTGGGCCTGTAGCTTTGTTCTGGTTAAGATTTTCCAGCTGCTTTATTACGCCATCTATGCCAATTTCGAGATGGGGAGTGTTGGGGTAAGTAGAGGGGGCTATTTGGGGGATGGGGTGCTTTTCTTGGGTAAATACAGAGCTAAATTGGTTGTTTAGGGCATTTGCTTTATCTCGATCATTAATTATTGGTTGGTCGTTTACTCGAAGTATGGGGATGCCAATGTTTTCTCGTTTATTTGCCTTAATAAATGACCAGAATCGTTTTGGATTAGTTTTCAGGCTGTCTCCAATATGGTTGTTAACATAGTCTTTGTAGGATTTTGCTAATGCTTTAGTAGCTTGCTTTCGTTTAGTCCAGTTTGCTTTGCCTTTTTGTGGCTTTTGTTTCGTCTTCTCTGCATTCTAATTAGTTCACGTGTTATCCAGGGGAGGTGGGTTTTAGCTTTTGTGTATCGTCTAGGTATGTTATTGTTAATCAAGGTAGTCAGACGTTCGCGGAAAAAGGTCCAGTTTATGTCTATATCCTGTGAGTTGGGGTCGATGTCGAAGTACTCAAGATTTAGTTTGTCTATGTCGTCTTTGAGTTGGTCCCAGTCTGCTGATTTGTAACTATAAACTTGGTGGGGGGGGTTTCTTGTTGCGAACTGGGTTTAAGTTGACATTGAAGGTCATGGATTCGTGATCGCTCATACCAGGAGTGGTGTGTGTGTTGATGATAATGGAGGGATTTGAGGTGAGTATGAGGTCAAGAATGTTGCCAGAAGCGATGCGTGTGGGGTCGTTTACCATGTTCTGCAGCCCAAAGTCGTTAGTTATTTCTAGTAGTTTGTTATGCTTGCTGGCAGTGCTGTTATTAGTGGTCTGGTGATTTGTCCAGTTGATATCAGGGGGGTTAAAATCTCCAGCTATGACTACGTTAGGGGGAGTTTTTTGTGATCTATATAGTTTAGTTAGGGAGTCGTGGAGAGCTTCAAGGGATTGGAGGTGGTCATTTGGGGGTCGATAATAAGATGCAAAGTATATGCATTTGTTTCGTGCAAAGTGAATTTTTGTCAAAATTATTTCACAATTTGAGTTTAAATTTTGGAGGGGTTCAGCTACAATGTTGTCACGGAAGGCACTAAGGACTCCACCGCCATGGACATTCATGTCCTTTCTGATGGCCTCATAGTTGGGTGGTAGGAAAGAGTATGTAGCATAGTTTGCATCTAATTTAGTTTCAACTAGAAATATGATGTCTGGATTATTATATTTAACAAGATTTAACAAGATTTGCCATCCAAGCCAAAGGCCCAGATGGCAAGTGGACAAGGAAGCCATTGGCTTATCGAGAGTCCAACAATGTTCATCTACTTATAGCCCGCCCTCCTGAGATATGTGTCAACCTTGTTTTTAAACATATTCACGCTGCTAGCAGTTACACAATCTGTAGACAATTTGTTCCATTCATTTATTGTCCTCTGTGAGAAGAGCGCTTCCTGATGTCCAATCTACATTGATCCTTTACTAATTTTACCTCATGTCCTCTAGTTCTGCTATCATTCTTGAGTGAGAAAAACATATTTCTATCAATATTTTCATACCCATTCGCTATCTTAAACACTTCAATCTGATCTCCTCTTAACCTCCTTGTCTCTAGAGTTGTTAAACCACATTCTTTCAGGCGTTCTTCATAACTAAGGTCTCTCAGTTCTGGAATCATTTTAGTTGCTCTCCTTTGTATGCATTCAAGCGTATCTATATCCTTCTTACGATATGGTCTCCATGCTTGTATACAGTATTCTAAATGAGGTCTAACTATTGCTTTATAAAGAGGTATAATTAACTTTTTTCCCTTGTATGTTATGTTTCTTCTAATCAATCCAAGAATTTGATTACCCTTTGAAGCTGCAATACCACACTGCTCTGAAACTTTCATATCAGCGCTTATTGTAACTCCTAAGTCCTTTTCTTTTACAGTAGTACCCAGAACAGTATCTCCCATTTTATAGTTTACATTCAAGTTCCTATGTCCTGTATGTAGGCATTTACATTTCCCAAAATTGAACAACATCTGCCATTTCTCAGACCATTTCACTAATCTGTCTAGATCGTTTTGTAAATGTTGTTTATCGCCATCAGTATTAACCTTTCTAAACAGTTTTGTGTCATCCGCAAATTTCAGTACGTTACTTGTTATACTGTCGTCCAAGTCATTGATATAAATTAAGAATAATATAGGTCCTAATACTGATCCTTGAGGTACCCCACTCAAAACCGATTTCCAATTTGAAACTTCTCCATCTACTACAACTCGTTGTCTTCTGTCAGTCAGCCATTGTTCTATCCAGTCAGTTATGCTATCCCCGATACCATGGGCTTTTAATTTAAGTAGTAATCTTTGATGTGGCACTTTGTCAAAAGCTTTCTGAAAATCTAAGTAGATAATATCTACTGGCGATCCCATGTCTATCCACTTAGTGATTTCTTCCAAAAAACATAACATATTTGTTAAGCATGACCTCGCTTTAAGGAATCCATGTTGAGATGAATTTAATAATTTATGCTTAACGAGGAATTCCACCATATGGTCTTTAATTAACCTTTCTAATAATTTACAAATCACTGACGTTAAACTCACTGGTCTGTAATTCTCTGACTTATTTCTCGAACCCTTTTTAAATAATGGTATGATGTTTGCTTCTTTCCATTCAAACGGAACAACTCCCTCTTTTAATGACAAGTTGAATACTCTTGCAAGTGGTATACTGATTTGTTCTACTGTTTCCATTAGTAATTTTGGAGGAATCCCATCCACTCCCGGTGATTTGTTATCCTTCATTGTCTTTATTTTCTTAGCTACCAATTCTGGAGTTACAACTAACGGACCTAAATAGTCAGATTTAGCCCCCTGAAATTTAGCATCAGCAACTGGTAATGAACTAATATCTTCTTTGGTAAACACTGAACTGAAGTAACCATTTAGGTATTCCGCCATTAAAAACCCCTGTGATATTATATTTCCAGCACTGTCTTCTAGAGGTCCAACCTTGTCTTGTACGTTTTGTTTACTCCTGACATATGCATAAAAACTCTTGCTGTCATTTTTTATGTTACATGCTAGTTTTTGCTCATAGCTTCTTTTAGATTGTCTGATTTCAGTTGTAGCTGCATTAAGTGCCTCTTTGTATTTTGCATAGTCTTCGTCCTTTCTGGTACACCTATAAACCCTCCACATAGTTTGTTTTAGCATTATTTTTCTAATAGCCTCTTTTGACAAGTGTTTCTTTCTACACCGTTTTCCTTGTTTTTGGAAGGGAACAAATTTATCGATGATACTCTCAATTTCATATTTTAGAATATTCCAACATTCAATTGCGGTCTTATTCATCAGCATGTTATTCCAATCTAGCTTTGCTAAGTATTTTCTCATATCTTTGTAGTTACCTTTGTGGAAGTTTCTCTTGTACGTTTTCTTATTTTTACATTCTGATTTTACATTGATGTCAAAATGTATTTGATTATGGTCACTATTACCCAATGGTTCAAATATTTTTACATTGTCCACTAATTCTTTTTGTGATGACAAAACTATATCTAATACATTTTCTCCCCTGGTTGGTTCTAGTACGTGCTGAGTAAGAAAGCTATCCTGGATTAAAAATAGAAATTGTTGGTCCTCAATCCCTGTGCTCTCTAGAGAATTCCATTGTATGTGTCCATGGTTAAAATCTCCCATTATGATACATTCCCCTTTACTAACTTCCTTTATAGCGTTTTTCATTTTTGTGTTGTCCTCTTCGTTTATGTTTGGACTTCGGTAAACTAATCCAATAGTTAATTTTGAATTTCCTGAAACAATTTTGCACCAAATAGCTTCATCGCAATCTGCTTCCCTCTCTAGTTTTATTTCATAAGACTGAATAGATTCTTTAACATATAAAATAACTCCCCCGCCCATTCTTCCTATTCGATCTTTCCTAAACATTACATATCCTGTCAGTCCTAATTCAGCATCTGTTATATCTATGTTGGCCCATGATTCAGTTATACCAATTATGTGAGGGTCAATATCTTCTACCATAATGTTTAATTCGTTTTTCTTATTTACTATGCTCCTTGCATTTAAACATACGCATCTATAACCTTTTTCAGAGATGTTTTTCGGATGATTTGATATTGGTTTATCAAATATATTGAATATTGAATAGTTGCCTTTAGTTGGGTTGCTTTTTCTATGCTCTTAACGCTGTTGGTGTTTATCAAAATTCCTTTAAGTGTGTTTCCTTGGGTTTTCTTGTGGCGTTCGGGGGTTGAAGTGTTTTGGGGGTTTGGGGCGAAAATTAAGCCTGCATTTTGTGATGTGTGGAGTGTTGGGGTACTAAGTTTCGCATGTATGGGGCTAACATTTTGTAGGCGTGCCCGGGGGCCTACGGTGATTTTTCGCAGGGGCAGCCACCCAGGCATAGGGGTCCGTGGAATGTATTTACTATTCTTGACATTTTGTATTCCGCAGCATTACGTGGTGAAAGTATGCTCAGGTGGATGATTTGTAAACCATAGTGGATAATGTTATTATCATATTAATTAAACGAACAAAACGAAATCAAATCAAGGAACACGTTCAACCGTTTAATGTATTAGTGTATTGTACTTATATGTATGGTTATGGATGTATGTATGGTGTACATCAATCAGTAGCTCAATGAGGATTAATGAAGAGCATTACTTTTTTGGCTGCTTCGTGTTGGTCTTGTCAATAATTGTCAGTCTTGTCAATAATTGATGTCGCGTAATGACCTTGTGTACATGAAGTACCTTGCGTACATGAAGTACCTTGCGTACATGAAGTACCTTGTGTACATGAAGTAGCATCAACGCATTATTGATGCCATCCTGGTGCCTGGTTCCCCGCATTACGGTTTGAACCCGTTTGAGTGTAGAATTAGCACGCTATTTCGTCATTTCTTACTAGCTGATACTAATATCTATCACAAGTGCTGGACTGGTGGGAACCGTAACGCGGAGCACCATGCTGCAGGATCGCCTCAATTCGTTGGTGATACTTCATGTACGCACGGACATCAAACTCGACATCAAAGTAATTATTGACAAGAACAACAGGAAGCATCCAAAAAAGTAATGCTTTTCATTAATTCTCCGAGGGCTCATTGAACTGCTACTGATTGATGCACACGAACCATACATTTACGTACAATACACTAATACATTAAACGGTTGAACGTGTTCTTTGATCTGATTTTGTTTTGTTCGTTTAAATAATATGATGATACAATTATCCAGGGTGGTATACAAATCATCCACCTAAGCATGCATTCACCACGTACTAATGCCCCGGAATCTTGCACTTGATGCAGCGACTTGAATTTAGTGCAGATAATTGACAGAAAAACGCGGTATATCAAATAGAATACGTTTTAATATTGCATATATATTATGCATAAACGTGTTGTAGATATATATATTAGGAAACAGGTTTTGTTAATTATTAGTCAGAGGTAGTATTTTAGAGTAAGTTAGTTCCGGACTCCAACAGGGAAGTCAGTGAGCGTTAATAGGGTTGTTTACCATTCGAAAATTGAGATAGCATAGTGAATAGTCAGAAACAGTGGAACATTGGTTAGAAGAAGTATTACCGTTACACATATATTATACACAGACTTCTTATAGACACATATTAAGGAACTGTTTTTGTTAACAGATGCAGAACTTTTCCGGGACCCAAATTCAACGAGCGATATAAGGGAGTTTACAGGTCGTGAGTTAAGGTAGCAGGATCCCTTTTGAACTACTTTTAACACCATATAATATTGTCATTAACTTGATGCATCATAGAATAGCACATGGTTTAAATTTGGTAGGAAATTATTTTTTGGCATAAATTATACTAATTAGCTGAAAATATGGCTGCTGCGACAGTCGAAAGGGGCTCAATTGTCAGACATGATAAAACTTTAACTATACACAGCAGGGATATGAAATGAACAACAGTCAATGATAACACATAAAGGCATATTCTGAGGGAAATATATATTACAAAAAAGAAATTTAAATATTTTTACAACATTTATACAATTTTTTCTTATATTAATTAAACTAATTAAATATTCGTGCTTAATAAAAAATCACATTCCACCATTTAAACACAAAATCGGTCCATCATTCCTTAGCCAATTATATAAAGAAACAATGCTGAAAAAAATCAGAGCAATATCTTTAATGGTGTTGGAGATAACATGTTTGAACGTGGAACACATTCACGGAAAAATTATAGTTGAGTAAAATGCGTTTAAAGTTTTGCACTGCATTCTTACGGCGCTATATGTAAACCTACAGAAACAGTGCGTTGTTTTATACACTCCATATCATGCATGAGCCCCACTCTCATAGGAATTTCCTTCCTCCTGTTCGTTTTTATCTTGGAAACCCTTTCTTTTCGCTCGCAGCACCTTGCGACGCTTTTTTGCGGACTTGGACGATTTGTGTTTCGCGCCGTACAGACGCATAGTGTCTGCTCCTACAGCATGTGCAGTTGTAAATGCCCCCGGGCTGCAGCCCAAAGTAATGAAATAAGCTTAGGATAGATGCATTGCCATCATTAAACTGTCCAATTGCACTACAGACAGCCTCCTCTACAGTCTGGGGTCCAACAAACACTTCCTTGCTGCAGCGATCCCAAATGAGCTTGTTTAAACACTCATTGTTATTTTGTGTTCGTCCATGAAGGCAGTGTTGCATCACTCAGATCGTCATAGATCGGTTCTATTAGCTGAACTATTGCTTCGGGAAGTCCATGTTAGTGAATATTTGCACCACGCATCATCGGCTACCGGACACATGTGGTGATTCGGATCGGCGTCCGTGCTAGCCACATGATACAGACTGGCGAGGACTTCCTGCTGCATGCTCAACAAATCACCACTGTTCTGTCTAACAGCAAACCCAAAGTTTATAACTGTTTAGCAATAATTAAGCTACAACTATAGTGCATTTAAAAAAAATATGTACAAATTAAAAAAATCACATTTTTAATGGGATCCTGCTACCTTAAATTGGTGTACCAAACAATCGTTTACATATATTATATAAAGTTATACATTTACATAAATTACATACATAAGGTAATATCTGACAAAATTGTAGTAAACGTTTTCGATAAAAAGGAATTAACAGCAGAATTTAACGTAAGTTGGTACACACAATTTTGTGATGGCGCCGTGCAAACGGCAGGCCACAAGGCATTTAATATGTAGCAGTTGCAGCAACTGGGTGGACTTCGTCAAGCGGATTTTTGTAAGCGCCGATTTGGGCTTTCCGTAGCCAAATGGTTACGGAACTAAAAACTTAAGTTTTAAAACCGATACGCACTAACCGTTTCACATGTGTATTCCGTGACATATACAACCGACACTTGGGCGTCAAGAAACTGAAGAAATGTGCTCCAAATAATTATTTATGAGTACAGTTATCGATCACACAGAAAATATTTCATAAATAGCCGCCATACTGTGCACGTGATGTTGCCTTTGGGTCACATGATCAAACGCGATTTCGTGTAGAATGAGGCCAAAGTGGGCCAGCAGCACAGACATAAATAAAACACCCGTTAGTAAGTTAATAGTTTATAGGGGGATGATGTAACTCTTTGTCCACCAGAAGGCAATTCTTAGCGTGACCTTATATTGATCTACGATAATCCCGTTTGGTAATCTGGCTCACAACAATATCCGGTTATATAAACATTTTGACAAGCACATGCGTTCTGACAAAAAGGTAATAATTTCACACTTTTACATGGTTATTGTCAGGTAACTTTAGTGATATACATATAAGAATGCATACAGACACGAAATACGTGTTTATTGCTCTGTTTATGGCAATTTTGTAAGGTTTCACGTTTCATGAAAAACTTACGTTTCCGCCGAGCGAGAACTTCGCCTTACAACAGCAACAGCCAGATCGAAAAAAATGTATGGCGATTGAATTTGCCTACGTTACACCGGCTCATAAGCAAGCAGGTCGTCGGCACATTCGACGATGCTATGTGTCACTGTCACACTACGGTGATGCTTTGAAGTGTAGCTGCAAGAACGTATTGTTATGTTGTGGGTAGCGCATGGAACTAAAAAACGTTAGGAGGTCGCGGTGGGGTGGTCACATGTTTGTGGGTGACCTTGTGGCGAAATGGCCCCACCTGTTTGTAATTAAATTTGTGTATTGGTGGTGGAATGTCTGTATTCGTTGCATTACATGTTCATGACGACTTCTTGATGTATACATGTTATCGTCATGCCTGTAGGAATGTGGGCTCTGAGAAACTTGCCGGACGGGGCTGTACATGTGTTCAGTTCCTGTCTGGTTTGCTTTGAGGAGCTCACATTCCTGCTAATGTGCTTCCCAAAGTGGCTGCGTGATAAGCAGTCCACTTTGCAATAAAACGTCATTTATTTGGCCCTTTTCAATCTCTACTACATCGGACTTGTGTTGGTTATTGCATAAATATACATACGTGATCACGGGAGATATCACGGGAGATATCACGGGAGATATCACGGGAGATATCACGCATCGGGCACATCGGTGAGAAGCAAAGAAGTTCTCGTGGAAACGATGCCGTTGTTCTCCGCCCGTGTGAGTACCAGGTCGGTGGCATGACCATCGAAGTACTGAACTGAACTGAACTGAAATTTATTAGACCAATAATTACAAGCACATATTATAATTTAGTATATACAATAGGTCTGGAGACCCCGTTAAGGCATTTAAATGCCGCTATCACGAGAGCCACCTTGAATAATTGTATAATAATAGTAATAATACATTTACAGAGTAATTTAGCTAATAATATGTGAACATGCCATAGTAAAGATTACAATCAAATGTTCATAGAGTAGCTGACATATACATGTGAACATATACACCTATAAGCAACAACAACAACAACAACAACAACAAAACTAAATGCATCAATAGACATTACAATAAATATTTTAAAGACAACATTTAATCTGTCAAAATATAATTAGCTAGTAACTACAAGGCTACGTATACATAGGGATTTAAGTTAATTATCTTCCACACATATAACAGTTGATAATAGTATACGCATTTTGAAACCTTTCAATAATGTATCTTTTAATATAGGTGGAGAATCCATGGATACTGTGGGTGAATATTTTATTAATAGTGATATCGGGAGAATTATTAAATATCTTTGCTATGCTGAACCTGATGTTTCTTTTGGAGAATTCGTGATTGACTCTAGGGATAAATACATTTGTGCATGCCCTAGTAGCATGTTGATGGCGCCGGGTATTGTATAAGAGTAGGTTTTGATTGAAATAATCAGGCAGCTGCTTGTTGACCAATTTGTAAGTAAATTTGAGTAGTTGAATTCTATATATGTCATCAAGCTTTAAGAGCTAAAGTTTCTTAAAAATTGGTTCACTATGAGCCAGGTAATTACTAGAAGTTATAATTCAACTGCTCTTTTCTGTAATTTGATAATTTTATTATTTGGGTTACTCTGAGTCCCCCAGACCAACACTCCATAATTGAGGAGGTATACGATTAGGGAATTATAGATTGTTCTCAGTGTGTGTCGGCTCACAGACGTGTTGGATAATGTTAACGGGGTCGATTAATTCAACGAAACGTTTCACATTGCAGTCGAACGATTTACCCCAATGAATGTTAAAATCATCGATCATCGCTAAGCAACATGACATCATGGCATAGCCTTCGATGAATGCGGCACACTCGGCAACAAAGTAAGCCTGAGAGAGCGTGTTCTTATTCGACCGAGGCGGACGATATAAAATGACCAGTTTGATGTAGCTAGGGGAAGACGTGACGGCAATGTCCAGGAATTCGAATGATTGCATCTCCTGTTTGTTGTTGTTGACGGTGACTTCAAAGATGGCTACACTCGTTCCATTATGTCAGTTGCAAGCACATATCTAGGTACTAAAATTTTCATAATACGGTATGTGCTTCTAGTTGCAGCAGTTTTATGAATATAAAATAATTTGCAGGATAAATATGTTGTAACTGAAGAAGCATTTATACAGTTGGTGAGAGGGATGAAACCTTTCTTTTTATTAATTTCACATTAAAAGCGTACATTTGCAACACGCCACGCAGTAGGAATTAGTGCTACTCAAGCGTTCACTGAGACAAATCATGTCTTGATTATCTGCTTCAAGTATTTTGAAAGTGAAAGGTGGTCGCGTGAGCTCAGCACGTGTAACGTGTGTTTAGCGCTCAGCACGTGTAACGTGTGTTTAGCGCAGCCATATAGACAGAAACTGTGATCCGTCGTCGGCATCTGGTTTGCCTGTGTAGTATATATTAGGCCAATCGCTGTTACTAGTCGGAGCATCAAATAAAGGAAGGCTTTTATCAAAACCAGCGATCGGTCAACGAATGTCATTTTGTGTAGATAAATGGCAGTTTTTAAATCATTCGCACAGACATTTTACACGTCACCAATGCATATTTACACACACGAACGCACGCACGCACGCACGCACGCACGCACGCACGCACGCACGCACGCACGCACGCACGCACGCACGCACGCACGCACACACACACACACACACACACACACACACACACACACACACACACACACTGGACTGGTGAACGAGTCACATAAAGACTTGATTGAAACATGACTCGGTAGAGTCGGAGCAGGCAGCCTTGAAGGCATCAATGTCGATCTTGTGTATGGGTCTGTAAGATTGTACTAGTGTTCTGGAAAAATTAACATCAACAATGACTGTGTGGTGGTCCGATAAGCCATTCAAAAATGTTATTGTCACATGTTGAGGGAGTTATCACGAGGTCAAGCCAGTGGCCATGAATGTGTTTAGAGAAAGTCACATGGTTTTTTTAAATCAAACGAGGTTAGGATATCATCAGAGGTAATGGTTACTGGTGGTAGTTTATCCAACTGAATATTAAAATCACAAAAACATAACAATTCAGAATGTAGAGTTGCCAAATTTTCCAGCAAATCCTGAAATTATTCAAAGAAGTTGGCTGGCTGCCCAGGAGGTCGATACAGGCATACAAAATATGCCGACAAAGAAGAATCTGAAATTTCAGCACATATCGATTCAAAAGTAATCAGGGATTAATTGTGAATTTACTTTAAAATGGTCCGATAACAAAAAGCCAACACCATCACCTCTTCCAACTGAACGTGGTCGACCATGAAAAGTATGACCAGATGGAGAAATGTCAGCTATGCAAGCAGCAGTGTCACGTGGTCTTAGCCAAGTTTCAGTATTGGCAAGAATGTCTATCTTTAAAAAAAATAATAAGTCACTAACTGTTGCCGTCTTACCCCGAACCGATGGGACGTTTGTTGTAGCAAACCTCGTGTTGTGATTGATTGCAGGCCCACAATTGATAGTAACATCTCCTGCCAGGAGATGTACTATGGTTAATTTTAACGTTGGCCTAGAGAAAGGGATTGGAAGAAACTTGCGGTTAAAACAAAGGTTAAGGCATGGCAAACCATGTAAAAAGGAAAGCGAATGATGTATTCTCATTTGTTGGGGATATGTTGAGGTAACAAACAACAGTTTACAAGTAAGTGGCTTGCACAGGGCAAAGTCATCACCTCTCAATGCCACTGGACAGGACAGGAAGAAAATACACAGTAGGAATAGCGGTGACATTATCTTAAAAATTATAACTAAATGTTTTAAACAGGTTAATAAAACAAGTTGAAAATAAACCTTTCACTTTCCACATAAGTGATAAGCAAACTGGCTTAGCGATAAACTTTGTACTGAAAACGTAATATGGAATTATAATTTTCTTTAATGGCTGAGACATTACCAAAATTACAAATTCAGAATCAGATGTAATGAAAACTATATATGTGGTCTAAAATTCCACGTAGCCTAGGTTAACAGAAATGTAAACAATAAACCATATAGGCACCATTATAGATGCAAGATAGTGGGACCAAGACGTTATTGAAAAACAGATAAATTAATAAATGACAGATGTTTGAATTTTCGCCAGAGGGCAACTCTGTGTGTAATAAACGTCTTGGGGAAAGCCTGTTAATAAATAGTTTATAGGGCACTAGCCCTAGGTCCAACTTATTTTAAATTCTGCCAATCCAAACAAAGCAAGCCCGACAGGCTAAAAGTTTTTGAACATATGATACAATTACAAAGTACAGATTACGTCCACATAATCAAGTTGTAAATAACCATATTAATGCAATATTATCACAAGTCAGTAGGTAAGCATTATAGTACATACAATGTAACGAAGCTACCAACACAAAGGAACAATTTAACAGTGTAGGCCTATGTCAACTGAATTCGAGCGGAAAAGGAATACGGACTCTACCACGCATCATTTCGATAGGCAAACTTTGTTAAAAAATAGATGTATGCATAATAGGTTGGGGGTGGTATGTCTGAAAACGAACGTAGTTTTAGGGGGTGTGGAGGCCACCGTTACGAAGCGTGACAATAGGGTAGAGGGGGTCTCGAAAAGTCATAAAATGGCGTGGCGTACTTTATGATAGGGCTGTTAACGATAACGAGTACGTCAAATTAATTGGTACATTGACCAATATTTTAACCTGCACATGGCCACAGCAGTTATCAACACATCTAATACTGCGGACCCGCTTAAAAGAATCACTTCTGGTCAGGGCAATTTCGTTCTGTTAGTGGCTGATTCTCTTAAGCGGCGCACTTTGATTCAGCGGGACAGTGGAATGATTCGATCTGTCCCTGCAAATATATTGAATTCTACCGATTCTTGCCGACTTAAGAGTTCATAACATAGGCCACTGTAATAATTTATTACAGTGTGTTATTAGAGTGTTTATCACAAATACGAATCTTTTAAAAGCAACTAAAACAACAATTGATTTAACAAGATTACCATTCAAGACAAAGGCCCATATGGCAAGTTGACAAGGAAGCCATTGGCTTATCGAGAGTCCAACATTTTTAATCTATGTGTAATCCGCCCTCCTGATATGATGCTAAACAACAACCGTCATAACAACAACAACAACAACAACAACAACAACAACAACAACAACAACAACAACAACAACAACAACAACAACAACAACATGCGGTACTAATCAGGATAGCCCTGCATGGTCTCTTGCGGTTCACTCGTGATCTCAGTCATGGGTTCAATAGACTTTTCAGAACAAGCAATTATAAGCACGACACAAAAAAAGTATCAACAACAAAACAGCATGCACAGGGCTGACCACTGATCTCTGGACCAGATATCAGCGTGGCGCACCAAATCAAATCAAATCAGTGGATCGTCTCCCACGCAATTAACAACAATCTCGTACGGTTAAATAAACTGGTATATAATATGTTAAGCATGAAATATGAATTTATGTGACAGCGGCGCATAAAGGTGAACGCTGAATTACGGCGCTTGGTTTCTTTCTTTCCTAAAATCCATTTCTGGAAGCATCGCGGAATGCTTTTTGACTATCGGTCTCTCGTGAGCGACGATGGCGTGCATCTTTCTCCGGTAGGCGACCGCTTGTTCTACAGGTCTATCCGCGGGGCGACGCTGTTTTTAAGTAAGCACATTCATTATGACGGTTTGTCGGTGACAATGTTGTCCATGACTTCGCTATGCTTCCGTCTGAGCATACGGACAATCTATCCGTGGCCTGTTCCGCTCGTTTACTCTCCTTACATGTTATGTTTGGATGGCCTTACAATGAGATGCTTAATTGTACGTAGATTCCAGATCGATTGGCAGTCTCGACAAAAGCTGTAGATATACTGGTTCCTCCTCTATTATGGCAGTCATGTTATGTGTGGAT